>OZ014532.1:105081801-105472644 GCA_963966105.1 Volucella zonaria | reverse complement strand
TTTTCTTTTGCATAATATGACCCCCGCAGACGCCTAGTTTAGGAGTTATAGCCATTTTTGTGTTTTAAAATAGTTTTTTTCTGGTGCATAATATGACCCCCGCAGACGCCTAGGTTTTGGAGTTACAGCCATTTTAGTGTTTTGAAATAATTTTTTTCTGGTGCATAATATGACCCCCGCAGACGCCTAGTTTAGGAGTTATAGCCATTTTTGAGTTCTCAAATTGTTTTCCCTGGTGCATAATATGACTCCCGCGGACGCCTAGTTTAGGAGTTATAGCCATTTTTGTGTTCTCAAATAGTTTTCTCTGGTGCATAATATGACCCCCGCAGACGCCTAGTTTGGGAGTTATGGCCATTTTAGTGTTTTGGTTTTTTTTTTCTGTGCATAATATGACCCCGGCAGACGCCTAGTTTAGGAGTTATAGCCATTTTTGTGTTTTGAAATAGTTTCTTTCTGGTGCATAATATGACCCCCGCAGACGCCTAGTTTAGGAGTTATAGCCATTTTTGTGTTTTGAAATAGTTTTTTCTGGTGCATAAAATGACCCCCGCAGACGCCTAGTTTAGGAGTTATAGCCATTTTTGTGTTTTGAAATAGTTTCTTTCTGGTGCATAATATGACCCCCGCAGACGCCTAGTTTAGGAGTTTATAGCCATTTTGTGTTTTGAAATAGTTTTTCTGGTGCATAAAATGACCCCCGCAGACGCCTAGTTTAGGAGTTATAGCCATTTTTGTGTTTTGAAATAGTTTTTTTCTGGTGCATAAAATGACCCCCGCAGACGCCTAGTTTAGGAGTTATAGCCATTTTTGTGTTTTGAAATAGTTTTATTCTGGTGCATAATATGACCCCCCGCAGTCGCCTAGTTTAGGAGTTATAGCCATTTTTGTGTTTTGAAATAGTTTCTTTCTGGTGCATAATATGACCCCCGCAGACGCCTAGTTTAGGAGTTATAGCCAGTTTTGTGTTTTGAAATAGTTTTTTCTGGTGCATAAAATGACCCCCGCAGACGCCTAGTTTAGGAGTTATAGCCATTTTTGTGTTCTCAAATTGTTTTTTCTGGTGCATAATATGACTCCCGCGGACGCCTAGTTTAGGAGTTATAGCATTTTTGTGTTTTGAAATAGTTTTATTCTGGTGCTTAATATGACCCCCGCAGACGCCTAGTTTAGGAGTTATAGCCATTTTTGTGTTTTGAAATAGTTTCTTTCTGGTGCATAATATGACCCCGGCAGACGCCTAGTTTAGGAGTTATAGCCATTTTTGTGTTCTCAAATAGTTTTCTCTGGTGCATAATATGACCCCCGCAGACGCTAGTTTGGGAGTTATGGCCATTTTAGTGTTTTGGTTTTTTTTTCTGGTGCATATATGACCCGGCAGACGCCTAGTTTAGGAGTTATAGCCATTTTTTGTGTTTTGAAATAGTTTCTTTCTGGTGCATAATATGACCCCCGCAGACGCCTAGTTTAGGAGTTATAGCCATTTTTGTGTTTTGAAATAGTTTTTTCTGGTGCATAAAATGACCCCCGCAGACGCCTAGTTTAGGAGTTATAGCCATTTTTGTGTTTTGAAATAGTTTTCTTTCTGGTGCATAATATGACCCCCGCAGACGCCTAGTTTAGGAGTTATAGCCATTTTGTGTTTTGAAATAGTTTTTCTGGTGCATAAAATGACCCCGCAGACGCCTAGTTTAGGAGTTATAGCCATTTTTGTGTTTTGAAATAGTTTTTTTCTGGTGCATAAAATGACCCCGCAGACAGCTAGTTTAGGAGTTATAGCCATTTTTGTGTTTTGAAATAGTTTATTCTGGTGCATAATATGACCCCCGCAGTCGCCTAGTTTAGGAGTTATAGCCATTTTTGTGTTTTGAAATAGTTTCTTTCTGGTGCATAATATGACCCCCGCAGACGGATAGTTTAGGAGTTATAGCCATTTTTGTGTTTTGAAATAGTTTTTTCTGGTGCATAAAATGACCCCCGCAGACGCCTAGTTTAGGAGTTATAGCCATTTTTGTGTTCTCAAATTGTTTTTTCTGGTGCATAATATGACTCCCGCGGACGCCTAGTTTAGGAGTTATAGCCATTTTTGTGTTTTGAAATAGTTTTTTCTGGTGCATAAAATGACCCCCGCAGACGCCTAGTTTAGGAGTTATAGCCATTTTTGTGTTCTCAAATAGTTTTCTCTGGTGCATAATATGACCCCCGCAGACGCCTAGTTTAGGAGTTATAGCCATTTTTGTGTTTTGAAATAGTTTCTTTCTGGTGCATAATATGACCCCCGCAGACGCCTAGTTTAGGAGTTATAGCCATTTTTGTGTTTTGAAATAGTTTTTTCTGGTGCATAAAATGACCCCCGCAGACGCCTAGTTTAGGAGTTATAGCCATTTTTGTGTTCTCAAATTGTTTTTTCTGGTGCATAATATGACTCCCGCGGACGCCTAGTTTAGGAGTTATAGCCATTTTTGTGTTTTGAAATAGTTTTTTCTGGTGCATAAAATGACCCCCGCAGACGCCTAGTTTAGGAGTTATAGCCATTTTTGTGTTCTCAAATTGTTTTTTCTGGTGCATAATATGACTCCCGCGGACGCCTAGTTTAGGAGTTATAGCCATTTTTGTGTTTTGAAATAGTTTTTTCTGGTGCATAAAATGACCCCCGCAGACGCCTAGTTTAGGAGTTATAGCCATTTTTGTGTTTTAAAATAGTTTTTTTCTGGTGCATAATATGACCCCCGCAGACGCCTAGTTTAGGAGTTATAGCCATTTTTGTGTTTTAAAATAGTTTTTTTCTGGTGCATAATATGACCCCCGCAGACGCCTAGTTTAGGAGTTATAGCCATTTTTGTGTTCTCAAATTGTTTTTTCTGGTGCATAATATGACTCCCGCGGACGCCTAGTTTAGGAGTTATAGCCATTTTTGTGTTTTGAAATAGTTTTTTCTGGTGCATAAAATGACCCCCGCAGACGCCTAGTTTAGGAGTTATAGCCATTTTTGTGTTTTGAAATAGTTTCTTTCTGGTGCATAATATGACCCCCGCAGACGCCTAGTTTAGGAGTTATAGCCATTTTTGTGTTTTGAAATAGTTTTTTCTGGTGCATAAAATGACCCCCGCAGACGCCTAGTTTAGGAGTTATAGCCATTTTTGTGTTCTCAAATTGTTTTTTCTGGTGCATAATATGACTCCCGCGGACGCCTAGTTTAGGAGTTATAGCCATTTTTGTGTTTTGAAATAGTTTTTTCTGGTGCATAAAATGACCCCCGCAGACGCCTAGTTTAGGAGTTATAGCCATTTTTGTGTTTTGAAATAGTTTTATTCTGGTGCATAATATGACCCCCGCAGTCGCCTAGTTTAGGAGTTATAGCCATTTTTGTGTTTTGAAATAGTTTCTTTCTGGTGCATAATATGACCCCCGCAGACGGATAGTTTAGGAGTTATAGCCATTTTTGTGTTTTGAAATAGTTTTTTCTGGTGCATAAAATGACCCCCGCAGACGCCTAGTTTAGGAGTTATAGCCATTTTTGTGTTCTCAAATTGTTTTTTCTGGTGCATAATATGACTCCCGCGGACGCCTAGTTTAGGAGTTATAGCCATTTTTGTGTTTTGAAATAGTTTTTTCTGGTGCATAAAATGACCCCCGCAGACGCCTAGTTTAGGAGTTATAGCCATTTTTGTGTTCTCAAATAGTTTTCTCTGGTGCATAATATGACCCCCGCAGACGCCTAGTTTAGGAGTTATAGCCATTTTTGTGTTTTGAAATAGTTTCTTTCTGGTGCATAATATGACCCCCGCAGACGCCTAGTTTAGGAGTTATAGCCATTTTTGTGTTTTGAAATAGTTTTTTCTGGTGCATAAAATGACCCCCGCAGACGCCTAGTTTAGGAGTTATAGCCATTTTTGTGTTCTCAAATTGTTTTTTCTGGTGCATAATATGACTCCCGCGGACGCCTAGTTTAGGAGTTATAGCCATTTTTGTGTTTTGAAATAGTTTTTTCTGGTGCATAAAATGACCCCCGCAGACGCCTAGTTTAGGAGTTATAGCCATTTTTGTGTTCTCAAATTGTTTTTTCTGGTGCATAATATGACTCCCGCGGACGCCTAGTTTAGGAGTTATAGCCATTTTTGTGTTTTGAAATAGTTTTTTCTGGTGCATAAAATGACCCCCGCAGACGCCTAGTTTAGGAGTTATAGCCATTTTTGTGTTTTAAAATAGTTTTTTTCTGGTGCATAATATGACCCCCGCAGACGCCTAGTTTAGGAGTTATAGCCATTTTTGTGTTTTAAAATAGTTTTTTTCTGGTGCATAATATGACCCCCGCAGACGCCTAGTTTTGGAGTTACAGCCATTTTAGTGTTTTGAAATAATTTTTTTCTGGTGCATAATATGACCCCCGCAGACGCCTAATTTAGGAGTTATAGCCATTTTTGTGTTCTCAAATTGTTTTTTCTGGTGCATAATATGACTCCCGCGGACGCCTAGTTTAGGAGTTATAGCCATTTTTGTGTTTTGAAATAGTTTCTTCTGGTGCATAATATGACCCCCGCAGACGCCTAGTTTAGGAGTTATAGCCATTTTTGTGTTCTCAAATTGTTTTCCCTGGTGCATAATATGACTCCCGCGGACGCCTAGTTTAGGAGTTATAGCCATTTTTGTGTTCTCAAATAGTTTTCTCTGGTGCATAATATGACCCCCGCAGACGCCTAGTTTGGGAGTTATGGCCATTTTAGTGTTTTGGTTTTTTTTTTCTGGTGCATAATATGACCCCGGCAGACGCCTAGTTTAGGAGTTATAGCCATTTTTGTGTTTTGAAATAGTTTCTTTCTGGTGCATAATATGACCCCCGCAGACGCCTAGTTTAGGAGTTATAGCCATTTTTGTGTTTTGAAATAGTTTTTTCTGGTGCATAAAATGACCCCCGCAGACGCCTAGTTTAGGAGTTATAGCCATTTTTGTGTTTTGAAATAGTTTCTTTCTGGTGCATAATATGACCCCCGCAGACGCCTAGTTTAGGAGTTATAGCCATTTTTGTGTTTTGAAATAGTTTTTTCTGGTGCATAAAATGACCCCCGCAGACGCCTAGTTTAGGAGTTATCGCCATTTTTGTGTTTTGAAATAGTTTTTTCTGGTGCATAAAATGACCCCCGCAGACGCCTAGTTTAGGAGTTATAGCCATTTTTGTGTTTTGAAATAGTTTTATTCTGGTGCATAATATGACCCCCGCAGTCGCCTAGTTTAGGAGTTATAGCCATTTTTGTGTTTTGAAATAGTTTCTTTCTGGTGCATAATATGACCCCCGCAGACGCCTAGTTTAGGAGTTATAGCCATTTTTGTGTTTTGAAATAGTTTTCTCTGGTGCATAATATGACCCCCGCAGACGCCTAGTTTGGGAGTTATGGCCATTTTAGTGTTTTGGTTTTTTTTTTCTGGTGCATAATATGACCCCGGCAGACGCCTAGTTTAGGAGTTATAGCCATTTTTGTGTTTTGAAATAGTTTCTTTCTGGTGCATAATATGACCCCCGCAGACGCCTAGTTTAGGAGTTATAGCCATTTTTGTGTTTTGAAATAGTTTTTTCTGGTGCATAAAATGACCCCCGCAGACGCCTAGTTTAGGAGTTATAGCCATTTTTGTGTTTTGAAATAGTTTCTTTCTGGTGCATAATATGACCCCCGCAGACGCCTAGTTTAGGAGTTATAGCCATTTTTGTGTTTTGAATTAGTTTTATTCTGGTGCATAATATGACCCCCGCAGTCGACTAGTTTAGGAGTTATAGCCATTTTTGTGTTTTGAAATAGTTTCTTTCTGGTGCATAATATGACCCCCGCAGACGCCTAGTTTAGGAGTTATAGCCATTTTTGTGTTTTGAAATAGTTTTTTCTGGTGCATAATATGACCCCCGCAGACGCCTAGTTTAGGAGTTATAGCCATTTTTGTGTTCTCAAATTGTTTTCCCTGGTGCATAATATGACCCCCGCAGACGCCTAGTTTAGGAGTTACAGCCATTTTAGTGTTTTGAAATAATTTTTTTCTTTTGCATAATATGACCCCCGCAGACGCCTAGTTTAGGAGTTATAGCCATTTTTGTGTTTTAAAATAGTTTTTTTCTGGTGCATAATATGACCCCCGCAGACGCCTAGTTTTGGAGTTACAGCCATTTTAGTGTTTTGAAATAATTTTTTTCTGGTGCATAATATGACCCCCGCAGACGCCTAATTTAGGAGTTATAGCCATTTTTGTGTTCTCAAATTGTTTTTTCTGGTGCATAATATGACTCCCGCGGACGCCTAGTTTAGGAGTTATAGCCATTTTTGTGTTTGGAAATAGTTTTTTCTGGTGCATAAAATGACCCCCGCAGACGCCTAGTTTAGGAGTTATAGCCATTTTTGTGTTCTCAAATAGTTTTCTCTGGTGCATAATATGACTCCCGGCAGACGCCTAGTTTAGGAGTTATAGCCATTTTTGTGTTCTCAAGTAGTTTTCCCTGGTGCATAATATGACCTCCGCAGACGCCTAGTTTGGGAGTTTTAGCAATTTTTGTGTTTTGAGATAGTTTTCCCTGGTGCATAATATGACCCCCGCAGACGCCTAGTTTAGGAGTTACAGCCATTTTAGTGTTTTGAAATAATTTTTTTCTTTTGCATAATATGACCCCCGCAGACGCCTAGTTTAGGAGTTATAGCCATTTTTGTGTTTTAAAATAGTTTTTTTCTGGTGCATAATATGACCCCCGCAGACGCCTAGTTTTGGAGTTACAGCCATTTTAGTGTTTTGAAATAATTTTTTTCTGGTGCATAATATGACCCCCGCAGACGCCTAATTTAGGAGTTATAGCCATTTTTGTGTTCTCAAATTGTTTTTTCTGGTGCATAATATGACTCCCGCGGACGCCTAGTTTAGGAGTTATAGCCATTTTTGTGTTTGGAAATAGTTTTTTCTGGTGCATAAAATGACCCCCGCAGACGCCTAGTTTAGGAGTTATAGCCATTTTTGTGTTCTCAAATAGTTTTCTCTGGTGCATAATATGACTCCCGGCAGACGCCTAGTTTAGGAGTTATAGCCATTTTTGTGTTCTCAAGTAGTTTTCCCTGGTGCATAATATGACCTCCGCAGACGCCTAGTTTGGGAGTTTTAGCAATTTTTGTGTTTTGAGATAGTTTTCCCTGGTGCATAATATGACCCCCGCAGACGCCTAGTTTAGGAGTTACAGCCATTTTAGTGTTTTGAAATAATTTTTTTCTTTTGCATAATATGACCCCCGCAGACGCCTAGTTTAGGAGTTATAGCCATTTTTGTGTTTTAAAATAGTTTTTTTCTGGTGCATAATATGACCCCCGCAGACGCCTAGTTTTGGAGTTACAGCCATTTTAGTGTTTTGAAATAATTTTTTTCTGGTGCATAATATGACCCCCGCAGACGCCTAATTTAGGAGTTATAGCCATTTTTGTGTTCTCAAATTGTTTTTTCTGGTGCATAATATGACTCCCGCGGACGCCTAGTTTAGGAGTTATAGCCATTTTTGTGTTTTGAAATAGTTTTTTCTGGTGCATAATATGACCCCCGCAGACGCCAAGTTTAGGAGTTATAGCCATTTTTGTGTTCTCAAATTGTTTTCCCTGGTGCATAATATGACTCCCGCGGACGCCTAGTTTAGGAGTTATAGCCATTTTTGTGTTCTCAAATAGTTTTCTCTGGTGCATAATATGACCCCCGCAGACGCCTAGTTTGGGAGTTATGGCCATTTTAGTGTTTTGGTTTTTTTTTTCTGGTGCATAATATGACCCCGGCAGACGCCTAGTTTAGGAGTTATAGCCATTTTTGTGTTCTCAAATAGTTTTCTCTGGTGCATAATATGACCCCCGCAGACGCCTAGTTTGGGAGTTTTAGCAATTTTTGTGTTTTGAGATAGTTTTCCCTGGTGCATAATATGACCCCCGCAGACGCCTAGTTTTGGAGTTACAGCCATTTTAGTGTTTTGAAATAATTTTTTTCTTTTGCATAATATGACCCCCGCAGACGCCTAGTTTAGGAGTTATAGCCATTTTTGTGTTTGGAAATAGTTTTTTCTGGTGCATAAAATGACCCCCGCAGACGCCTAGTTTAGGAGTTATAGCCATTTTTGTGTTCTCAAATAGTTTTCTCTGGTGCATAATATGACTCCCGGCAGACGCCTAGTTTAGGAGTTATAGCCATTTTTGTGTTCTCAAGTAGTTTTCCCTGGTGCATAATATGACCTCCGCAGACGCCTAGTTTGGGAGTTTTAGCAATTTTTGTGTTTTGAGATAGTTTTCCCTGGTGCATAATATGACCCCCGCAGACGCCTAGTTTAGGAGTTACAGCCATTTTAGTGTTTTGAAATAATTTTTTTCTTTTGCATAATATGACCCCCGCAGACGCCTAGTTTAGGAGTTATAGCCATTTTTGTGTTTTAAAATAGTTTTTTTCTGGTGCATAATATGACCCCCGCAGACGCCTAGTTTTGGAGTTACAGCCATTTTAGTGTTTTGAAATAATTTTTTTCTGGTGCATAATATGACCCCCGCAGACGCCTAATTTAGGAGTTATAGCCATTTTTGTGTTCTCAAATTGTTTTTTCTGGTGCATAATATGACTCCCGGCAGACGCCTAGTTTAGGAGTTATAGCCATTTTTGTGTTCTCAAGTAGTTTTCCCTGGTGCATAATATGACCTCCGCAGACGCCTAGTTTGGGAGTTATAGCCATTTTTGTGTTTGGAAATAGTTTTTTCTGGTGCATAAAATGACCCCCGCAGACGCCTAGTTTAGGAGTTATAGCCATTTTTGTGTTCTCAAATAGTTTTCTCTGGTGCATAATATGACTCCCGGCAGACGCCTAGTTTAGGAGTTATAGCCATTTTTGTGTTCTCAAGTAGTTTTCCCTGGTGCATAATATGACCTCCGCAGACACCTAGTTTGGGAGTTTTAGCAATTTTTGTGTTTTGAGATAGTTTTCCCTGGTGCATAATATGACCCCCGCAGACGCCTAGTTTAGGAGTTACAGCCATTTTAGTGTTTTGAAATAATTTTTTTCTTTTGCATAATATGACCCCCGCAGACGCCTAGTTTAGGAGTTATAGCCATTTTTGTGTTTTAAAATAGTTTTTTTCTGGTGCATAATATGACCCCCGCAGACGCCTAGTTTTGGAGTTACAGCCATTTTAGTGTTTTGAAATAATTTTTTTCTGGTGCATAATATGACCCCCGCAGACGCCTAATTTAGGAGTTATAGCCATTTTTGTGTTCTCAAATTGTTTTTTCTGGTGCATAATATGACTCCCGCGGACGCCTAGTTTAGGAGTTATAGCCATTTTTGTGTTTTGAAATAGTTTTTTCTGGTGCATAATATGACCCCCGCAGACGCCTAGTTTAGGAGTTATAGCCATTTTTGTGTTCTCAAATTGTTTTCCCTGGTGCATAATATGACCCCCGCAGACGCCTAGTTTAGGAGTTACAGCCATTTTAGTGTTTTGAAATAATTTTTTTCTTTTGCATAATATGACCCCCGCAGACGCCTAGTTTAGGAGTTATAGCCATTTTTGTGTTTTAAAATAGTTTTTTTCTGGTGCATAATATGACCCCCGCAGACGCCTAGTTTTGGAGTTACAGCCATTTTAGTGTTTTGAAATAATTTTTTTCTGGTGCATAATATGACCCCCGCAGACGCCTAATTTAGGAGTTATAGCCATTTTTGTGTTTGGAAATAGTTTTTTCTGGTGCATAAAATGACCCCCGCAGACGCCTAGTTTAGGAGTTATAGCCATTTTTGTGTTCTCAAATAGTTTTCTCTGGTGCATAATATGACTCCCGGCAGACGCCTAGTTTAGGAGTTATAGCCATTTTTGTGTTCTCAAGTAGTTTTCCCTGGTGCATAATATGACCTCCGCAGACGCCTAGTTTGGGAGTTTTAGCAATTTTTGTGTTTTGAGATAGTTTTCCCTGGTGCATAATATGACCCCCGCAGACGCCTAGTTTAGGAGTTACAGCCATTTTAGTGTTTTGAAATAATTTTTTTCTTTTGCATAATATGACCCCCGCAGACGCCTAGTTTAGGAGTTATAGCCATTTTTGTGTTTTAAAATAGTTTTTTTCTGGTGCATAATATGACCCCCGCAGACGCCTAGTTTTGGAGTTACAGCCATTTTAGTGTTTTGAAATAATTTTTTTCTGGTGCATAATATGACCCCCGCAGACGCCTAATTTAGGAGTTATAGCCATTTTTGTGTTCTCAAATTGTTTTTTCTGGTGCATAATATGACTCCCGGCAGACGCCTAGTTTAGGAGTTATAGCCATTTTTGTGTTCTCAAGTAGTTTTCCCTGGTGCATAATATGACCTCCGCAGACGCCTAGTTTGGGAGTTATAGCCATTTTTGTGTTTGGAAATAGTTTTTTCTGGTGCATAAAATGACCCCCGCAGACGCCTAGTTTAGGAGTTATAGCCATTTTTGTGTTCTCAAATAGTTTTCTCTGGTGCATAATATGACTCCCGGCAGACGCCTAGTTTAGGAGTTATAGCCATTTTTGTGTTCTCAAGTAGTTTTCCCTGGTGCATAATATGACCTCCGCAGACGCCTAGTTTGGGAGTTTTAGCAATTTTTGTGTTTTGAGATAGTTTTCCCTGGTGCATAATATGACCCCCGCAGACGCCTAGTTTAGGAGTTACAGCCATTTTAGTGTTTTGAAATAATTTTTTTCTTTTGCATAATATGACCCCCGCAGACGCCTAGTTTAGGAGTTATAGCCATTTTTGTGTTTTAAAATAGTTTTTTTCTGGTGCATAATATGACCCCCGCAGACGCCTAGTTTTGGAGTTACAGCCATTTTAGTGTTTTGAAATAATTTTTTTCTGGTGCATAATATGACCCCCGCAGACGCCTAATTTAGGAGTTATAGCCATTTTTGTGTTCTCAAATTGTTTTTTCTGGTGCATAATATGACTCCCGCGGACGCCTAGTTTAGGAGTTATAGCCATTTTTGTGTTTTGAAATAGTTTTTTCTGGTGCATAATATGACCCCCGCAGACGCCTAGTTTAGGAGTTATAGCCATTTTTGTGTTCTCAAATTGTTTTCCCTGGTGCATAATATGACCCCCGCAGACGCCTAGTTTAGGAGTTACAGCCATTTTAGTGTTTTGAAATAATTTTTTTCTTTTGCATAATATGACCCCCGCAGACGCCTAGTTTAGGAGTTATAGCCATTTTTGTGTTTTAAAATAGTTTTTTTCTGGTGCATAATATGACCCCCGCGGACGCCTAGTTTTGGAGTTACAGCCATTTTAGTGTTTTGAAATAATTTTTTTCTGGTGCATAATATGACCCCCGCAGACGCCTAATTTAGGAGTTATAGCCATTTTTGTGTTCTCAAATTGTTTTTTCTGGTGCATAATATGACTCCCGCGGACGCCTAGTTTAGGAGTTATAGCCATTTTTGTGTTTTGAAATAGTTTTTTCTGGTGCATAATATGACCCCCGCAGACGCCTAGTTTAGGAGTTATAGCCATTTTTGTGTTCTCAAATTGTTTTCCCTGGTGCATAATATGACTCCCGCGGACGCCTAGTTTAGGAGTTATAGCCATTTTTGTGTTCTCAAATAGTTTTCTCTGGTGCATAATATGACCCCCGCAGACGCCTAGTTTGGGAGTTATGGCCATTTTAGTGTTTTGGTTTTTTTTTTCTGGTGCATAATATGACCACGGCAGACGCCTAGTTTAGGAGTTATAGCCATTTTTGTGTTCTCAAATAGTTTTCTCTGGTGCATAATATGACCCCCGCAGACGCCTAGTTTGGGAGTTTTAGCAATTTTTGTGTTTTGAGATAGTTTTCCCTGGTGCATAATATGACCCCCGCAGACGCCTAGTTTTGGAGTTACAGCCATTTTAGTGTTTTGAAATAATTTTTTTCTTTTGCATAATATGACCCCCGCAGACGCCTAGTTTAGGAGTTATAGCCATTTTTGTGTTTTAAAATAGTTTTTTTCTGGTGCATAATATGACCCCCGCAGACGCCTAGTTTTGGAGTTACAGCCATTTTAGTGTTTTGAAATAATTTTTTTCTGGTGCATAATATGACCCCCGCAGACGCCTAGTTTAGGAGTTATAGCCATTTTTGTGTTCTCAAATTGTTTTCCCTGGTGCATAATATGACTCCCGCGGACGCCTAGTTTAGGAGTTATAGCCATTTTTGTGTTCTCAAATAGTTTTCTCTGGTGCATAATATGACCCCCGCAGACGCCTAGTTTGGGAGTTATGGCCATTTTAGTGTTTTGGTTTTTTTTTTCTGGTGCATAATATGACCCCGGCAGACGCCTAGTTTAGGAGTTATAGCCATTTTTGTGTTCTCAAGTAGTTTTCCCTGGTGCATAATATGACCTCCGCAGACGCCTAGTTTGGGAGTTTTAGCAATTTTTGTGTTTTGAGATAGTTTTCCCTGGTGCATAATATGACCCCCGCAGACGCCTAGTTTAGGAGTTACAGCCATTTTAGTGTTTTGAAATAATTTTTTTCTTTTGCATAATATGACCCCCGCAGACGCCTAGTTTAGGAGTTATAGCCATTTTTGTGTTTTAAAATAGTTTTTTTCTGGTGCATAATATGACCCCCGCAGACGCCTAGTTTTGGAGTTACAGCCATTTTAGTGTTTTGAAATAATTTTTTTCTGGTGCATAATATGACCCCCGCAGACGCCTAGTTTAGGAGTTATAGCCATTTTTGTGTTCTCAAATTGTTTTCCCTGGTGCATAATATGACTCCCGCGCACGCCTAGTTTAGGAGTTATAGCCATTTTTGTGTTCTCAAATAGTTTTCTCTGGTGCATAATATGACCCCCGCAGACGCCTAGTTTGGGAGTTATGGCCATTTTAGTGTTTTGGTTTTTTTTTTCTGGTGCATAATATGACCTCCGCAGACGCCTAGTTTGGGAGTTTTAGCAATTTTTGTGTTTTGAGATAGTTTTCCCTGGTGCATAATATGACCCCCGCAGACGCCTAGTTTAGGAGTTACAGCCATTTTAGTGTTTTGAAATAATTTTTTTCTTTTGCATAATATGACCCCCGCAGACGCCTAATTTAGGAGTTATAGCCATTTTTGTGTTCTCAAATTGTTTTTTCTGGTGCATAATATGACCCCCGCAGACGCCTAGTTTAGGAGTTATAGCCATTTTTGTGTTCTCAAATAGTTTTCTCTGGTGCATAATATGACCCCCGCAGACGCCTAGTTTGGGAGTTATGGCCATTTTAGTGTTTTGGTTTTTTTTTTCTGGTGCATAATATGACCCCGGCAGACGCCTAGTTTAGGAGTTATAGCCATTTTTGTGTTCTCAAGTAGTTTTCCCTGGTGCATAATATGACCTCCGCAGACGCCTAGTTTGGGAGTTTTAGCAATTTTTGTGTTTTGAGATAGTTTTCCCTGGTGCATAATATGACCCCCGCAGACGCCTAGTTTAGGAGTTACAGCCATTTTAGTGTTTTGAAATAATTTTTTTCTTTTGCATAATATGACCCCCGCAGACGCCTAGTTTAGGAGTTATAGCCATTTTTGTGTTTTAAAATAGTTTTTTTCTGGTGCATAATATGACCCCCGCAGACGCCTAGTTTTGGAGTTACAGCCATTTTAGTGTTTTGAAATAATTTTTTTCTGGTGCATAATATGACCCCCGCAGACGCCTAGTTTAGGAGTTATAGCCATTTTTGTGTTCTCAAATTGTTTTCCCTGGTGCATAATATGACTCCCGCGGACGCCTAGTTTAGGAGTTATAGCCATTTTTGTGTTTTGAAATAGTTTTTTCTGGTGCATAATATGACCCCCGCAGACGCCTAGTTTAGGAGTTATAGCCATTTTTGTGTTCTCAAATTGTTTTCCCTGGTGCATAATATGACTCCCGCGGACGCCTAGTTTAGGAGTTATAGCCATTTTTGTGTTCTCAAATAGTTTTCTCTGGTGCATAATATGACCCCCGCAGACGCCTAGTTTGGGAGTTATGGCCATTTTAGTGTTTTGGTTTTTTTTTTCTGGTGCATAATATGACCCCGGCAGACGCCTAGTTTAGGAGTTATAGCCATTTTTGTGTTCTCAAATAGTTTTCTCTGGTGCATAATATGACCCCCGCAGACGCCTAGTTTGGGAGTTATGGCCATTTTAGTGTTTTGGTTTTTTTTTTCTGGTGCATAATATGACCCCGGCAGACGCCTAGTTTAGGAGTTATAGCCATTTTTGTGTTCTCAAATAGTTTTCTCTGGTGCATAATATGACCCCGGCAGACGCCTAGTTTAGGAGTTATAGCCATTTTTGTGTTCTCAAGTAGTTTTCCCTGGTGCATAATATGACCTCCGCAGACGCCTAGTTTGGGAGTTTTAGCAATTTTTGTGTTTTGAGATAGTTTTCCCTGGTGCATAATATGACCCCCGCAGACGCCTAGTTTAGGAGTTACAGCCATTTTAGTGTTTTGAAATAATTTTTTTCTTTTGCATAATATGACCCCCGCAGACGCCTAGTTTAGGAGTTATAGCCATTTTTGTGTTTTAAAATAGTTTTTTTCTGGTGCATAATATGACCCCCGCAGACGCCTAGTTTTGGAGTTACAGCCATTTTAGTGTTTTGAAATAATTTTTTTCTGGTGCATAATATGACCCCCGCAGACGCCTAGTTTAGGAGTTATAGCCATTTTTGTGTTCTCAAATTGTTTTCCCTGGTGCATAATATGACTCCCGCGGACGCCTAGTTTAGGAGTTATAGCCATTTTTGTGTTCTCAAATAGTTTTCTCTGGTGCATAATATGACCCCCGCAGACGCCTAGTTTGGGAGTTATGGCCATTTTAGTGTTTTGGTTTTTTTTTTCTGGTGCATAATATGACCCCGGCAGACGCCTAGTTTAGGAGTTATAGCCATTTTTGTGTTCTCAAATAGTTTTCTCTGGTGCATAATATGACCCCCGCAGACGCCTAGTTTGGGAGTTATGGCCATTTTAGTGTTTTGGTTTTTTTTTTCTGGTGCATAATATGACCCCGGCAGACGCCTAGTTTAGGAGTTATAGCCATTTTTGTGTTCTCAAATTGTTTTCCCTGGTGCATAATATGACTCCCGCGGACGCCTAGTTTAGGAGTTATAGCCATTTTTGTGTTCTCAAATAGTTTTCTCTGGTGCATAATATGACCCCCGCAGACGCCTAGTTTGGGAGTTATGGCCATTTTAGTGTTTTGGTTTTTTTTTTCTGGTGCATAATATGACCCCGGCAGACGCCTAGTTTAGGAGTTATAGCCATTTTTGTGTTCTCAAATAGTTTTCTCTGGTGCATAATATGACCCCCGCAGACGCCTAGTTTGGGAGTTATGGCCATTTTAGTGTTTTGGTTTTTTTTTTCTGGTGCATAATATGACCCCGGCAGACGCCTAGTTTAGGAGTTATAGCCATTTTTGTGTTCTCAAATAGTTTTCTCTGGTGCATAATATGACCCCGGCAGACGCCTAGTTTAGGAGTTATAGCCATTTTTGTGTTCTCAAGTAGTTTTCCCTGGTGCATAATATGACCCCCGCAGACGCCTAGTTTAGGAGTTACAGCCATTTTAGTGTTTTGAAATAATTTTTTTCTTTTGCATAATATGACCCCCGCAGACGCCTAGTTTAGGAGTTATAGCCATTTTTGTGTTTTAAAATAGTTTTTTTCTGGTGCATAATATGACCCCCGCAGACGCCTAGTTTTGGAGTTACAGCCATTTTAGTGTTTTGAAATAATTTTTTTCTGGTGCATAATATGACCCCCGCAGACGCCTAGTTTAGGAGTTACAGCCATTTTAGTGTTTTGAAATAATTTTTTTCTTTTGCATAATATGACCCCCGCAGACGCCTAGTTTAGGAGTTATAGCCATTTTTGTGTTTTAAAATAGTTTTTTTCTGGTGCATAATATGACCCCCGCAGACGCCAAGTTTTGGAGTTACAGCCATTTTAGTGTTTTGAAATAATTTTTTTCTGGTGCATAATATGACCCCCGCAGACGCCTAGTTTAGGAGTTATAGCCATTTTTGTGTTCTCAAATTGTTTTCCCTGGTGCATAATATGACTCCCGCGGACGCCTAGTTTAGGAGTTATAGCCATTTTTGTGTTCTCAAATAGTTTTCTCTGGTGCATAATATGACCCCCGCAGACGCCTAGTTTGGGAGTTATGGCCATTTTAGTGTTTTGGTTTTTTTTTTCTGGTGCATAATATGACCCCGGCAGACGCCTAGTTTAGGAGTTATAGCCATTTTTGTGTTCTCAAATAGTTTTCTCTGGTGCATAATATGACCCCGGCAGACGCCTAGTTTAGGAGTTATAGCCATTTTTGTGTTCTCAAGTAGTTTTCCCTGGTGCATAATATGACCTCCGCAGACGCCTAGTTTGGGAGTTTTAGCAATTTTTGTGTTTTGAGATAGTTTTCCCTGGTGCATAATATGACCCCCGCAGACGCCTAGTTTAGGAGTTACAGCCATTTTAGTGTTTTGAAATAATTTTTTTCTTTTGCATAATATGACCCCCGCAGACGCCTAGTTTAGGAGTTATAGCCATTTTTGTGTTTTAAAATAGTTTTTTTCTGGTGCATAATATGACCCCCGCAGACGCCTAGTTTGGGAGTTATGGCCATTTTAGTGTTTTGGTTTTTTTTTTCTGGTGCATAATATGACCCCGGCAGACGCCTAGTTTAGGAGTTATAGCCTTTTTGTGTTCTCAAATAGTTTTCTCTGGTGCATAATATGACCCCCGCAGACGCCTAGTTTGGGTGTTATGGCCATTTTAGTGTTTTGGTTTTTTTTTCTGGTGCATAATATGACCCCGGCAGACGCCTAGTTTAGGAGTTATAGCCATTTTTGTGTTCTCAAGTAGTTTTCCCTGGTGCATAATATGACCTCCGCAGACGCCTAGTTTGGGAGTTTTAGCAATTTTTGTGTTTTGAGATAGTTTTCCCTGGTGCATAATATGACCACCGCAGACGCCTAGTTTAGGAGTTACAGCCATTTTAGTGTTTTGAAATAATTTTTTTCTTTTGCATAATATGACCCCCGCAGACGCCTAGTTTAGGAGTTATAGCCATTTTTGTGTTTTAAAATAGTTTTTTTCTGGTGCATAATATGACCCCCGCAGACGCCTAGTTTGGGAGTTATGGCCATTTTAGTGTTTTGGTTTTTTTTTTCTGGTGCATAATATGACCCCGGCAGACGCCTAGTTTAGGAGTTATAGCCATTTTTGTGTTTTAAAATAGTTTTTTTCTGGTGCATAATATGACCCCCGCAGACGCCTAGTTTGGGAGTTATGGCCATTTTAGTGTTTTGGTTTTTTTTTTTCTGGTGCATAATATGACCTCCGCAGACGCCTAGTTTGGGAGTTTTAGCAATTTTTGTGTTTTGAGATAGTTTTCCCTGGTGCATAATATGACCCCCGCAGACGCCTAGTTTAGGAGTTACAGCCATTTTAGTGTTTTGAAATAATTTTTTTCTTTTGCATAATATGACCCCCGCAGACGCCTAGTTTAGGAGTTATAGCCATTTTTGTGTTTTAAAATAGTTTTTTTCTGGTGCATAATATGACCCCCGCAGACGCCTAGTTTTGGAGTTACAGCCATTTTAGTGTTTTGAAATAATTTTTTTCTTTTGCATAATATGACCCCCGCAGACGCCTAGTTTAGGAGTTATAGCCATTTTTGTGTTTTAAAATAGTTTTTTTCTGGTGCATAATATGACCCCCGCAGACGCCTAATTTAGGAGTTATAACCATTTTTGTGTTCTGAAATAGTTTTCCCTGGTACATAATATGACCCCCGCAGACGTCTAGTTTAGGAGTTATAGCCATTTTTGTGTTCTCAAGTAGTTTTCCCTGGTGCATAATATGACCTCCGCAGACGCCTAGTTTGGGAGTTATGGCCATTTTAGTGTTTTGGTTTTTTTTTCTGGTGCATAAAATGACCCCCGCAGACGCCTAGTTTAGGAGTTACAGCCATTTTAGTGTTTTGAAATAGTTTTTTCTAGTGCATAATATGACCCCCTCAGACGCCTAGTTTAGGAGTTATAGCCATTTTAGTGTTTTGAAATAGTTTCTTTCTGGTGCATAATATGACCCCCGCAGACGCCTAGTTTAGGAGTTATAGCCATTTTTGTGTTTTGAAATAGTTTTTTCTGGTGCATAAAATGACCCCCGCAGACGCCTAGTTTAGGAGTTACAGCCATTTTAGTGTTTTGAAATAGTTTTTTCTAGTGCATAATATGACCCCCTCAGACGCCTAGTTTAGGAGTTATAGCCATTTTTGTGTTTTGAAATAGTTTTTTCTGGTGCATAAAATGACCCCCGCAGACGCCTAGTTTAGGAGTTATAGCCATTTTTGTGTTTTGAAATAATTTTATTCTGGTGCATAATATGACCCCCGCAGGCGCCTAGTTTAGGAGTTATAGCCATTTTTGTGTTTTGAAATAGTTTCTTTCTGGTGCATAATATGACCCCCGCAGACGCCTAGTTTAGGAGTTATAGCCATTTTTGTGTTTTGAAATAGTTTTTTCTGGTGCATAATATGACCCCCGCAGACGCCTAGTTTAGGAGTTATAGCCATTTTTGTGTTCTCAAATTGTTTTCCCTGGTGCATAATATGACTCCCGCGGACGCCTAGTTTAGGAGTTATAGCCATTTTTGTGTTCTCAAATTGTTTTCCCTTGTGCATAATATGACCCCCGCCGACGCCTAGTTTAGGAGTTATAGCCATTTTTGTGTTTTGAAATAGTTTTATTCTGGTGCATAATATGACCCCCGCAGGCGCCTAGTTTAGGAGTTATAGCCATTTTTGTGTTTTAAAATAGTTTTTTCTGGTGCATAATATGACCCCCGCAGACGCCTAGTTTAGGAGTTATAGCCATTTTTGTGTTCTCAAATTGTTTTCTCTGGTGCATAATATGACTCCCGCAGACGCCTAGTTTAGGAGTTATAGCCATTTTTGTGTTCTCAAATTGTTTTTTCTGGTGCATAATATGACTCCCGCGGACGCCTAGTTTAGGAGTTATAGCCATTTTTGTGTTTTGAAATAGTTTTTTCTGGTGCATAATATGACCCCCGCAGACGCCTAGTTTAGGAGTTATAGCCATTTTTGTGTTCTCAAATTGTTTTCCCTGGTGCATAATATGACTCCCGCGGACGCCTAGTTTAGGAGTTATAGCCATTTTTGTGTTCTCAAATAGTTTTCTCTGGTGCATAATATGACCCCCGCAGACGCCTAGTTTGGGAGTTATGGCCATTTTAGTGTTTTGAAATAGTTTTTTCTAGTGCATAATATGACCCCCTCAGACGCCTAGTTTAGGAGTTATAGCCATTTTTGTGTTTTGAAATAGTTTTTTCTGGTGCATAAAATGACCCCCGCAGACGCCTAGTTTAGGAGTTATAGCCATTTTTGTGTTCTCAAATTGTTTTCCCTGGTGCATAATATGACTCCCGCGGACGCCTAGTTTAGGAGTTATAGCCATTTTTGTGTTCTCAAATTGTTTTCCCTTGTGCATAATATGACCCCCGCCGACGCCTAGTTTAGGAGTTATAGCCATTTTTGTGTTTTGAAATAGTTTTATTCTGGTGCATAATATGACCCCCGCAGGCGCCTAGTTTAGGAGTTATAGCCATTTTTGTGTTTTAAAATAGTTTTTTCTGGTGCATAATATGACCCCCGCAGACGCCTAGTTTAGGAGTTATAGCCATTTTTGTGTTCTCAAATAGTTTTCTCTGGTGCATAATATGACTCCCGCAGACGCCTAGTTTAGGAGTTATAGCCATTTTTGTGTTCTCAAATTGTTTTTTCTGGTGCATAATATGACTCCCGCGGACGCCTAGTTTAGGAGTTATAGCCATTTTTGTGTTTTGAAATAGTTTTTTCTGGTGCATAATATGACCCCCGCAGACGCCTAGTTTAGGAGTTATAGCCATTTTTGTGTTCTCAAATTGTTTTCCCTGGTGCATAATATGACTCCCGCGGACGCCTAGTTTAGGAGTTATAGCCATTTTTGTGTTCTCAAATAGTTTTCTCTGGTGCATAATATGACCCCCGCAGACGCCTAGTTTGGGAGTTATGGCCATTTTAGTGTTTTGAAATAGTTTTTTCTAGTGCATAATATGACCCCCTCAGACGCCTAGTTTAGGAGTTATAGCCATTTTTGTGTTTTGAAATAGTTTTTTCTGGTGCATAAAATGACCCCCGCAGACGCCTAGTTTAGGAGTTATAGCCATTTTTGTGTTTTGAAATAGTTTTATTCTGGTGCATAATATGACCCCCGCAGGCGCCTAGTTTAGGAGTTATAGCCATTTTTGTGTTTTGAAATAGTTTCTTTCTGGTGCATAATATGACCCCCGCAGACGCCTAGTTTAGGAGTTATAGCCATTTTTGTGTTTTGAAATAGTTTTTTCTGGTGCATAATATGACCCCCGCAGACGCCTAGTTTAGGAGTTATAGCCATTTTTGTGTTCTCAAATTGTTTTCCTTGGTGCATAATATGACTCCCGCGGACGCCTAGTTTAGGAGTTATAGCCATTTTTGTGTTCTCAAATTGTTTTCCCTTGTGCATAATATGACCCCCGCCGACGCCTAGTTTAGGAGTTATAGCCATTTTTGTGTTTTGAAATAGTTTTATTCTGGTGCATAATATGACCCCCGCAGGCGCCTAGTTTAGGAGTTATAGCCATTTTTGTGTTTTAAAATAGTTTTTTCTGGTGCATAATATGACCCCCGCAGACGCCTAGTTTAGGAGTTATAGCCATTTTTGTGTTTTGAAATAGTTTTTTCTGGTGCATAAAATGACCCCCGCAGACGCCTAGTTTAGGAGTTATAGCCATTTTTGTGTTCTCAAATAGTTTTCTCTGGTGCATAATATGACTCCCGCAGACGCCTAGTTTAGGAGTTATAGCCATTTTTGTGTTCTCAAATTGTTTTTTCTGGTGCATAATATGACTCCCGCGGACGCCTAGTTTAGGAGTTATAGCCATTTTTGTGTTTTGAAATAGTTTTTTCTGGTGCATAATATGACCCCCGCAGACGCCTAGTTTAGGAGTTATAGCTATTTTTGTGTTCTCAAGTAGTTTTCCCTGGTGCATAATATGACCTCCGCAGACGCCTAGTTTGGGAGTTATGGCCATTTTAGTGTTTTGAGATAGTTTTCCCTGGTGCATAATATGACCCCCGCAGACGCCTAGTTTAGGAGTTACAGCCATTTTAGTGTTTTGAAATAATTTTTTTCTTTTGCATAATATGACCCCCGCAGACGCCTAGTTTAGGAGTTATAGCCATTTTTGTGTTTTGAAATAGTTTTTTCTGGTGCATAAAATGACCCCCGCAGACGCCTAGTTTAGGAGTTACAGCCA
The DNA here is from genome assembly GCA_963966105.1 of Volucella zonaria. Lineage (NCBI taxonomy): Eukaryota > Metazoa > Arthropoda > Insecta > Diptera > Syrphidae > Volucella > Volucella zonaria. Next base: position 105,451,291 of record OZ014532.1, on the reverse strand, counting down.
TTTTAGTGTTTTGAAATAGTTTTTTCTAGTGCATAATATGACCCCCTCAGACGCCTAGTTTAGGAGTTATAGCCATTTTAGTGTTTTGAAATAGTTTCTTTCTGGTGCATAATATGACCCCCGCAGGCGCCTAGTTTAGGAGTTATAGCCATTTTTGTGTTTTGAAATAGTTTCTTTCTGGTGCATAATATGACCCCCGCAGACGCCTAGTTTAGGAGTTATAGCCATTTTTGTGTTTTGAAATAGTTTTTTCTGGTGCATAAAATGACCCCCGCAGACGCCTAGTTTAGGAGTTATAGCCATTTTTGTGTTTTGAAATAGTTTTTTCTGGTGCATAATATGACCCCCGCAGACGCCTAGTTTAGGAGTTATAGCCATTTTTGTGTTCTCAAATTGTTTTCCCTGGTGCATAATATGACTCCCGCGGACGCCTAGTTTAGGAGTTATAGCCATTTTTGTGTTCTCAAATTGTTTTCCCTGGTGCATAATATGACCCCCGCCGACGCCTAGTTTAGGAGTTATAGCCATTTTTGTGTTTTGAAATAGTTTTATTCTGGTGCATAATATGACCCCCGCAGGCGCCTAGTTTAGGAGTTATAGCCATTTTTGTGTTTTAAAATAGTTTTTTCTGGTGCATAATATGACCCCCGCAGACGCCTAGTTTAGGAGTTATAGCCATTTTTGTGTTTTGAAATTGTTTTTTCTGGTGCATAAAATGACCCCCGCAGACGCCTAGTTTAGGAGTTATAGCCATTTTTGTGTTTTAAAATAGTTTTTTTCTGGTGCATAATATGACCCCCGCAGACGCCTAGTTTTGGAGTTACAGCCATTTTAGTGTTTTGAAATAATTTTTTTCTGGTGCATAATATGACCCCCGCAGACGCCTAATTTAGGAGTTATAACCATTTTTGTGTTCTGAAATAGTTTTCCCTGGTACATAATATTACCCCCGCAGACGTCTAGTTTAGGAGTTATAGTCATTTTTGTGTTTTGAAATAATTTTTTCTAGTGCATAATATGACCCCCGCAGACGCCTAGTTTAGAAGTTATAGCCATTTTTGTGTTCTCAAATAGTTTTCTCTGGTGCATAATATGACCCCCGCAGACGCCTAGTTTAGGAGTTATAGCCATTTTTGTGTTTTAAAATAGTTTTTTTCTGGTGCATAATATGACCCCCGCAGACGCCTAGTTTAGAAGTTATAGCCATTTTTGTGTTCTCAAATAGTTTTCTCTGGTGCATAATATGACCCCCGCAGACGCCTAGTTTGGGAGTTATGGCCATTTTAGTGTTTTGAAATAGTTTTTTCTAGTGCATAATATGACCCCCTCAGACGCCTAGTTTAGGAGTTATAGCCATTTTTGTGTTTTGAAATTGTTTTTTCTGGTGCATAAAATGACCCCCGCAGACGCCTAGTTTAGGAGTTATAGCCATTTTTGTGTTTTAAAATAGTTTTTTTCTGGTGCATAATATGACCCCCGCAGACGCCTAGTTTTGGAGTTACAGCCATTTTAGTGTTTTGAAATAATTTTTTTCTGGTGCATAATATGACCCCCGCAGACGCCTAATTTAGGAGTTATAACCATTTTTGTGTTCTGAAATAGTTTTCCCTGGTACATAATATTACCCCCGCAGACGTCTAGTTTAGGAGTTATAGTCATTTTTGTGTTTTGAAATAGTTTTTTCTAGTGCATAATATGACCCCCGCAGACGCCTAGTTTAGAAGTTATAGCCATTTTTGTGTTCTCAAATAGTTTTCTCTGGTGCATAATATGACCCCCGCAGACGCCTAGTTTGGGAGTTATGGCCATTTTAGTGTTTTGAAATAGTTTTTTCTAGTGCATAAAATGACCCCCGCAGACGCCTAGTTTAGGAGTTATAGCCATTTTTGTGTTTTAAAATAGTTTTTTTCTGGTGCATAATATGACCCCCGCAGACGCCTAGTTTTGGAGTTACAGCCATTTTAGTGTTTTGAAATAATTTTTTTCTGGTGCATAATATGACCCCCGCAGACGCCTAATTTAGGAGTTATAACCATTTTTGTGTTCTGAAATAGTTTTCCCTGGTACATAATATTACCCCCGCAGACGTCTAGTTTAGGAGTTATAGTCATTTTTGTGTTTTGAAATAGTTTTTTCTAGTGCATAATATGACCCCCGCAGACGCCTAGTTTAGAAGTTATAGCCATTTTTGTGTTCTCAAATAGTTTTCTCTGGTGCATAATATGACCCCCGCAGACGCCTAGTTTGGGAGTTATGGCCATTTTTGTGTTCTCAAGTAGTTTTCCCTGGTGCATAATATGACCCCCGCAGACGCCTAGTTTAGGAGTTACAGCCATTTTAGTGTTTTAAAATAATTTTTTTCTTTTGCATAATATGACCCCCGCAGACGCCTAGTTTAGGAGTTATAGCCATTTTTGTGTTTTAAAATAGTTTTTTTCTGGTGCATAATATGACCCCCGCAGACGCCTAGTTTTGGAGTTACAGCCATTTTAGTGTTTTGAAATAATTTTTTTCTGGTGCATAATATGACCCCCGCAGACGCCTAATTTAGGAGTTATAACCATTTTTGTGTTCTGAAATAGTTTTCCCTGGTACATAATATGACCCCCGCAGACGTCTAGTTTAGGAGTTATAGCCATTTTTGTGTTTTGAAATAGTTTTTTCTAGTGCATAATATGACCCCCGCAGACGCCTAGTTTAGAAGTTATAGCCATTTTTGTGTTCTCAAATAGTTTTCTCTGGTGCATAATATGACCCCCGCAGACGCCTAGTTTGGGAGTTATGGCCATTTTAGTGTTTTGGTTTTTTTTTTCTGGTGCATAATATGACCCCGGCAGACGCCTAGTTTAGGAGTTATAGCCATTTTTGTGTTCTCAAGTAGTTTTCCCTGGTGCATAATATGACCTCCGCAGACGCCTAGTTTGGGAGTTATAGCAATTTTTGTGTTTTGAGATAGTTTTCCCTGGTGCATAATATGACCCCCGCAGACGCCTGGTTTAGGAGTAACAACCATTTTTGTGTTCTCAAATAGTTTTCCCTGGTGCATAATATGACCCCCTCAGACGCCTAGCTTAGGAGTTATAGCCATTTTTGAGTTTTGAAATAGTTTTTTCAGCTGCACAATAAGACCCCCGCAGACGCCTAGTTTAGGAGTTATAGCCATTTTTGTGTTCTCAAATACTTTTCCCTGGTGCATTATATGACCCCCGCAGACGCCTACTTTAGGAGTTACAACCATTTTTGTGTTCTGAAATAGTTTTCCCTGCTGCATAATAAGACCCCCGCAGACGCCTAGTTTCGGAGTTATAGCCATTTTTGAGTTTTGAAATAGTTTTTTCAGCTGCACAATAAGACCCCCGCAGACGCCTAGTTTAGGAGTTATAGCCATTTTTGTGTTCTCAAATACTTTTCCCTGGTGCATAATATGACCCCCGCAGACGCCTAGTTTAGGAGTTATAACCATTTTTGTGTTCTGAATTAATTTTCCCTGGTGCATAATATGACCCCCGCAGACGCCTACTTTAGGAGTTACAACCATTTTTGTGTTCTGAAATAGTTTTCCCTGCTGCATAATAAGACCCCCGCAGACGCCTAGTTTAGGAGTTATAGCCATTTTTGAGTTTTGAAATAGTTTTTTCAGCTGCACAATAAGACCCCCGCAGACGCCTAGTTTAGGAGTTATAGCCATTTTTGTGTTCTCAAATAGTTTTCCCTGGTGCATAATACGACCCCCGCAGACGTCTAGTTTAGGAGTTATAGCCATTTTTGTGTTCTCAAATAGTTTTCCCTGGTGCATAATATGACCCCCGCAGACGCCTAGTTTAGGGGTTATAGCCATTTTTGTGTTCTCAAATAGTTTTCCCTGGTGCATAATATGACCCCCGCAGACGTCTAGTTTAGGAGTTATAGCCATTTTTGTGTTCTCAAATAGTTTTCCCTGGTGCATAATATGACCCCCGCAGACGCCTAGTTTAGGAGTTATAGCCATTTTTGTGTTCTCAAATAGTTTTCCCTGGTGCATAATATGACCCCCGTAGACGCCTACTTTAGGAGTTACAACCATTTTCGTGTTCTGAAATAGTTTTCCCTGCTGCATAATAAGACCCCCGCAGACGCCTAGTTTAGGAGTTATAGCCATTTTTGAGTTTTGAAATAGTTTTTTCAGCTGCACAGTAAGACCCCCGCAGACGCCTAGTTTAGGAGTTATAGCCATTTTTGTGTTCTCAAATAGTTTTCCCTGGTGCATAATATGACCCCCGCAGACGTGTAGTTTAGGAGTTATTGCCATTTTTGTGTTCTCAAATAGTTTTCCCTGGTGCATAATATGACCCCCGCAGACGCCTAGTTTAGGAGTTATAGCCATTTTTGTGTTCTCAAATAGTTTTCCCTGGTGCATAATATGACCCCCGCAGACGTCTAGTTTAGGAGTTATAGCCATTTTTGTGTTCTCAAATAGTTTTCCCTGGTGCATAATATGACCCCCGCAGACGCCTAGTTTAGGAGTTATAGCCATTTTTGTGTTTTGAAATAGTTTTTTTCTGGTGTATAATATGACCACCGCAGACGCCTAGTTTAGGAGTTATAGCCATTTTTGTGTTCTCAAATACTTTTCCCTGGTGCATAATATGACCCCCGCAGACGTCTAGTTTAGGAGTTATAGCCATTTTTGTGTTCTCAAATAGTTTTCCCTGGTGCATAATATGACCCCCGCAGACGCCTAGTTTAGGAGTTATAGCCATTTTTGTGTTCTCAAATAGTTTTCCCTGGTGCATAATATGACCCCCGCAGACGTCTAGTTTAGGAGTTATAGCCATTTTTGTGTTCTCAAATAGTTTTCCCTGGTGCATAATATGACCCCCGCAGACGCCTAGTTTAGGAGTTATAGCCATTTTTGTGTTCTCAAATAGTTTTCCCTGGTGCATAATATGACCCCCGCAGACGTCTAGTTTAGGAGTTATAGCCATTTTTGTGTTCTCAAATAGTTTTCCCTGGTGCATAATATGACCCCCGCAGACGCCTAGTTTAGGAGTTATAGCCATTTTTGTGTTCTCAAATAGTTTTCCCTGGTGCATAATATGACCCCCGCAGACGCCTAGTTTGGGAGTTATGGCCATTTTAGTGTTTTGGTTTTTTTTTCTGGTGCATAATATGACCCCCGCAGACGCCTAGTTTAGGAGTTATAGCCATTTTTGTGTTCTCAAATAGTTTTCCCTGGTGCATAATATGACCACCGCAGACGCCTAGTTTAGGAGTTATAGCCATTTTTGTGTTTTGAAATAGTTTTTCTCTTTTTCATATTATGGCCCCCACGGGCGCCTAGTTTAGAAGTTATAGCCATTTTTGTGTTCTCAAATACTTTTCCCTGGTGCATTATATGACCCCCGCAGACGCCTGGTTTAGGAGTTATAGCCATTTTTGTGTTCTCAAATAGTTTTCCATGGTGCATAATATGACCCCCGCAGACGCCTAGTTTAGGAGTTATAGCCATTTTTGTATTCTCAAATAGTTTTCCCTGGTGCATTATATGACCCCCGCAGACGCCTGGTTTAGGAGTTATAGCCATTTTTGTGTTCTCAAATAGTTTTCCATGGTGCATAATATGACCCCCGCAGACGTCTAGTTTAGGAGTTATAGCCATTTTTGTGTTCTCAAATAGTTTTCCCTGGTGCATAATATGACCCCCGCAGACGTCTAGTTTAGGAGTTATAGCCATTTTTGTGTTCTCAAATAGTTTTCCCTGGTGCATAATATGACCCCCGCAGACGCCTAGTTTAGGAGTTATAGCCATTTTTGTATTCTCAAATAGTTTTCCCTGGTGCATTATATGACCCCCGCAGACGCCTGGTTTAGGAGTTATAGCCATTTTTGTGTTCTCAAATAGTTTTCCATGGTGCATAATATGACCCCCGCAGACGTCTAGTTTAGGAGTTATAGCCATTTTTGTGTTCTCAAATAGTTTTCCCTGGTGCATAATATGACCCCCGCAGACGCCTAGCTTAGGAGTTATAGCCATTTTTGTGTTTTGAAATAGTTTTTTCTGGTGCATAATATGACCCCCACAGCCGCAATCATAGATGCAGCACTGGGTGTCTCCATGTTTATGCCGGTCAGGCCAATCCAAATCATCCAACACTCGAAAACCTGTCAAATATCTACGTATGATTTTGATTCATCTGACTGTCAGTGATTACTCTTTTATATAAGGAGACAAGGCTGCGGAAATTTTTTCTTAACAACCCGAATATTGTGTAGTGCCAGCACATGGGTTCTCTACCTACATATATATTACCTTATTGGATTATTTATTATATAGACATCAGACAGAAAACAATTTATTTAAAAAAGCCAGACATAATTGTCTTATAGGGTGGAATCACTTTAAATGGCAGGAAGCCTCTATAAGACGCCTTTCAAGCAAGCGAAGTCCAAGTGACCGCTTTCATTTACAAATCACATTTCACACTATATCTGAGTACTTACATATGTATCTATAGGTATAATATGTGTGTAAATGTTTTAAATTGTACTGCCCGTTTGCACTTTTAATTAGCTTTGTGGCACACTTTGTTTTTGCCTTTATTTTTTTTTTTAATCTACAGCCCAGCCTTGGCGTACGAGTATTTTTTCCGAAAGAGCCATTGACAGTGAAAAATCGATTCGCCTATCGAAATGTCAAGGTTGCTGCAATATTCTTAGCAAGCACGTGCTATAGCAGAACACCGAGAATGCATTTTCATAGTCGGGATCTTTAATTGAGAACACGTGTGTGTGTTGAGATGTCGATAAGAGAATTTATGCTACCAAGGCTACAGAAATTCCATTCGTGTGTTGTTAAGGGGCCAACCCGAAACTCTTCTCACGCCATACCCCATCCAGTGGTTCATATCGAGTCTAGCGACCCAAAAGTACGCATCAAGAAAGGCAAACAAAAGAGTTTCTCATCTGAATGTATGGTATATGTAGAAGCATGAAAACACCATTTGTTTCTACGTATAGCACACAACTTTATCTTAACTCTTTCAATATGTCCAAGTCTGTCTCAACCATCTATTCTCGAGCATATTTAAACACAAGATGCCTTATTATGCACTGAAGCCACTATAGAGACGATGGCGAAAAACAATTCTATAGACGGTTTTAAATGTGCGTCTCAGCAGCCTCCAGGCTAGAGAAGAATATTTTAAAGCAATCTCCGTTGAAGCCAGCTAAACTCCTTTGGCTGAAGTGCATCCTCTTGCTTTATGGCAACTCACAAACTGGGCCAGGAACCGCCGCCCTTTTCCCCTAAAATAATTCAATGCGAATGCGAGATTTTAAAAATTCTCTACTAAAGCTGGTAGGTGCTGGGGCTCCTTTTGTTTTTAATTCTGATTTTTATTTTCATCACGAGTTTACTAGAATTTATGTTTTCCTACTTTTTCCTCTTTTTTTCCATTAAATCGTTTTTCATTTAAGTTAATATTTTAATGGGCTGTGTTTTTTTTTTTTCTTTTTACTTTGCCAGCTTCCGGTTATGCCAGTACGCGAACTAATGAGTTGGACTATAGAGAAAGGGGAAAATATATTTGCGTGGCACTTTTTATGTGCGCACAGAATGGGGTTTTGTGGAGTACTTTCCTTCAGTGTACCAGGAAAAACGGACGAAATTAAATCGTTAAATGGAAAAGGATTACTTTAAAGGATTTAATAAATAAATTTATGGATATTTTGTTGTTTTGATGCATCTAACCTGGAAGACCGAGACGAGATCTCAATTAAAAGACCGTTGTTTGGGATTTTAATTAAACTTCAGTTTAATGTATTCTATTTTTATTTGTTTATTCAATTATATTTGTACGAAGAGCTAACTATTGTTGAGAAGCCAACATTTATTTTTATTTTTCATTTTTCATACCGTGGGTCTTAGAAATCAACAAGACAGAAAAGTCGGTCCTGTCATTCATTTCATTTGATATGCGTTTTCAATTAACACAATATGAACCTTACAAAAAACATAGTCAGACTAGGAAGCTAGGCGATAGAAGTGAAATTTCGTGAAGCTCAATAAATAGATTATAAGTACTCGTATTTAGGAAAAAAAATGATATTTTTCATTTTTGATGAATTTTTTGGTGTGTATTTCTCACTTCTTTATAACCTCAATAACTTCGACACACTACCTTTATTTAAACTCGATAAATAACAATGACACGTGCTAGGGATACTCTGCAGGGTGAATGACTCTAACTCCAACTTTATAAAATGCTATAATTTTTTTATTTTTTGATAAATTTTATTGTGCGAAGGCAAACAATTTTGGAAAATACATCAATTTTCAAACTGTATCAGTAGTTTTCAATATGTCCACCTTTGGCGCGAATAATGGTCTTGAGGCGGCCGAAGAAAGCATCGCACCCTGCACGCAAGTGGCTCTGCGGTATTTTGGCCCATTCCCAGCGAAGTGCTTGTTTGAGGTGGTCCAAACTTTGCTATTTTTTAGTGCCAACCTTCGCCTTCAAAATACCGAAGACAGAGAAATCCAACGGATTTGCATCCGGAGAATTTGCAATCCATTGTGTCGAAGAAATGAAGTGTGGAACATTGTTTTTTAACCAATCTTGGTTGACGCGCGCTTTGTGAGACGGTGCCGAGTCTTGTTGAAATGTCCACGGTCTCTGACCGAAATGATTGTTTGCCCAAGGCTTCAATACTGCTTCTAAGACAGCTTCACGGTATACGATCGCATGAATTTTGACGCCACGGTCCAAAAATACGAGCGGAGAGCGACCATCGGCGGTTATGGCGGCCCAAACCATCACCATCGGTACTGCCTGCTTTCTGGTGGCCGTCCGAAGGTGTAAATTTTCGAGGGACCTCTCTGGCAAGTAAACTCGGTGATTTTGTTTGTTGACATATTGCTCGATAACAAATGGCGACTCATCGGAAAAAACCAAATTCGGCAACTCACCACTTTCGTGCAAGCGTAGCAACTCCTTCGCTCTTTCGACTCTAACTTTTTTCTGTTGCGGTGTAAGATCGTGTGCTTTTTGGAACTTCAATGGCTTGAGCCCAAGCTCATTTTTCAGTATGTGTTGCATCCGTTTCAACGATATGTTAATCTCACGAGCCATTTTTCTTCCACTTCGACGAGGATTTCGCTCAATTCGAGCCTTCACTTTAAGAACCATTTCTGCCGATATTGCTGTTTTTTTATGACCACCTCCATGGTGTTTTGCAACGCTGCCAGTATCACGGTAACTATCTGTTTTTCGAGACACAAATGATTTATTCACGTTGAGGTCTGGAGGGCTCTTGTGGTTTTCCAGTCAAATATAAAGCAATCACTCTGTCACGTTTGAATTCCATCGCGGATAAAAGTTTTTCAACACAACTGAGACGCAAATCGTTTAAAAGGCTTGTAAATAATAAAATTATCTGTCATGTGTCAAAATTTGAGCTCACTGTCATGAACCGGCCTTAAGTATGGACACAAGATGGGACGTCGATATCCCGCACACGAGTTATGAAGGGGAAAGCGAGGCTAGTTGGGTGCAGGGGCGAATCGACTCACAGCGATTTGTTTTAGCATTCGGCGCAGCTGCCTGCTCAGTCTTCCTTTGTATCTCGTCGCGAGTGGACGTAGTTTGTGAAATATGCCGAAAAAAACGATTTTTAGCAGCCGTGAGTAATTTTTTTACTTCCTCTTATTTTTGTTTTTTAGGTCCCATATGATCGCCTGGCGATAAGATGCGTTTCTCAGATTTTGTTATTTGCTGTTGTTTTTGGCGAAGAATCTTGTCAATTGCCAGATGGTCAGGCGGGGCTCGGAATTTTCAGAAAATGGGAACTTATAAAAGGAAAGCAACAAGAGGAGTCACTGAAAAAAGCTTGATAGAACGTGCGTGCAGGCTGGTAGTAATTGAAGGCAAAACCATTAGATCAGTATCACATGATGAAGACATTTCATACAAAACCATACAAAGGTATGTACAAAAGAAGATAAAACTACGAAGGAAGAAAACTCTGACACCTCTATTAGTGCAATTAATTTAAAAATATATTGAAACCAGACAAATATTTTCCGACGCAGAAGAGCAATGTTTAGTAAAATATTTAAAAGCTTGAGCCGATATTTGGCATGGCAGCCTTTCAAACGCGAAAGCTGTCATTCGAGTTTGCCCTTAAAACAAAAGCTAAGACTCCAAGCTAATAGACTGATAAACAGATTGCCGGGAAAGACTGGTTCACTTATTTTTTGAAGAAACTTCCAACCCTGTCGATGCGGAGGCCATAAGCTACGAGTTTGTCGAGAGCTACTTTATTTAATAAACACAATGTCGGTTTGTTTTTCACACACCTTAAAACTGTCTACGAGCGTCTTAAACTGCATCCCGAAGATATTTGGAACATGGATGAAACGGGTGTGACAGCAGTACATACTCCGGATCGGGTGGTTGCACGATGCGGAGTTAAGCAACTAGGATCAGTAACCTCAGCTGAGAGAGGAACTTTGGTGACAATAGCTGCTGCTGTTTCTGCGATCGGAAGTTTTGTTGCCCCGTTTTTTATTTGCCCAGGAGTCAACTATAAAAAATATTTTGTGAACGGAGGGCCGATTCATTTCATACAGCATGCGAAACCATCCAAAGAAAGGCCTGCTTTGGTGCTCCTTGACAACCATGAATCCCATCTGTCGATAGCAGCCCTTGATCTATTTAATTTTGGGGTAACGGTTTTGCCTTTCCCCCCACACTGTAGTCACAAACTGCAACAGCTGGACAAGTCAGTCTTCGAGTCGTTCAAAAAATTTATAGATACTGCCTGTGGGAATTGGATGGCCAGCAATCCGGGAAGGCCTATTTCAATTTACAATATTCCAGCCATCATAAATACAGCCTTTCCCTTGGCTTTCACCGCAAACAACATTCAATCTGGCTTCCAGATTTCGGGAACATATCCTTTAAATGAAAATGTCTTTCCTGAATCAGAATTTTTGGGAAGCTATATATCTAACAGACCTGCAAATATACCCAATAATCAGCATGTTTGTGATCAGCATGCTCGGTCAACAAGCAGCGCTGTAATTCTTCAAGCCGAAAACGTTGAACAACATTATGTTACACCACCATCACCAGTAACTGATAATCCCGGAGTTTGCTTGTACCACCAAAGCCAAAGAACTCCAACAAAACAAATCATACCTCCACATCTTGACAATCCTGAAGATATACCGCAGCCCTCCACTTCAAGAGATGCCCTTTTGCTCGAGATACGCCCTTTGCCAAAGGCAGCTCCCTGTCAGAAACCAATAGTTGGAAAAGTTCTTCAACCATTTATACTGACACACCAGAAAAATCCGCTATTGAAGAGAGACGAAACTCAGTCAAGTCTAAGAAAGCAGCAAAAAACAAGAGGAAGCCTGGAAAAAACAACAACAGCCAACACTAAACGACGAGTCTTCAGAGGAAGAAGATGAGGTTTGCCTTATTTGCGGAGAGTCATACTTAGAAAGTGTTTCAGGAGAAAATTGGATACAGTGCATTAACTGTCGCAAATAGGCACATTCGAAATGTTGCAAAGGAAACTTATTTTTTTATAAATCTAGAAACTGCAATTCGGATGACGATTTGGACAGTGAGTAAGAAACCGAGCCAAAAATAATATTTTTTTTTAGCACAGGAAGTGGATTTTCATATATTTATTTTGCTTAAATTTAAGTCATATAGGAGTTGAAGTGCCTCTCTTATTCATTTATTTTTTTCTTAATTAGTGACAGAACAAGAAGTGATATTTTAATTATTTGTTTTACTACTGGAAGTGGCTTTAGTTTATTTTTTAAAAAGAGTCTAAGAGAATAAAGACCACAGTTAATTTATTTGGTTATTTAGCGACTAAGAATATGTATAACTTATATATTTTAATTTTTTTGTTTTATGCCACGAGAATTTATTTTTAGTTTCCTTAATTTAAAATTATAAAATTCCTAAATGTACAAGAAGAGTCTCTTAAAATTATTTATTTTCTTTAACATTAGTGATCTTGCGTCCCTTAAGGCCTTTTGATTTTAATCACAAGGAGTGGTATTTGTTTTTATAATTAAAAATATTAAAAAAACAATTGAACTCGTCTTTGTAAGATTTCAGTTTGAAACGGCATGGGTCAACTTGCCCCATAAGGTAAGTCACCTTGCCCTTTTACCGGGTCTTGTTGACCCAATGGAGACTCTCCGGTAATATGAAAAAAAAACTGGTTTTATGTTACTTTTTGCTAGTACTGATTTTTTTTTTAGAAAGGTTAAATGGTGCTGATTTTGGGGAAGTTCTATTTTTGCTCGTACTTGCCTTAGCTAAAAAGAAAAAAATAGAAGTACGAATTTTGAGTCTACTAGCTCTGCTCCCCCCTATTTGTCCAGCCCCAGAACTTACAAATAAAACACAATTTATTTGAATTATATCTTTTCCTACAAAATCATTCACATGGCAGACTTGTTATCTTAAACTAACATAGCATAATACCTAGAATAATACAAAACATTATATCATGCAACGAAGAGTTAATGTTGTTTTGCATGCATTGCTAATGCTGCTATTCTCAAACTAGGTCAACCCCTGTCGCTGAAGCAATTCTGTTTGCTGAGCTGGTCTATGCTGCTTATTTTCTTGGCGTTGACAAACAAAAGAGAAGCCAAGCCAAATGTTGTTGTTAAACTGATGATTTTGGTGTTATTAGGAAGTAATGTCTAAGTAGGTACTTTGATTATGGTAACTATAATGATGACGATGCTGATGGTGTTGCTATGCATATAACTAGTACATTGTGCACTCATCCATGATCCATGATACCGCTCATGTTTCATTCCAACTCAGTTAGTGCCTTACCACGCGCCTTACCCCTGCTCTTTTTCTTCCCTATTCCAAGCCTGTCGTCGTTTCGTTCCTCTCCCATGTCTCTTTCTGACCGAGTTGCCTCAGCAGGCGCGCTACACTTTCCCGTAACCTGTCGCTTTTTCATTTTATCGAATTCTTAGCATTCCCAACGAGATGGGTGTTAAGGAGAGTTTGAAGTGGAATAACTTACGTAGCACTACTGCTGGAAATAGTCATACAGCATCTTAAAACAGCGAATACTTCATCCTTGTTAGATAATAATAATGTCATTTACAAGTATTACCGCACGGTTTTGAATGTCATCTAGGGGGTGTCAAAGGAACTGTTTCGTTTCATCACTTCATGTCGCTTTTTCGTTTCATCGAAGTTCAGAATTACTGCCCAACGAGCGATAAAAAGTTAAAGAAAAAAACCTTTTAAATTTAGTGGTGATTCTCACACCGACGAGGCTATTCACGTTACAATAGTCGGCGATTGAGCGACGGGTCACGTGTAAACTTAACTCGCTCGTGGGTGTAAAAGTTCCACAAAACTTCTTCGGCTTTGAACACTCCTCTGCCAGGGTCCAGCAAAACATCAAAGAAAACCTGAAACTTTTGTGAGGTGGAAGAAAGCTTGTGTGAAAATCCAACCTTCTTAGCGGGGAAAAAGGCGGCTGCTTTACTCACTTTGATAGCGTGCGTTACAGTCTAGGATAGACCTTGCCTCCTCAGGCATTCCGGTCTCTGCGCACTCCAAGTTGGCCAATTGAAGTCCACCTAGGACGAGTTCTTCCTCTACTACCTTGTTCCTCCGGGTTGGAATCGGAGACTATTCGAGCTGGAGCGTGGGTCTTCATTCATTAATTCTTAGGCGGCCGTTGTGTTCTTTTCTGACTAAGTCTATGTGACTGCACAGCTGGTAGAGTTCGGTGATGAATTACCTTCCCCAAACACCGTCAATGCAAATGGGACGAAAATTTTCTTCACCGTTCGAAACGGTCAAGGATATCTTCATCCATCCTCGGTAACGTCCATGATTCTGCACCATAAAGCAGGACAGCAATAATATCTCTTTAGTGTTTTTTGACAAGGTCTCGTTCTTAGGCGGAAGAAACAGCGATTGGCAGGAATAAATCTTTGTTTGATTTCTGATGGGAAGTCATTATCCTTGTTGACAACATCTAAAGGGTGTTTTTTTTTGTTTTTAGGTTTAGGGTCAGACTTTTCAATGGGAGTTCAATGTTAAAGCGGCTATCAATTTGAGCAACCAAACAGTGTCATGACATAAGGCCAAGTGATATAAGGCCAAATCTCAAAATTTAACCTTATGTCGTTTTGTGGAAGTGACATAAGGCCAAATTCTATTTAATTGAAGCGGTGTTGTCTTAATGATGCGTTTGCCAGGTAGAGTTGATGCACTATTGGACCTTGCTTACTTAAGTGTACAACTTGTTTGGTTCATTCACTGAAAGTTTGGTCAACACTGTGATTATAATCCAGTTGACCAGGTGGAGGTGGAAATATTCTTCGAAAATGTTGCTTGTAAAGGCGGCACTTCGATCAGATGTAATCCTTTGAGGATTTCGAAAAGTTGGTCTCTGAATTTTCAACTTCGCGATAAGTTTTGCTGCCGACGTCGTTTTGGTAAATTTGGGAAAAGCGACGCAATAGAAGTAAGAATATTGTTTGTTTGTTCTTGAAAATGGAATCGGGTGATACGTTCTTAGTGGTGCGCTTCCTTGCGTATAAGACACAAGAAGTCTTCCTATTTACACATCAGCCGAAGTGCAGGGTACACATTTTTTACGTCTACCAACTTCTTCGTTAATCGCGTGATGTAATAATCCCTCTTCACCAGCTCTTCCATCTTCCTTAGGTCGAAAAGCGCGTCGTCGTGCGCACTTCTTAATGATTCAGCGTGCATTTGTTTTAGGATGACTAAAAGCCGTCGCCCGTCTTCGCCTTTCCTAAACAAAAGTTCCCGTACACACCGCGCTGTAGAATTTGGCGTATAAATTTCACTTGGTCGTCATCCTCCTGAGCTTCCATTATCCTGGAAAGAAAGTCGTTTGTTGTAATATTAATTGCACATCTGCTTCCAAAGTGTAGTTGAAGACCTGCAAAATAAGTACCCAACCACCAATATCCGATCCGAAGCAAATGTTCATTTCTTTCTTTAAGAGACCCGAGAATACGCTGGAACAAACTTCCTGAAGTAGCTCGCAAGATCTAAGAACCTCTGAACCTACACCCGGTCTGTGGTCTATCGAGAATTCCGAACTTCATAGATTTTGGTCGTCGATGGCCTAAATTCGGGAGCCCAAGTACTCAATCTCAATCGACGTGGCAGGAACTTCCATCCATTCCTTCCATCGAAATGCTAGACTGTAGTTGATAATACTTTCTTCGAAGCTCTTACTTAAAATGACGATGTCATCCGTGTTCAGTAATACGATCTTCTTCAACATCAATTCTTGAAATACTTTGTAGAGATGCCTCTGGAACTCTGTTGAACTCATACTAACCCAGCGGTATGGCAAATGATGCAAACCTCGATAACACTTGAAAGGAAACCATTCTCCAAGTCCACCGTAGAGAATACTTTCGCATCTGGTCAATTTGGTCTTCCATAAATGGTAACGGGAAATCATCTTTCCGTTTGTCAACACGATCGCCGAAATGTATTTGTGTTTTCGAATTATCCCTGTTCATAGCCACTCGTCCAATTGCTTGATCTCCTTTTCTATCGGCGCTAATTTGCGTGGACAATGAGTAACTGGGCTTTCGTCTGGACATTAATCGTTTTGATTGGATTCGGAGGGTACTCGTCGATCAGCTTCTGGACTTGAACTTGATAACTTGAATTGCCTACGTTAAGTACGGGAATGTTGGAATGGAAGCAGCTGCTCCAATTTGGCTTCACTGGCCTTCGTCCATTAGAGCAATTCTCTTTCCGTACTCAGATTCACAGGATTCCAAATACAAGATAAATTTTAGCTTATAAGCGAATCCATCCAGTTTCGGTAATACATAAAGTAACCATACGCCGGTGTTTTTGACAGACCTTGCAGCATTCGATTGTCCTGAGTCTGGAATTAGTATCTGATTCTGAAGTATTCTTCACATGAGTTCAATTTTGACTTCCAATTTCCCTATGCCTGCGCGAATCATTCTCACCGAACTTTAATGTCGGGCAAACAGGAAAAATATGACCAAAGCCCTCTGCCCTTGTTGTTCCGCAATTATAGCAGCATACTTCTTGTTTCCTTTTATGATCTGTCGGGCGTGCGCGTGTTGGATTACCATTAGAAGTCTACGCCATCAACTTGTTGAGAGGTGGATCGTCGACCTCCTCGATGTTATGTAAGTACCATCAAAAAGTCCTTGTGGCGCTCCCATTGTTCCGATTTGAGTTCTGTTTTTTTTTTGTTCAGTTGGTAAATCTGTTGCTGACATTCCCTCTAAGTCTTGGCGTCATAGCTTGACATTTGCAGAAGTTACGTAGCCAAGAGTATATCTATCTCTGTGTGTGTTGGCGATTTTTTACAATTTTAGAAATGGATTTAAATTTGCAACAACGAACTTGTATTAAATTTTGGGTAAAAAACGGATTTGATGGTGCGCGAACGTTGGAAATGTTGGAAAAGTGTTTCGGCAACGATTCTGTAAAGAAAATGGTCGTTTACCAGTGGCACGAGCGGTTCAAAAGTGGTCGTGAGTCAATCGAAGATGATGAACGCAGTGGCAGACCATCGACATTGAAAATCGACGAAAACATTGATGAAGTAAAAGAAATGTTGGTCAATAACCGCAAATTAACCATCAGAGAGATAGCGGAGGACTTGAACATTGCCTATGGATCCGTCCAAGACATTTTGGTTAATGATTTCGGTTTCCATCGTGTAGCAGCAAAGTTGGTGCCAAAAGACCTGAATTTCATTCAAAAAAGAGACCGTGTTGACATCGCAAAATAGATGATTTGCGAGGCTGAATCCGATCCCACATTCATCAAAAGGAACATTACTGGAGGCGAGACGTGGGTTTATGAGTACGACACGCAATCCAGACATCAGGCAAGTGAATGGCGTTCACCAAATGAACCGAGGCCAAAACACCACGTCATTTTCAGTCAAAACAGAAGGCAATGCTCACGGTTTTTATGGATTACAACGGTATAGTGCACCACGAATTTTTTCCAGAAGGCCGTTTGTGCGAAGCAATTCTCCGAAATAGACCAGAATTGTGGGCAGAAAACTCGTGGATTTTGCACCATGATTACGCACCGTCGCATAGTGCTATCACTATTCGTAATTTTTTGACGAAAAATGCAACAAATACCATCCAACAGCCACCGAATTCACCTGATTTGCCTCCCTCTGATATCTTTCTGTTCAATCAAGTTAAAAAAACCACTACGGGGAACGCGTTCCAGCAGCCGAGAGGAAGTAATGGAAAAATCGCAGGAAGTTTAGGAATGTTTTAAGGATTAGATCAAGCGCTGGCATAAGTGTGTTACAGTCGATGGGGATTACTCTGAAGGAGACAATATAGATTTAGATGAATAAACTTGTATTTTTAATTTTCTGAATAAATTCCAGGAACTTTATATATTGTATATTGCGTTATGGAGCAACCACCTACGCTTCCTCTTGCACCCACTTCCCACTTCGCGTAAAAGTACTCCACTCCTCATTCTGTTGTTTTTCTTCTGCATATCAGCAGCAGAGATGGCTTGTCCAAATTCCTCGAACAGAGGTAGCCCTGTCTGAAGTCGCTTAGCGAATATTTTCCGAATGTCGGCCGAATTCTTCGATCCATGTTTTCACGTTCTCTTTGCCCACTGAAAAACAGAATTACATTAGCGTCGGCTTCGAAGGTTCCTACGCTTGCCTAGTTGTTCCTTTGGCTTGGTTCGTCGACATTATACCGCAAGGATGGGGTTTCTAGAGTTTGTTCCGAGAATCCTACATCAGATTCCATACTCGTGCTGTTCCCATTTCTCCCTTCATCCTCCGATAGTAACGCGATCAATCGCCAAATCCGTCAAACATCTTATGGAAGATGCTGTTGGGCTGAATTCCACTTCTGAATTTTACCAGAATTCAAGATTTTTGATAAAATTCAGCAGTTTTAATTAAAGTAAAAGAAATTTTCAATTCTGACTAAAATTAAATATCTAAAATGAGGAATTTCTTCAACCTTTGACAGGACTTTTAATCATTTAATTCTTCTCATTCATCCATAGAGTTCTTAATGCTTTTATGACAATGTAATCTTATAAACGCCATTCTTCAAACTAAATTTAAATGAGAATTCCAATCATCTTTACCCTGGCAGAAATTAATCGGAATCTTCCTGCATATTTTATCTCAACCAAAACACGAGCCTACAGCTCCCAGGAAATAAATATAAGCACACAAACTAAACTTCTCATCCCACCAACTTAGAAGGCTCTTCCAACAATCAGCTCGGAGTAACGCCATCATTATTCCTTTAACTAAAAGATACTCGTATTCAAATTCAATTAATCACACCCAGAGAAACGCACAGTCCCTTATAAATCACTGACGAAAATTGACTCGAATCGATTTGTTTTCGATATTTTTGGATACAAGTTTACGTATAGAAATAAAGGCGCGAAATGGCCTACAACCTTACATCGACCTCCATCTACCAAGTCTTGAGGTTGAACAAACCAAACGGAGACAACGAAGCAAGGAAAGGAACTGCAAATGGAAGTGGAATTACAATATACTCGTACATATAGAGTGCTTGATCCAATTTCAATAGGAACTAAACATTTGATTCGACATGACAATCATGCTTAGTCCTGATAAATGTCGCAGCAGAAACACTTACGGCCGTAACCGCAGAGAACGGGTGAGTATTGAACTGCGACACATCACGAAGGAAGCTACAGCTACAATAACATGCATACATATATTGTAATAATCACATTTGCTTTTATTTTATTCTATTTAATTTTTCTCCTTAAGTGTGTATCCTTATTTGATCCTTTTTATAGGGTAAGTTTCGAATATCAGCAAGTTTACTCTGATGAAATGGAGTGCAAATTTTTTAACAATCAGTTTGTGAAGTATGTTCACCAAAGTGCGTTTCGCAAGGACTCGTGTAACAATCAAGGGGCAATCACTTAAGGATAGGTGGACAATCTGTGAATTGCTTTACCTCGGTGGCGTTGCATAATACGATTGAATCGTTTGCCAATTGATGTGTATCACTGTGGTTCAGTTGGGTATTGTTGGATAGAAAACATTAAGGACTCATTCAATTGAGATATTTTCTCTTTCTACTATTTTTCGGTTCCTTGCTCCAGTTTAATGAGCAAGGATAAGGGAATTCACTATAAGCCTGGGCTACACAATGAAACGCTTTCAGAAATCTTGTCTAAGCCGAGAATTCATATAGATGATGTTGAAAACGGCATGATGAAGTTCTAGTCATACCATTTTAAAGAAATCATCTTAGTTGGCGGTACAGTCCGGAATAAATCCATGTCTCAATCAACAGCCCTCTTCATTTTGCGCGGTCTTTCGCTAATCGGCTCAGGTTAGGCACACCAAGCCTTTCCTTTTCTTTAAATAGCGTGCTCTCTAGCGATTATGAAGACCCTTTATATGTTAGCTCAAAGCACGGTCGATAGAGAATAACACAGGTAGGAAAGAGAGACGCCTTTGAGACGTCAGGAAGCGTTTGTTTGCTTTGCCGGCAACCTGGAGAGTCATGCTCATCTGAAAACCTACAGCCACAGGTAACACAGTCGACAAAAGCAAATTCATCAACACCCCAAAGCATGTTAAACCAAAAACCCAATGGCCTCGAGAGTATAGGCGATAATATGAATATCAAAAGAAGAGAGATTAATTAGTGCGTCTAGAACAGAGCCAGCCGTACTAGGGAGAGTCTGCATTCATCTGAAATAGACGTTTCATTGGATTAGTTTTAACATAGCCTGGTGATCTGCAGATGATCGAATGATCGACCAAATCAACCACGTGCAAATGTGTAAACATTCATAAATGCAAACGTCATCTTTGACATTTTCTTTTCCTTTAAAATGGCGCTACAGTCCGGGATCGACCTGAGCCTCAACCAATAAACATCTCCAGCCAACTCGATAAATAGGCATAGGGACCTTAAATTAGCCATTCGGAGAAGCAAAAGCAATAGCTTTAAAGAACTCTGCGAGGAAGCAGATATTAATCCCTGGGCTACCGCCTACAGGACGGTCATGGCAAAATAAAGGGCTCTAGGGCACCCCCACCCTCATGCCCATTGCTGATACAAAAAATAGTGTCGGGATTATTTCCACCGCAAGCACCAACAGAGCGTATAGAACCACCGGAACTGCTGGATGTATGCAAGCGATTTAGCAATAATAAATCACCTGGATTGGACGGCATACCAAATAAGGTCCTTAAGCTAACCGTCAAAATAAACACAGAAACATTCGTGGAAATGTATAACAAGTGTACGAGTATAACAGAAGGGGTTTTTCCAGACGAGCCCTCGTCATACCATCCCATGTGCTTACTAGACACGATGGGTAAAATACTGGAGCGAATAATATGCAACCGACTGGAGGTGTCAATTGATGAAGCCGGAGGACTCTCAAACCAGCAGTATGGATTTAGAAAGGCTCGTTCTACAGTAGATGCTATTCGGAAGGTAACTACGACCCTAGAAGAAGCCATTCAGGGCAGAAGATGGAAAGGAGGTATGAAAAAATACGGCGCCATATTAACGTTGGACGTCAAAAATGCGTTGAGCTCTGCAAACTGGGGGCTTATAGTAGACTCTCTTCGGTCAATGATGGTGCCATGGTTTTTAATAAAAAATATGCTAAGCTACTTCGAAAATCTACTCTACGATACCGACGATGGAGTAAGGCAGTGCCACATAACTGGCGGAGTTCCACAAGGATCGGTACTAGGACCTCTCTTGTGGAACATTATGTACGACAGGGTTCTAAGACGTGGAATCCCGATTGTGGCTAAAATCATAGGCTTTGCAGATGATATTGCAATCGTTGTGGCGACGAAACACTTGGAAGAAATAGAAGACATTGGCAATGAATGTATTCGAAAAGTTAGACGGTGGATGGCAAGAGTTGGGTTAGAGCTAGTAGAACATATAACGGAAACAGTTCTCGAAACCAGTCGCAAGGAAAGAGAAACAATAACCATCAGGGTGGCGATCACGATGTAATATCAAAACCGGCTATCAGATACCTCGGTATGATGATCGATACTAGGCTCACTTACAAGGAACACCTTGAAAGAACGTGCGACAAAGCCGCAAAGGTGAGCGCTGCCTTATTCAGAATAATGACAAACATAGGAGGACTCAGACAACAAATGAGACTAGTTCTGCCAAGGGTGGTGCAGTCAACCACAATATACGCGGCACCAATATGGGCGAAAGCACTGAAAATTAAGTCATACGCCAGAAAGACTAACTCCGTCAACAGACTATGCACTCTGAGAGTTTGCTGTGCATATCGGACAATGTCAGATGATGCTATATATGTCATTGCGGGAATGCTACCAGCAGATATACTGGCTAGGACCTACGATGCCAAAATTCAGGAACCCGGAGTTTCAGTCAAAGACATCAAACTGGGACAAAAGCAGCGCAGCACAAGTGCGTGGCAAGAGAGATGGAACCAGTTTACAGAGGGGAGATGGACCTACCGACTTATACCCGATATTCGTAAATGGGTAGAACGTAATTACGGAGAAGTAAATTTTTCCTTAAGTCAGCTCAAGACGCGGTTTGGTCTGAAGGAAGATGCACAGCATGTATTTTTCCAGTGCCCACATTAGAGGAGAAAATTGGAAAGGTACCGACTCCTGAAAACATCGTAAACCATATGCTAACATCAAGTATCATATGGGATGCAGTGAAACGGTTGGAAAGAGTTAGAGAGAGCACTAAGGAGAATCAGACCTAGACGGCATCTCTAATACAACAAAGAACAGTAAATACACAATGTCGAACCAGCAAACGGAGAAAGAAGGGCATAAAGTGCTTACCAGCCCCACGAAGTAGTACTTAACGGCAGTTCCGCGGGGAGAGTGGTAAAAGAGTGCAGGGTGTGGGTTCGTACGTAGGCGCATCCCCGAAATCGAGTGCTTGGGGTTTGCAAATCGTGCATGCTGATAGCCCGGGCTATTGATATCTTTCGAAGATAGCCACATCCTTGGACACAACTAAAACAAAAAAAAGAAAACCCAGCTCGGTATTTAGCTGGCTGCCTCCAGTTTGGCATGCTAAGTTGGTTGAGGTGCCCTTTCACTTGCGTATGCCACCTGAATCACGGTCTTCCTGTACTACGCTGTCCTTCTTGGGTGGATTCAGCCACCTCAGTCGTTGGATCTTCACGTTTCTGGCTAAGCCGAAATCGCTGTAGAGCCCGTATAGTTCGTCATTGTATCTCCTCCTCCACTCACCGTATGTGCAGAAAATCTCCAGAAAAATTGTTCCCCCAAAGTAGCAAAGTGTACTCTCATCCATTTTTGATAAGGTCCAGGCCTCTGCGCAATAATGCAGGACTGAGGTTACTAAGATCTTACATAGGGTCACTTCTGCTGTCCGAAAGAGTGCTTTGCTGGTCAATTGCCTTCTTAGCCCAAAGAAGCGCTAGTGTCGTTGCCGGAATTGATAGCGGAGCCTTTGTGGGCAAAGTCCTTAACTATCTCAAAGTTATTTCTGCGAGGGTGACGTTCTGTCAGAGTCGTCGTTGTTGGGCGTGTTTTTTGTTGACAGCATATACTTGATCTTGCCCTCATTGGCCGCTAAACCCATATTCGCCGCTTCTGCCTCAAAATCCGCGAGAGCACCACTGACATCACGCTACTTTCTTCCGATTATGTCAATATCATCGGCGTATGCGAGTAATTGGATGGACTTTTGAAAGATTGTGCCTCTTGTGTTGGCATGTGAGTTTAACACCATTCTTTCAAGAATAATGTTGAAGAAATCCCATGACAACGCATCGCCTTGTCTAAATGCTTTTGTCACCTCAAAGGTATCGGTAATTCTTTACCGGCATTGATGAAGCACCGTGCGTTGTCCATCGTCATCATCCACAAACGGACAAGTTTGGCAGGGATTCCAAAACTAGACATTGCTCTGTACAGCTCGTCTCCATAGATGCTGTCATACGCGGCCTTAAAATCGATGAATAAGTGGTGTTTATCGATTATAGATTTTTTGCAAGATCTGATGTATTGTGAATATTTGGTCGACGATGGACTTTTCTGGCCGAAAGCCACACAGATATGGACCAATCAGGTTATTAACGAACGGCTTCAGGCATTCACACAATACGGAAGATAGGATCTTGTAGGTGATGTTAGGAAGGCTGATGCCTCTGTAGTTGGCGGAGTTCAGAAGATCTTCTTTCTTGAGGATCGGGCAAACAATTCTGAGATTTCATTCATCGGGCATTTGAAGAACAGCTTTGTTGGATTTAAGCTTACAACACATCGTCCAGGTTGAAAGGTTCATTGTGCCAGACAGTGGTATTTGATTCGTCATCGCCTCATCGAATCGCATCATCGTCATCTTCAGCATCGACTGCGACTCCACCATTATGTTCCCTTGTTCGTCTCTACAGACTTCGGTTTGCGGTGTGTGTCCGTGGCATGTTCTTACCTTTTGGTGAAACATCCGAATCTCATTTCAGGAGTAGCATCGCTAAATAGCCCGGACAGCGCGCTTCATCACTCAGGTGTTTGTGTCTCCTCTTCTGCTCGTAGAGTTCGTAAGCAGCTCTAGTCCTTGTATGCAACGTCGTCGCTTTGTATGCCTCTTGCTTAGCTGCATGTGCTTGCCGGCACTCCTCGGTAAACCAGGGGTTTATGGTACAGAAAAATAAATTCAATCTTGGAAGCCTTAGCACTACCTGAGTAGCTGGAGCCTATAGAGCCTGTGCATCCAACGTCTACAAACACCAACAATTTGTGGAATCAGCATCGCGACATCATCAAGGAGATAGCCGAATTCCCGTAGGCATAAAAAAAAAGACAAAAAAAGAAACCAGAAAATATACACCTACAAGCGCTGCAGAACTAAATAAGAACAGCGAAGGAAGAATATCGAGCTATTGCAGATGAAATGAGGAAACGAAGATTCGGCTAAAGATTTACGCAGAGTCACGCTATTAGAACAATATCCAGATGTTTTTCAGGAAACATGAGTAACTTGCAGTTCCAAACTAGTAAAACAGTTTCTTCGAAACAGTGAAGGAAGCCTAGTCACTGCGTGGGCATTAGGTAGAGAGAATTGCAGGTCAAGAAGACAGCCCGCTTCCAGTAACCATATACCAGGTATGGGCGGTTGAAAACATGACTGGAGGATCAGTTCTACATGGCCCCACCTTCAAGGTAGGCGATCCTCTGCCCCTATCGAGGAATATCTGTGATCAGTGTCACATAGAAGATTATATCGAACATAATGTGTAACCGGATCAAGGCTTTCTGCAATACACTTATCGACACATACTAGTGCAGCTTCCAGCCTGGCAGATCGACGTTCGGCCAAGTTTTAACACTAAATTCTTGGGAAAGTCAACCAATTTCAAGACAAGACTCACCGTCCACCCATCGACTTGAAAGCCGTATATGAGAGCATTAATCATCCTAAGCGACGGCATTGGAAAACACGCGGTGCAATGTGCAATTTGGAAACAGTTCATTCGAATTATTCCAGACGTTAGTCGGATTTTGCAAGGAGATGCACTGTCCTGGAACGGATGGTACCTAGGACAGCTTTAACACGGAGGGCACTACCTCAATAAATCTGACCCGCTGCTATACGCAGACGACACTGATATCGGTAGTGTCATGGACCATTGTACAGTAACAAAGGAACAGGCGAAACGAAATTCGGCGGAGACTTATCCTAAGAAACAGCTGCTACTTCGGTTTGGTGGAATAAAGGGCCTTAAAACTGCTAACTCGGCAGATGAGGTACATGCCCTACAAACATTAATCCTGCCAGTACTGCCATATGCAACGAAATTCTGGACGATATGCAGAAAAGCAGAGCAGATATTTAATACTTTCAATAGAAAAATTGCTTCTTGGATAGTTGGCCTTGTATGCGAGCAGGCACAACCGCGAACCTTATGAGCCTTATCTAGGCGTGGAAGCAAATACAGTCTGCGCATCAAAGCACACAGTCGCTAGACAGTGTCTACCTCTAAGCTAGCTGGACAATAAGATAATGCAACTTGGGGACATGCAACTAAGTAGGCGGTTTAGTTCTGCCTCTGTACTTGTCTAGAAAGATTATTGACACCATCACTAGTGAGGTCTTTACCAGCAATCGTAGCCGATGACCCAATTACAAGAGATTTGAATTTATTTGAATTGGGAATAATTTAGATCCTTAACATTCGATACGGGACGGAGTGAAGCAAGATCGAATATCTTGGCATGTCAGCTGGCATACGCAGAGCTTTCAAGACCTCATTCACCTACCCAGAAAATATCTTCTACTTTCTTGCAAATGCCGAATAATGTAACAGCACCCTATGCAGCACAATGCTGTTATGATTATTTGACGAACGCAGCCATGAATACTTTATCGTTGCCTGATTTCGGAAATCCAATTTGTGCTTCGCTCTCATTTAAGGAATTCAACCGAATTACTTACGTCACGCAAGGCCATTTCACCACCACCACCAGGAGCAGCACTAAAGTCAAAACAAAATTTCTCGATATCCGAAGAACGACATCCGAGCAGCAGCTCTATGGATTGCTCTTGTGCCAAAGGAATCGTTTGCAATTCAAATTGGAACAGCAAACAAAATGAGTTGAGAATTGTTGCGACATGGCCCCAAAGGACAATTCTAATTCGTAAGTGTTTTTGTTTTTGTTTTCTTCTTTCGCAGTAGTGGAAGAGTTTTGTTTACTGGCTTGTGGTAGAACACAGTACGAGTATGTGTACGTGATGTTAAGATTTTACAACTCTATAGCACAATTGCCGGTACCTACGCCTTTAAACCTTACATGAATTCATGCTGGTATCTCGACATCCATGCCACCACCCTATGACAATCTTAAGGCTCAACTCAATATTATTATGATCTCCATCAAATGTGAAACCTCACCTTAAGGGTCGCCAGTAATGTCTTGCTCCTCGGTCGTTCACAAATTCAGATGTTCTAATAATTTATTCAAGGACTCATTTTCATTCTCATTCACATTTATCGGGCACATTTGTATATTAATCTTTTCTTTTTTTTTTTTTGTATTTGTGTCTATCGATTTAGGGATTCCTTTTATTTAAATTCTCCTGTATTGCTTAGAATTTGGCGTAGATGGCTTCATGGCATTAATCCAAATCCTCTACACCTCATTACATCGAATAAATGACTTTGCTCCCAAAACATTGTTCGACAACGGCACGGTACTCTGCTACTCTCTACTATGAATATCCTCATTCTGCTCTACTTCTGGTATGTCCTTCCAATTCTTTCCCAATAAAAGAAGGAAAGGAAGTATTTAACAACACTAAAACGGAAGTACAAAATGGAAACATTTTTTCTATTTTTTATTTTTATTTTTTTCTTTTGAGTTGGAACAATAATAGTAGCGAAATTCAAGGATCTAATCGATTGAGAGAATTATTATCCTGAATAAACGAAACTGGGCCAGTTTGGTAGGTACTTGTAGATATGGCACCACAGTTGCCAAAAATATTGCTTCCTGTGTTGAGCAATAAAATCTGAGACCACTACAGTGTAAAGTTTCCCATATAGCTCAAGGCTTGTGAATGATGTTCGAAGGCTCAAAATATAAATTTGTATTGTATAATTGATTTCTACAGTTGAAGTTAAGTGGAGACTATCGGAGATGCCTCTCCGATCATAATGTGACTAGATTACATGTAGTATCCAAGGCTCAGGTGGGCAAAACCGCATCAGCTACCTAATAGTGAAATAGCGATAAGAGCGCGCTGAGTCTCAATGTGTATGTGGAGCTGAACACTCAGCGCGAGCTCAACCAGGTGCACTTCAGCACGCATGGACCAGAGGAGGCACATGTTTGGCAAATCGAATTCTGGCCCCTTGTTCTAGGAGTTGATACAAAGGAAGTGGGGCTGAGCGACGGTGTAACTTTCCTACCACGGCCAAACCAAAATTTCCGAAACAACAACAAGAGTCGGATATGGATTACCCTACAGTTGACGACCCCAGCAATCGAAACAAGGACAACGAACTTTGGATATGCAAGTAGAATATCCGGACCCTTAACAACCCAAGAGCAATGGAGCAATTAGCAGAAGCCTTTGACTGCTTAGCAACCGCGACATCTATCATGCTGATTGCTATAAGGAACAAAAACAACGCTTATTTGGGTGCGAAGTATTAAAATTCCGAAATATGAGCGAACGTCTTATGACAATCCGCATCAAGGCTAAATTCACTAACATAAACCTAGTATGCCCCCACGGAAGACAAGAACGACGACACCAAAGAAAGTTTCAATGAACTCCTCGACAAGGTACATGAGCAATGCCCTACGTATGACAATACAAGTAGCATACATAGTACAAGGAGGGGCAAAAGTAATGTCATAAAGTGAATATGCCATAATTTTTGCAAATGCCGTCAAGTATCATTGAGCTTTGACATTTATGTTGTAAACACATAGAGAATTACTTGCCAATAAGCAATGGGGCGATACAAACCTGAAGAATTCGAAATTATTGTTCCTCCCTATTTGACCAATTTAAGGTCTGTCGTTTTAACACAGCGTGAATTTCGTCGTCGTTTTCCTCGTCGTTTTCCTAGTCGTTTTCCTCGTCGTTTTCCTCGTCGTTTTGCACCACGTGCGCGAACAATTAACCGTTTGGCTGAGTGTCTAGTACTAACTAGCTCCACTAGATATGACGCAAGAAGTAGTCGGCCCGATCCGAAAAAATCCACAAACTAGGCAGCGATGCACCCAATTTACGATCAGCAGATGTTCCTTTATAAACGTCAACTGAGGTTAACTTACTCCCATGCTCTGTTCAACCTGGCGCAAGAATTGGATGAAATCGTGTACAAAATCATAATGATCGATGAAGTCCATTTCCACTTAAGTGGTTATGTGAATAAACAAAATTTCCGTTTCTAAGGCACTACTCGGTCTGACCTCGGCCTATGACTCCGAGGTGGTGATCTCGGAGAAGTTAAAGGACTTGGTAGGGCAGAAAAATTGGATGCTGGTACTGGGCTGTGACGCAAACGCCAATCGTACATAATGGAGAAGCGGTGATAGCAACCCAAGAGGTGAGTGCTTGTATGATTTTATTTTATCTTCCAACCTCAATACTTGTATCACAAGGAATTCACCCACTTTTGTGGTGAAAAATAGGCAGAAGGTCATAGATATCGGCCTTGCTATAAATACAGAAGAGCTAAAAATAAGGGAATGGAGAGTAGTCGACGAAGCGTCAATGTCGGATCACCGATAGATACGCTTCAAGGTGATGTAGTTTTCAAAAAAAAACCTAAACCTAAAGCTGGCAAACAGGGACATATGTTATAGCAACAAAAGATTTCAGACCAATAAGTCTGTCATCATTTATCCTTCAAACCTTAGAGCTATTATTGGAGATTCATATTAGGCACATATGCAGTAATGGCTTTTTGATTGAGTCACAGCATGCATATATGAAAGGAAAATCTGTAGAAGCTGCCCTGCAAGAGGTGGTGGGGGAAATAAAGAAAGGTCTACATCACGGTGAGCTTGCGACGGCGGCCTTCATCGATATTGAAGGAGCCTTCAATAGCGTGGAGTGCACCGCCATTAAAAATGCTCTAGTAGACGCTAGCATTGAACAAAGCATTACAGATTGGGTTTGCAATATGCTTGCAAGCAAGAAAATACTAGACTGAGTGAAAAGTGACCTCCTTGAGAATAAAAAAATTATTTTTTTTTAAATGTTTTTTTATATTATTCAATATAGTCCCCTTTTAGTTTGATGCACTTATTCCAGCAATTTTCCAACTTCTTGATCCCGTCCGAAAAGTAATTTTCCGGAAGGTCTGCAAAATACTCCTCCGTGGCGTCGATAATTTCCTCGCGTGAGCTGAATTTTTTATTGATGAGACATCTTTTGAGGTTTGGGAAGACATAATAGTCCGAGGGATCCAAATCCAGTTACCACTCGACGCCAAAGTCCGCCCGATTCCGCATCAGCAAGTCCAAACACTTTTTTTCAGGAGTGAGCATTCGCGGTACCCAGCGGCAGGATAACTTTTTCATATGCAGAATATTTCCCAAAATATGGCGTGTGCGCTCAGTACTGATCTTTGTGGTATCTGCTGGCTGGAGCACCTTCACTTTCCGGTCAGCCAACACCATTTCATGTATTTTTTTGACATTGTCCTCTGTAACCGCATCGGAGGGTCTGCCGCTGCGGACTTGATCGGTAGTGTAGTTGCGGCCACCACGAAACTCTCGAAACCAATATTTGACGGTGTAATCTGACGGAGCATTAGCCCCATAATATTTATCCAACTTTTCTTTTGTTTACTTCGCCGTTTTGCCTCTCAAAAAATAATGTTTTATGAGAGAACAAAAATCGTTTTTGTGCATACGCAACATGGTGCCAAACACGTCAACAACAATCAGCTGTCAAAACAAAACTAAAGACAGTATCGCACTGAAATTTGGCATGTCTGCCTAAATATGAACGGACTTCAAGGCACCATAACCTTTTTTGCAGTAGCAGCGCATTCTGGCGGTCAAGGATGTCACTTTTCACTCCATCTAGTAAACTGTTCCCTAGGGCAAAGCTTGGTTAGAGTGTTTGTAACCAGGGGAAGCCCTCAAGGGAGAGTCATATCGCCACTCCTGTGCTGGTTATCAATGGCATCCTCAAAAAGCTTAGTACAATGGGTATAAGTGGCACGGCATACTCAGAAAACGATTTACGGAAAATTAGCGGCGGTTCAAAGAACGGTTTTCATAGCCATTACAGGTGCGCTCTACTTGCCCTACAGCAGCATTGGACACCTATTTGCGCCTAATACCGCTTGATTTACAAATCAAAAAACTTGCTGGCAACAGTGCGACACGACTCATTAATCTGGGTTACTTCAAGAGCAGTAGTTTCAGACACGGCACGGTCCTAGCAGAGCTACTGCTACGCAATCCAATTCTAACGGATGAAATTCTTTCCGGATATAATATATCCGGAGTGGGAGGACTGGGAAAAAATGCAAGAATCAGGCCAAATGAAATTGCATTTTTCACAGATGGCTCAAAAACAGAGAAAAGAACAGGCTCTGTTATCTTCTAAGAAAACCCTGAACTAAGAGTATCTATATGGCTACCGGACGTTAGCAATGTTTTCCAATCAGGGGTTCTGGCTGTCCTCAGGACGGCTGAGCTAATGCAGATGAGATCGGTATCCGAAAGAGATATCGCTATCTACATCGATAGCCAGGCCGCACTAAAGGCAATAGATTCAACCAACGTCAACTCTTATACAGTCAGTGCTCAAAGCATGCAGTCAGAATCTGGTGAGACTGTGCTGGTTACCAGGACATTGGGGTATTAAAGGAAATGAACAAGCGGACGAGCTAACAAGAAAAGGAGGGCTACTCGACAATAGTGAGGTTGTCAATATCAAACCACCCCTTTGCATAGTGAGGGGCACTATAGAGGAAAATTCACAAAGACGGCGAACCTAAGATGGTCAAGTCTTGAAGGGCACGGAGGATCCAAGGCTCTTTGGCCGCTTTTTGTTGGCAAAGGATAAAAGGAGTTATTAAAATTAAACAGGGATAAGTTTAGGACAGTAATCGGAATCCTGACAGGATACTGCCTCCTGGATATCTGAAGATTCTGCGGTGATCTTCAAGCTGTGGAGGACATAACACTCATGTTGTGTGAATGCGAGGTAATATTGCGTAGTCGAAGAAAATTTTTAAGAAAACACTTTTTTGAAAACCTAGAGAAAATAGACAGCACGAACTTCAAAGGGCTTCTTGGTTTTTGCCATTTGAAGACAAATTCAACTGGTTCTCCAGGGATCGCGGTGGGTCCGTTTTGATGCCATCATAGCCCTGTTTAATCTACCCTAATCTAACCTAGCCTAAGGCACGGAAAATCCACATGAAACGCCCGAAGAGCCATTGCATCCTTTCAGAGTGGCTGGTGCGTCATTTGCACAGAAAAAATGATTGGCTTTTATTTTTTGAGGACTCCGACGCCACCACCGTAACTGTAACTGGTTGCCGCTAGTTGCCGCATTGGGTCTCGAGCATCGTTGGTTCCAACAAGATGGAGTAACCACTCATACAGCTCAAGCAACAATTTAGATTTTGAATCACCAATTTCCAGGCCGTGCGATCTCCGGTTTTGTGGATTTGAGCTGGCCGGCCAGATCGCCAGATCTTTTTTTGAAATGTCGCGTTTACTGCGGCAAACCACAAACCTTGCAAGTCTTGAAAGCCCACATTGAAGCAGAAATCACAAATTTGGAGGCAGATGTTTTGTGAGCAACAATTCAAAATGCCGTAAAACGAGTACAAATGTGCGTCAATTCAGGAGGCGGTCATTTAGCCGATATTACTTTTTCAACTTAATGTGGAATTTTACATCTTCAAGAAAACCTTCATTTCTAGCAAAATGGCAGCCAATTCATATTATGACATTTCTTTTGCTCGATCTTGTACTTAGCAGCAACGCCAATATAACAAGGAGGGCTTTTTTGGAAGGAAAGTTGACACGCATAGCCTACACGCCAACACGTCTGGTAAAGGACTTAGGATTATTGACTTTGCGACGGGGCAAAATATTACTATAGCAAGTACGCATGGCGGTTAAACCAAGCCGATTATTTTCCAATCGACGTAAGGCATGTCTCCAGTATTCTCTATGACCAAACCCTCCAGGCAGCCAACATTGACTCGGATCACTATCTTGTTGCAACCACGTTGTGAATTTCCCAAGTGCCCTAACAAAGAAGAGAAGAGAAGAGAAAATTTAACATAGAAAAGCCGCAATCGCAGGAGATCGGACGCCAAGCGACAAGAGTCGCTCTACGAGCAAAAGAACGAGTAAAAGATCACGAGAAGCGAGCGATCGAAGTCATTGAGAGCTTGTACACCAAAAACAACGTACAGAAGTCATACCAAGAAATAAAAAGAACGTGTCAAGGCAACAAGAGACCTGTAAAGATTAAAAAGGAATTCTTGTAATAGAGTGACTCAGTCAGTACTGTGGATATGGAAAAACTTCTTCTGCTGACTGTATAATGGTGATGAAAGCTGCACAATAGACCATTCAACTTAGATGACGATACCCAAAACTTGCGCCCAGTTGACCGAAACGAAATAAGGACAGCAATATCTATGCTAAAATCTAACAAAGCTCCAGGAGCGGCTTAATGGACAGCGTACACCAACTAATTTTTAAGATCTAATCAGAACAATGTATGCCTGTTGAATTGTTTCTCAGCATCGCTTGCCCGATCCACAAGAAAGGTGAATCCTTCAATTGCTCCAACTATAGAAGTACAAGTATCCTCAACGCTACGG
Organism: Volucella zonaria; assembly: GCA_963966105.1. Classification (NCBI taxonomy): domain Eukaryota; kingdom Metazoa; phylum Arthropoda; class Insecta; order Diptera; family Syrphidae; genus Volucella; species Volucella zonaria. The sequence goes on along the minus strand of OZ014532.1, from coordinate 105,418,871 downwards.
ACAAGATCTTATCTGCCATATTGTGTGAAGGTCTTAGCCATTCGTCAGTAACCTAATTAGCCCCTATCAGTGAGGTAACAGACCAGGAAATGTCACAACTGACCAAATTTGCTCTAGCAGATCCTGGATAAAAATTGACTTTGTCTACCTTGACTCTTCCCAATCGCTGTTACTTTAGCTAAGAAGTCAAATGAGTAGTAAGGTCATATCCCGAACAACTAAAAAGACCATGATCATCCAGTGGCTCTATCGATAGTGGATGAAGATATCCTTGGCCGTTCCGAGAGAAAAACTCTTCATAAGATATTCAGTCTCGTTTACGTTGACGGGAGGTTTGAAGAGAGGTTTAACTATGACCTATATGAGCTGTATAACGACATGGGCCTAGTCGCAAAACTGCGCATCAGTCACCTGAGATAAATTGAACATATAGAGCCAATGTAACCCAGATAAATATCCAAGAGTTTTTGATCGGGAACATGAACTTTTTCCATTTTTATAATCAGAAACTGAATAGGTAAAACAAGGCGGACTGCTCCTCCCACAGCGGTACCAGTGGATAACATAATCTCAACAGCTGAAGAAGCAGTAATGGCAAAGCACCCAGCTACTATGTGCGGCGAAATAAATGCAAAGGTTAAGAGGAAGATGAAGCCAAATCGAAACCTTGTTAAACGTCCCTCTTTATCAACTTCAACAGAAAAGCAGCCAGATGGTGTAAAGGAAAGCTTGACAACGTCAGCAGATCAAATATTATACCTCACAAACCGTCGTGTGACGATAGCACATACATCTCCTTCAAGTCAAGTCTCTCAATAACAATATTATACAGCTGCAATAGAAGGTGAAGGCCATCAAAGCCAAGCAAATGTCAAGAAGACAGAGAAAACAGGAAGGGGCTCAAAGCTCCTAGCCGCTACAGCAACAACAGCCGAAGACTAAAAACCAACAAACTAACAATCATCAACAAAGGGAGCAGAAACAACAACATTTGCAACAACAGCAACAGCAAAAGCCTACCAAAGAATGGGTGCCACCAATTAATAGGTATAAATTGGAACTGGAACTGCACAATACCATCGAACTATGTAAGGCTGCCATAGGCAATAACTTTTTTATAAAGATTGCGATGCAATGTAATAGATAAGAGCACTACCAAAAAGTAAAAAACTTATTGAAGGGTACGACGACGAAGTTCTACTTCTACACCCCGAATAGAAAAATGTTGCAGAGGTGAACCCAATCGTCTACCAATCCGGAGGAGCTCTTCGCACTGCTCAAAGAAAAAGAGTTCAAGAAGCTCACTTACGCAGAGGTAAAGCAGTTCACCAAGCCAGCAGCTAAGTTCCAACATTAAGGTGGGTGGTCTAAGGTATATTCAAGTCCTAGACTACTAGGTTGTGCACTAAGAAAAAGGAAGAGAAGCGCAGTGTGTTCGCTCCCAAAACTTCAGGCACACCACGTTGAAATTCGAAATGCAGCCTTAATGCATTAAGTGCGTAAAAGCAGCAAAACCCAGACAAAATGCGCTTTATGCAACAATGGAGAGTCTGACAAAAACCAACTTACGTGCGCCTTGTACAGGCCATACCGCAAGCTATCGGGATTGTCCTAAGTTCCAGCACAACGAACCGCCACGAGTCCTTGATCAAACACCAGCCCTCAATCCCCAAATTACCTACGCCCTTATAGCAGCAGGTAGTGTCTTGGTCTTGATCCAGGGGCAGATGGGTCAACTACAAATTCAGACACAAGTAAACGCTACGCGCCACGAGTTCTAGGAACTGGTGCCGGATGCAACTCACCTCCATTCTTAATGGGAATAAACCAGCAACGAACCCTTAAGATCTTTGCGTTGAATATAAATTCACTAATGAGAATCGAGAAACACCATTTATGTTGCTCGTAGAGCAAGCGCCTGATGTTCCTTTAGTTAGCGAACCAATGTTGTAAGAAGTAGGCTGACCCAACTCCATAAAAAAGGTGATGTCGCGATGTATTATACATAGAGAGAGGCTGGCGATTTCAAAGCAAGTACAGCAGTGTAGCGAGGAAGTTCCCCATGCTACACTCCTGGGCACATCAGCGATTATTTTGTCGATATCAGACTTGAAACCGTACAAGACGACTGTTGTTAATATTGGAATTTAGTGAGGTTAACATACGCTGCCGCTCCCGTTCTATAGCCAAAGACCAGGCACGTAAGTTCGGGAACTAATAAGAAAAGCAGAGTATACGGGGGCAACAGATTATTGATGAAAATTAAAAAAAAGTGCCGGGGAAAGAAAAGAACCCTGGGGCACACCAGCGTTTAATTTTAAATATCACGCTTAAAACTGTTCAAACTAACTTGAATTAAACGTCCCTAAATGCAATTTCTAATCCATTGAAGGAGTGATTATCGACAAAAGACCCTGATGCCAGATTATGTCAAATGAAATATCAAGTGCAACGACAATTGGGAGTTGGAGTAGTTTGTTCGAAAGTATTCCTGCAAAGATATGTTGGACACAATTTTGCAGAATATTGTTGAGAGCTCTGTCCTCGAATTCGCTCTAGCCGCCGTCCTGAAGGAGTCTGTAAAATGAGTAGATCGACAGGTACCTACGACTATTAGACGAGGCAACTAAGCGAAGTGCGGACTGGTACTGTAACTGTAACAGTCACTGAAAACAGAGACACATCCCGGAATAAAACTATTGACGCAATCCACTGTCACAAAAGTAGACAAAAGTCGAAATCAACAACTTTGTAAGGAGAGAGAGAGAGATGAGAGACAGAAAAAACATGGAGGTTCTAACACTAAGGTCGTCGTTTGAAAACCCCCCCAAAATATTGATAAAAGAAAGTAACAACGCTTCTGTAAGTTTGTATTGGAAAAATAAAATTCGGGCTGTAGGACCCTGAAGGACCAAACAGATCTTCCTTGTCTAAAAACCGCGTGAACACCGGGTAATGAGCACATACTGCTAACAGCCGGTATTTATCCAAGAAAAGTTGTCGATGATATAACTTGTTTATTGTCGAAGATCCTCTGGAAACACTAAAGGCCATAGGAGTGAATTTCCAAAAAGTTCACAAGGCAAATTGTACAATTGACCCGAACCACAACCTGGAGGATCGAGCCCTTTTGTATAATTTTTGCCTTGAAAATGAAATGGAGAACTGAAAATTCGAGTGGAAGATTGCGGTGGTCCATCCAATTTTGCTAAAGAAAAAGGACACTTCAATTCCGGCGAATCCTCGGTCGATATCTGACGAAGTGGGTGGCAACTTTGGATGGCATTTTGTCGTCCATTTGTACACACAACACGGCATAGACAAATGACTAATTTTGTGGATAAGATCAATGCTGGTGAATACAATTCTGATTGCGCATGCTGACTTTGCCCAATATGTGACAGCAGAGTGAAAAAGAGGATGCTCTCAGAGCTGCGTCACGTCTTCACTGCTATGGTATATGTTGGCTGACTCACTGCTTAACGTTTCTGACGTCTGTGCTCAGGCATATGGTATGCAGATGATGTAGCTTCACTGTCTCTTGGATTGCACCTAGCGACAGTCTGCTTGTCGCCGGGGAGGGTCCACCGAATCCTATGTTTCGGTGTCTGCTGGAACAAGCTTTTATGTCACTTCTGCCTTTAGCAGACTCCATGAAATGATCTGTCTCGATTAGAGAAAGGCTTTTCATTGCAAACGTGGTACCTGTCGTGAAGCACTTGATATACGCAATAGAGTATTGATTACCTTGTGTGCCGACTGCGTTTTAACTCTGGTCTTATGGACATGCCGTCTGATGACATTCCCTAAGCCCAGAAATGATTTTGCCCAGATTCTATGTTATCAGACTCACTGCTAGAGCAATTACCTTGACGAACAACCTGATCTCCGGGGCTTACTACCTCATTTTTTTACATCACATGAACGTCTTCTTTCCCTCTCTATTAAGATGGTAATGGGCTGATGATGCTCCACTTCGCTCGGAAAGCTGCCGACAGGCGTCTCAATTTTTAACCATCCTCCTACGCGGTTATATATGAATTTCAATTAAACCACAATGTGTATACTCATCCGGCAGCCGTGTTCCTTATAAGTAACTCCACAAAAAAAAATGCCATGTATCGAGGAATTCACTCCACTACGCATCCATCGACCTCAATGCGATGATTCCTGAGGGTAGTGCAAGGCAAATATGTACAAGTAGTCCTCGCCATAGCTTCACATTGTTTTGCTGGGCAACAATCGAATCCGGATACCTACATATTCGTATATTCGTACGCAATTTCCATCTTTCACCGTTGGAGGCAGCACACAAAGTAAGACAGAATGATCCATCCATAAAATAAATGGAAAAGCTTTTCACCATCATTCTGCATAGGAAGGGGGAACGGATGTTTTTTTTCTCGTTCGTGGATATGAATGGAACCCACTTCCGGTGCACGGAAGACAGTTCGTTCCCTGTAGCATTGTAATTTTATTCCAGAGATTTTCATAAGACCGGCTTATGTTCAGGTGAACCTTGACGTTTTGTATCTGTTCTAGTTGCTGTTTCAATTGAATGCTGGAGGGGATAGTTTAAGAATTTTTTTTTTCTTCTTACACTTGATGTGACCTTTTGCATTTTATTGTGTCATTTACGTATCCAGCAGCAGAGGGACTATACCTAAAGGATATATATTCCCATGTATAAATGATATAGCACCACCATCATGGTCATGTATACCAAGTTCTGAGTAGGTGCATAGAGCAAGAGGTGAATTGCAATACATAAGGGAGCTGAACAAAAGCATTGCAACTGAATAAAACCAAAAAACCGATGAACAATATACGAAAAATGCGTCTTACTATTGACAGGGTAAATCAAATTTTATATCTCTGCAACTACTAGTATATGTGTGTAATGTAAAGTAACGACTTTTTGCAGTAATAGATGAAACGAGCTTATGAGCCAGTTATGACTGTGGAAACGGATTCTGGTTTCACGTGGATGTATGATACCTTCATACGGGTGTATACAAAATAGAGCGGCCTATGAAAAGCTAGTCTTCAGCTTCAGTTACAATATTTTCTACATCTAATCTTCGATGCCTTAGAGCACCACTGGAATGATGATGGACGACATACATATGTATGTAGCACTGTTGCCCTTTTAAGGCAAAATTGTGGAGGTATCAGGTTTTCATTTTTCTGTCCCACTCAGATTGATAAAGAACTGGTGCACTGTCCTGCCGGTATGTTCCTTTTACTGAAATTTCCCAATTTTCTTTTGACAGATGAATAAGCGCTTTAGTAATAAAGTGCCTATAGCAACAGCACCAACAACATCAGCTCTGAGCACGTTACGCGAACGTAGCGTAGGGCAGACACTCGTAACAACAGTCCTCTGCGGTGTTAGCAACACACTTAGAGCACGCATCCCAGGCCTTATGCCTAGAACACTTAGATTTTTACCAAAGACGTAGTGCTCCACTAACGGACAGTAGAAAGGTCACTGACCTCTCATGGGCATCGGCGTTCATTTGGTCAACCAGTTATGCTCACATGAAACCCAACTGCCAATGGAAGACCTAACCTAGTCCTGACACAGATTCGGATCAGAGCTGAATCCTGTGCATGGGGAAAATCGATTTCGCATTTTCGCGACTCCAGAAGTTCCAGAAGACCAGCGTCGAAAGACAAGGTTATTAAAATGCCACTGTGAAGACAAAATTATTAAACAAGTTAGACCGGTAGGTCCGAAGCGAGTATGTATCCATCTTTCCCGATGCCGGTGCCGGTGCCATGCTGAATTAGTTGCAGTTAGTCCATACCTTTTCGTAGCATAAATGGATAAATGCTACCGGTACCAGGTGACTTAAAGCCATCAAAAGAAGGAACAGCTTATTTGATGGCTTCATCCGTCACCGCAACTGATGAGATATACCAGCTAGCTGGTTGTATTTCTCAGCTCACTACCAGCTTCGTTAATAGGAATCTGAGAAGTGAGTCGGAAACGTGAGACAGACCATCCCTGCTTTTGCTATCATACTTTCCGAGTGCTTCCAGTCGGGCTGATTTCCTTCTTTTGAGGACTTTGACTGACCTACTGTTTGTTCTAAGAAATTACTAGGTGGCGCAAAAGTCGTCACCCTATCGGAAGATAGGCTGCAGAGATCAATTCTACTTTAACATTTGTGAAGTAGACAGATACAAAATACACGTCAATAGGACATGAATCGCTATACTCGTAAAGAACGCGAAATAATTTGTACGATTCTTTTGCGGAATAATTCGTCGGCGGTGTTGGCACGGTGTGAAATATGGCGCAGATATCCCGGTCGTCCGATACCAATTGGGCAAACACTACGACGTTTAGCCGCTCGCCTAAAAGAATATGGGGCAACGCGAGATGCTGCCATGTCTGGCCGGCCCAGGAGCAGCCGTTCTGCTGAGAATATCGCAGCTGTGGTTGGAGATGTCGCAAAGAACCACGGAATATCGACCAGATGACGTGTCACGCAATTGGCCATCAACCGGCGGTCTTTGCGAAGAATTTTGGTGAAAGATTGTAAGATGTTCCCTTACAAAGTGCAGACAGTGCATCAGCGGTTAGCTGTTGACAGCCAAGTGCGTGTAACCTCCAATCAAGCCATTCTGAGTCTCGACCACGGGGGAGACAACTTTTCATTGGAAATCATCATGAGCAACGATAATCAAAATTATCACTTCTAGGGCGCCGAAAATCCACGTATAACCCAGAGCCATGCTCAATGACTTTCTCCTTACTCAATTGGATGAATTGGGACTGGAGAATATGTGGTTCAAACAGGATGGAGCAATGGCGCGTGCTGTACGAGCAACAATTGAAATTCTGAGGACTGCATTTCTGGGTCGCCTAATCTCTCGTTTTAGCGATTTGCACTGGCCGGCAAGATCGCCCGATTTAACCGTTCCAGACTTCTTTATGTGAAGTCACGAGTCAATAGGCCTCAGACTCTTGAAGCCCTCAAAGAGAATATCTGTCAAGAATATCGAGGAGCTATCGACGAAAGTTCTGGCAAGAGTAATGGAAAATGCCACAAATCGGACCTGACTGACTGCTATCACACCATCCAGGAAGTGCGATGGAATGGAAGAGACGGAAAGTAGATCTAAAACTGTAATGTATACTACGGTGACTGCTATAGGGAAGAGAGACTCCGCTTATTTAAATGCGGGCTTGTCATGTGTGGCAGACTAAGGCAAGAAGTCTTGAGCTTCCGGCACGTGAGCGAGTGTCTTATGAAAACCCGCATCAAGGCTAAATTCGCCAACATGGGCCTAATTTGCACCCGTGGCCCCACGTAAGACAAGGAAAACTCCACCAAAGAATGTTTTCACGAGGTCCTCGACGTTAAAATCATATTAGGCGATTTAGAAAATGAGGACATCTGTTAAGACAGTTGGTAAGCATAGCCTACACGACACAACGCCTGGCAACGGACTTTGGCCAACAGACTTTACAATGTACAATTGCTATCGACGTAAGATATGCCTCCAGTATTCTGGAGGTCCAAACGTTGCGAGCAGCCAACATTGACTTGGACCACCACCTTGTTGCAGTCAAAGTGTGAATGTGAATTTCTCAAGGGTCACGACAATGAAGAAATACTATGAGAAGATATAATATAGAAAAGCTGTAATAGCAACACACCGCCAAAATATCTTCGGCAAACACGTATCCCGAAATCTCCCAACATCTCCTATGCCGCCAGAATCAAGTATCGAAGACCAGTGGCAAACGTCGCAACTGACCAATACCAAGAAAACCCTGGCTTGATAAAGAATGCCAGCAAGCACATACAGGTAAACAAGAAACCTACAAAGCGGCGCTGTAACGAAGGACGAGAGGTGCTCGTGAGGTCTACGAGCCGCAGATACGTTGAGAACATCAGCTTCTCCAGAAGAAGAAAAGAGAGCAAGGGAAGCGCTCAATCGAAGATATTGAGAGGTTGCCCTCAAGGAATAACGTACGGAAGTTTTACCAACTGATAAAAAGAACATGTCAAGCTAGAAGCCTGTAGATATGATAAAGTGAACCTTGCAGTAGAGTGACAGTCGGTCCTGAAAATGTGGGAACATTTTTTCTGTAGACCGTATTACGGCGAAAAAGCCCAACATCCCGCCGTCAGGCAGAATAAACCATTCTACTTAGACGATGATAATCAAACTTCCACCTACCTGACCAAAATGAAGTAAGGATAAGCAATATCTAAGCTGAAAAACAACAAAACAGCTGGACAATACGGCTTACCAGCCGGGGTATTCAAAGCTGCTGGAAATGACTTTGTGGAGAGCATACACTAACTCATTTCTCAGATGAGAGGAAGAAATACCTGATGAGTGGAACCTCAGTATCGCTTGTTCCATCCACGTGGGAGTCTCCCTCAACTGCGCCAACTATAGCGGTATAAGTCTCCTCAACCTCGAATGCAAGATCTTAACTGGCATATTGCGTGAACATCTGAAATCCTTCGCCAACAGCCTGATTGGTCGCTATTAGTGTGGTAACAAACCCGGAAAGTTCAGAATCGCCCAAATTTTCACTCTTTGGCAGATCCTGGAATAAACAAGGAAGCTCAACTCTTTACATCGATTTTCAGGTCGCACAGCATTTATAAACACGAGTTATGTGGAGCCACGCTTAGTTTTTGCATGTGCAGAATGACAATTGAGATCGCTCCCTGTCAAAGTAGGTAACGACTTAATCGTGACATTCGATGTCAAAAAAAGGTTTTAAACAAGGTGACGCGCTATCATGTGATTTATTTAAAATCGGACTTGAAAGAATTGTGCGGAACTCACAAGCGATCACTAGGAGCACGATGTTTCGAAAGTCTGTGCAACAATTCTTCTAGGTTTGCAATTCTTCTGAGGTTGCCAAAATTTGTTTGGCAGTAAATAATGGCAAAATCAAGTACATGTACGAGTATATGCTGTCTACAAGAAGGGACAAACAACATCGCCGAATGGGACAGATCATCATAGTCCACAGCTACAATTTTCAAGTAGTTCTTCCAACGACGTCTTAGTGGAAATAATAACGAAGAATCCCTCCAGCAAATCGTTGTTTCTTTTGGCTAAGAAAACAATTTACTACTCAATTGTCTTCCCTATCCCTATCCCGAACTACTAAAGAGACTCTATTTAAGACCTTGATCATCCAAGTCCCATTTCATGGTGCTGAAACATGGACTCTATTGAAAGCGGATGAAGATAACCTCAGTCGTTTCAAGAGAAAAATTTTTCGAAAAATATTCGGTCCCGTTTGTGTTGACGGACTTTGGAGGGGAAGATTCGACGAACCATACGAGCTGTACCGCGCCTCTTGGGCGCTAACGACACAGAGACCGTGGTTGAACACGCACATTCGGTATCCTCTCCTGGCGCCCGCACCGCAAGGATAGTTGTCAAAATTCTACGAAACGCTAAAAAACCAAAAGTTACTAAAATCTACATCCATAAAGATCTCCCGTACAACACGCGTCGTAGAAAAAACAACCTGCTCCCAATTTTAAAATTTCTTCGCGATAGGTTCCCCGCGTAAATACCCAGTTATGAGACGACAAACTTTTCATTGCAAATAACCTTTTCACATGGGACCTGGCTTACGGCTTGAAATTTGGTGCAAACTATCCGGTGGTGATACTACGCACAATTTTCGGTAGCGATTGTCTAGTGTTTTCTATTCTCGAACATTTAATGAATGAAGTTCAACGAGCCGACAAAAACATAAGTAAGTGCTCGAGTTTACACGATCGAAGAAATTGAGGCGAACCCGTCTACCAGGAACATATGAAATGTATGGCTATCGTTAGGCTATCGAAAATATCTTGAAGGAGTTGTTATGAATTTTAAGCTAGTTGATGAAACGGATGTCTTGGAAGTAAAAGTCATGGGTTCTGTCTCTTTATTGTACCAATTTACCTGAACTATAATCACTGGAATAGAGATTATGACAAACTTTGCAACACTTTTCAGGACTTAGGGTCAATGGATATATTACTTGTTGGCGATTTGTCGCAAAATAATTTTGTAAGTAGATCTGTTCCAAAAATGATTCATCCAACCCGTAGATCAAAAGACGAAGTGTGTGATAGGAAAGGTGCTAAAATGCTGGAGGCTGCTAACGCTTTACATGCTACGATTCTAAATGGAAGCTGTAAAGGGGATCCGTATAGCGAATTTACGTTTATTCGAGGAACTGCGTGCTCTGTTATTGACTACTGCCTTGTGGCCGGGAAATGGAACTCAATTCTGAGTAACTTCAAGATAGCTGCACAAACTTTCTCTAACCACATGCCTTTGGAAATTTCTTGTACAATTTCGGGAACTGAAGAAACGCTCAATACAAAGCAAATGGAGAGATAAATTTTAGCCTATATACCAAAATAATTTAGATCAGGAACTTGCCAAACTAAGGTTGTTGAATAATCCGGTGCACATGAATGACCTAACTCGAGTAATGATTGAAGCTGTTCCAACAAGTACCACAGGCAGGCGTAGGATTACTCCAAAACAGATCTGGTTTGATGCAGATTGTCATAAAGCCAGAAAAAAATCTTTTTCGCTTCTAAGGCTCTTAAGGACTTACAATACTTCTACTTCATTGTTCAAAAATATGTATGCAGTAGCCAATATGGATTTTAAACTTCTCTGTTCGGCCAAAAGGAAACATCTGGAGCAACAAACCGTAGCCGTTTTAAATTCATCGAGGTCCTCAGCAGAATTTTGGAGAGCAGTCAAAACTATCAACGGGAGAAATACTCGTAACATAATTGCATCATCCTTATAAGCATCTGAACTTCGCAACTATTTTAAGAATCTGCGCAACGCTCCTCAATTTTCACCTTCGTCAGAGTATGCGGCACCATTTTTTGAAGATGAGTTTTTACATGCTCCATTTACAGTTTTTGAAATGCAAAATGTTATCAAAAAATCTAAAGTTGGTAAAGCACCAGGAGACGACCGAGTACCAGCAGAATTCTATAAAAAATTTTCAGTTCAATTTCTGTGCGCATTAACCAACGAATACAATAGAATATTTGAAACAGCGAGTGTTCCAGAAAGCTTTAAAAGGACAACAATTTTTCCTCTACATAAGAAAGGATCGTACGACAACCCGGGAAATTATCGAGGCATTTCTGTCCTGAATGCGTCAGTTAAGCTGTTTAGCACCTTAATCGTCAATAGACTTACACAGTGGATCGAAAACAAGAAAATACTGAATGAATTTCAAGTTGGATTTTGGAGAAACTATTCGACCTTAGACCAAATATTCACCCTGGCAAATATTGCGGAGAGCTTCAAAAGAAGGAACAAGAAGTTATACGCTTTCTTCGTCGACTTTCGTGCTGCCTTTGATTCTATTGCACGTGAATCACTTTTTTACAAGCTGTATAAGATGGGAATCTCTAGCAAAATTGTTATTTTATTGAAAGCGATGTACGAAAGCAACGTCGCATATGGGAGTCAAACAAGGTTGTGTTCTGAGCACGCTACTTTTTATATTATTCATAAATGATATTGTAGAGGCAATTGGAGGACGGATTCAGTTTGGAAGTATGCAGATACCAGGACTAGTTTTCGCCGACGATATAGTTTTTCTTTCGGATTCAGTTGAAGGATTGCAGCGAATGATCAAGCGACTGGAGAGTTATTGTGAACTTTGGAATCTGTCTGTTAACTTAGAAAAATCCAAAATTATGATATTCAGAGCTGGTGGCGGTAGATATGCTCGTAATGGAAAATGTACCTACAAAGGAGAGATTGTTTCAATAGTTCGGGAGTATAAGTATCTAGGCGAATCTTAGTCTGAAAAAGCATTTCCAACTTAAACTGGCTGAGGCTAAAAGAGCTGTTTCTTCAGTATGGGGCCGATGCATCAATAATAAAAATATATAGAGCACAGCTCTCAGATTAAATTATTTCGTGCGACTGCTGCTGTTTGGGGTTACTGCCAGTTTGAAGAGGTTGAAAGCTTCCTGAGATATTTTCTGATACCAAAGTCCACTCCAAATTACATCTTCATTTGGAAACAACAGTGCCACCCCTATTTTGAGATACGCTTAAACTGCACTTTGAATATGTTATAAAAGTACTGGAGATGAAAGAAGAACGGCTTCTTAGACTAGTGCTCAGGAGAGCTATTTCGACAAGGTGAAATCTTATCAAAAAGTGGGAGGAGTTGGGGGATAACATCGGTGAAAATGTGCGCATTGCCGCAGACATTAGTACTGTTGATTTAAGGAAGATTTTTACAAACCTATTAAAGAGAGAAAACTCCACTTTGTATGATAAATGTAAAACGGAAACAGTAACTTCACAACAGAGAATACTTTAGAGTCAACTGAATTATAATCTTCAAGAGTACACGTCCAAAGAAACAGTATACAAGATACCGATCATCCCAGTCTTACTTTACCGCGCAGAAGCTTGGACACTGAAGAAAGCGGATAAAAATGCTCTTGGGCGCATTTAGACCGGTCCAGTTTCTAGAATAGAGGAGTCGCTTCAACAGCGAAGTTTACTGGCTGTACAGCGATGGCGACCTCGTCAGAAAAGCTCAGACTTAGATGGCTTAGATGATTAGGTCACCTTGAGCGCATGGACATTAGTGTCTTGGCCCGAAAAGTTTTCAACTCCAACCTTGAACAACAAGGCAATAGAGCATGTGCGATTCTAGAGGCAGCTGGAAAAAGACCGCACTAGCTGGAGAGGCATTTTATCTGAGGCCCTGATCCACCCCAGATTGCAGCGCCATCCAAGTAAGTAAGTAAGTATCTAAATTTCAGCTTAACAAAGCTATTAAGGTAGATGGCGATCTGTTTGAGCTATCTACGGAAGCTGACTTCATGGAGAACTTCCACAAACTTGTTTTCAAGATTCGGCTGAAGGGAACTATATCAGATGACACTTAGCATCATTTACTCGAACCACTAGAAAGGAGAATCTCCTAACTGGGCCAAGTAGAAAGTCATTAGTTTCATTAACATGAAACCGTTTGTCATTTTACAGCATCCAGCCCTGCCGTTGTAATTTTAGTTCTATATCAACATTTGACCAGCAATATACATACCTGCATTTGTATGAAATATCTTTCTACTGAATTTGTGGCCACATATGGCGGTATTTAGGCAAACAGGTTATACCGAACCATATCTAATTTTAGGGTTCTTCCCAAACTCGTCAGATTGCAAAATGACGACGAGACTCCTTCGGTGCTGTGTAAGGAACGGAATCAGTTTTCTATAGTCTGTGCAACCACCTTCATAGCTGATTGACATTGACATAGACATTGACATCATCAGCAAAGAGAAACCAGTGATGTCACTGTGAGCTTTAAAACAGAAGCCGTCAAAATAGATTTAGTTATGAATGAGAGAAAAACTATGCAACATCGACGAATCGAACACAACGTAACATAAGGCAGCTCTTACTTCAAGGTAGTTAGGAATTTTGGTTACACTTCGACTTCACTAATAACTCTGATAGTGGTACCCCGTCAGAAATGAAAGGAAGAGGTTCACTTACCATTAGGAGACTATATACATATACTCGTAACATATGACCCTAATTATCACAGTCCTGAACTAATTTCTGCTTACGTTGACAGGCTTTAACCTCACTCGTGAGATGGGACATGTAAAAACAGTATTTGCAGTACGCCCTCGGTAAAAGCAACCCTCGATAAATGCAATACCTCGGTTAAAGCAACAGCCAAATTTTTACCATTAGTGACTCAGTAAGCGCAGCTTTCCATCCATGATCTCTTTTTTCGTTTCAACTTTGTCTGTATTTTTTGGTGTTTGGTTTTATTGTAACTGGGTAGTTATTTTACAGTTACTTCTCTCAGAATTTTTTTACACTCGTGGATAGATCGTAGGTGCATTGTATTTGCGGTTTAATTTACCAGTGTTCAGATAATTTTCCCTCGGTCGATACATAATTGCTCAGTTTTATTTTTGAAAGCATTGCTATCGTAAAAAAAAGTTCCCAAGCTGTCTATAAAGCAGAAGGCTGAGATTTTAAAAAAATTGAGTAACGGTGCATCAGTTAAATTGCTTTGTCAAACCTACAAGTGCAACAAGTCAAGCATTAGCAGAATAAAAAAGAGAAAAAATGTGCTTAACAAATTCGTTATTAATTCGGAGTCCGGACCGGAAAAGCGCGTAACTCTAAAAACCTGTGAGTATCCAAGGATATCCATTTCCACACAAATCCTTAAGTCAAAAGCATGTATGCCTCACAAAAAAAATCAAAGAAAAACCACTGGCTTTTAATGCCAGTAATAGCTGGTTTTCAAATTTTAAAAAACCAAATGGAATCCGAATGCTTAAGATTTGCGGAGAAAAACTGACAAATAAGCCACAACTGGTGGAACCATTTTTGATAACATTCAAAAATAAAATTAAACAGCTTGACTTGTTAGCAGATAAAATTTACAATGCGAACGAGTCTGGTCTATTTTTTAAGGTTATGCCAACAGAACGTTTGTGGGTGCTAAAGAAGCTACTGCTCCTGGTAGGAAAGTAAGCAAGAAGAGAATCACTTTTCTTGCTTACTTGTTTGTTATAGAAAAAGCTTTAAATCCTAGAGCATTTAGGTATTTCGAAAACAAGCCTGTCGTTTACAAGGCCCACAAAAATGCGTGGATGACACACGAATTTTTTTATAGATTGGTTTCATTCAACATTCGTGCCAGAGGTAAAATTATTTTCGAATTGATTTGGTCGAATTTTTTTTATATTTTTTCCTTGGCTTAGGTAAGACAGTTTCTGGAATCGAAAAATTTGCCAAAAAAGGCTCTACTGCTATTGGACAACGCGACGTGTCATCCAAAAGACGGGGAGATGATAAGTGATGATGGAAAGATTGTTACCATGTGTTTGCCAGCAAACTGCACCGCTATTCTCTAACCAATGGACCAAAATGTCATCAACTTGACAAAACTGTACTACAAGAAAAGACTTTTGGCACATTTAGTCGGAAGCCGAAGTTCAGATTTGGAGAGTAAAATAAAGGATTTTTATTTAAGATTAAGTCTTCTTCTATACAAAAGTGCTGGAAGCCTTTGATGTCTCCTGACAGTGAGTGGGATGAGGAGGATGAGCTACCGTTGAGAGTCATAAGTGATAAAATGAAATCGAAATGATGACATCCATTAATGACCTGCTGCAAGAGTTATTTTCTACTGAAACTTTTGTCACCGAGGAATTAAGCAATTGGATTGCCGAAAACGGTATCGAACAAGCGCCTGTTTGCAACAATCTAGAAGCAGAAATGGCAGATGCAAGTGTAAGTCCTCCACGGCGAAAAATCAAAACGGAGCATGTTATCCAAGCATTTAGCATTTGTCTTCAATGGGCTGAAGAAAACTCGGTTTCACTAGAAGATACCTTGACTCTTCAAAAACTGAGAGAGCTGGCCGTCGACAAAAATGTACCCTCCAAGAAAAAGCAATCGAATATTTCATAATTTTTTAAATCAATATTCTTTTATTTTTCATACTCTGGTTTTCACCTTAAATTCTAATTTAAGTTTCAACTTTTTTATGACTCGGTTATTGCAACAACCTCAATTAACACAACTGCTCGAATTTTCAACGGTTGCTTTTACCGAGGGCGTACTGTATATACCAACGTTCCGAGCAGAAGGGCCCTTGATTCCTGTCTACAGGGGCAACGCAGTAGACAAAAACTTCGACTAAACTGGGGCTCACAAGTGGAATCTCTATAGGATTTCCACAGTAAGAGAAAAATTGCAGTCGTTTTTGGCCGAAGTATGCGAACGCTCAACAGTTCTTCATGGACAGCCAAGATGGTAGTCTAGCCACAGGCGGCATTATGATGGTAATAGCCACCTTACTAGTATTTGACAGTTTTCCTTTTCCTGTTTGTTCAATAAGAATTTTCTTTTTATCTATTGCTATTGCGTTATCAATTCGAATTTATATTTTTGATCTGTCCTGCCACTTGATTACTCATAAAGGACATTGGTATGAAAGAATGCAACATTTTACTCGTATCCCAAATCATATCGCCACAATGCGTTCGCAATTAATAAAACATGTTCGAAGATGTTTGCCCATTCTGTTCCTTTTTCAACTACCGCGAGGATAAAGTCCTACAAAAAAAATCCAATAAAGGAGTAGATGAAATATATTAGGTAATTCAAGTGAATCTAGGTCAACCATATCTGCGGGCAAATATCGACGTGAAAACCGAACAAAATCCTTCCACATCCTCCATGGGAAGATGTCCTTTTGGCAACACCAATAGTGTTCTGTTGTTGCAGTTGATGTCGATGTCGATGTCATAGACGATGATGGTAATGGTGATGGGAAAAGGAAGGATCTTCTTTCTATTTTCTTTCATCTTCCTTCCCATGGTAAAGATGTCGATGAATTGTTTGTTGCTGGTGAAATGATGCCAATGGCGCTCAGATTCAGGACAATTGAAAATTGTTGCACAATAGATAAGACTCTTTTTAAGGTTGACTACGAGTATCTATGTATGTCGTTTGCATGTGTATTTCACTCCCATCCTTTAGACTTCTGTAAAGCTCAAATGGAAGTATGTGTATGTGGTGTTCAGAGTGAGTGTGGTTGGTTGGGCAATATCCACTTTGTTTACAACTTTTTCCAACGAAAGCCAAGAGAAAGATATGAGCGTACTGGGTCAAAAGGAACACGGGCTCCATATTTTATTTTAAATCCATTTCCAGCTCTGTGAATCTATGAAATTCTGATTTGTCTATACTTGAAATATTTTATTTTTTTTATGATTTTGTAATATGTATTTTGGGTCAAAGGAAAGAATTTTGTTGTCAGTCCCTTCAACCACAATGATGTGGATTATTTACAAAAGTTTAGCAAAGCTTTGATTTTTTTTTTGTTATGAAAGTGATTTTGATTCGAAAAGGGACTACGGCTGCTATCATACTAAGGACGACCGTAATGATATTTGCGGTTTTGTGAAACGATGGTTTTTCGGTACAATGAACATGGTAAGGCGACATTGAAGCATG
Organism: Volucella zonaria; assembly: GCA_963966105.1. Lineage (NCBI taxonomy): Eukaryota > Metazoa > Arthropoda > Insecta > Diptera > Syrphidae > Volucella > Volucella zonaria. Next base: position 105,401,825 of record OZ014532.1, on the reverse strand, counting down.
GACAAAATCGCCTTAACCACAAAAAAAAACGTACGTTTTCAATTTGAAACTGTTAGCTGGGGCATGTGATAACTTTATTCGATTTGGCTCTAACACTGGGATTTATATAAGGTGATGGGTTAGTGAATTTTTTTATAAATACACCAAATATTTACACTCCTTCAGTATGGGAAAATCCAATAAGATTCAAGTCAAAATTTGCGCCTCTTTGGAATGAGTTCCTCTTTCTGCCTAACAGTCCAATCGTAGCCTGCACAATGCTCCAGATTGTGCGAAGTCTTCCTTTACACAAGAGCGCGCTGAACATTTTATGGGACGGATGCAGTAGTTCTCAAAAATCTCAATATATACAAGTCCACTGGTCCAGATGATTTAATTCTGCATTTTGCGCAGAAGTGTTATTCTACGCTGGCATAACTACTTCATAAGCTTTTTACCAACTCTACTCTTTACGACTCTTTCAAAGAAGATGATCTTACACAGCCCGTTCCTTACAAAAGATTAATCCTTTTCTCTTTCCTCATACAGACCGATTGCACTATCCCATTTCATGGAAACGCTGATAAATCGTTAGCTCATGAAATACAAGGTGCATTCGAAAGTAAACAGGACTTTTCACCAATAAAAACAACAGAAAGTTTTTTTTTAGGAAAACCGGATTACGAGTATTTTATTGAAAATAGCCCCCTTCCAACTGAATACAACGGATTGCACGGTCTACGAGGGTTGTCTGAAAAGTCTCCGACCGAACATTTTTTCTTAAAATTTTTTTTTTTATTTTTCTACATAGTCTCCTTGTAACTCTACACACTTTTCCCAGCAATGCTCCCATCTCTCTAAGATGTCCAAATAGTACTTGGCGTTAAAACTCTGCAAAATAATTGTTCACGAGGGTGATTGCCTCCTCATGTGACGAAAATCTCTGTCCTGCGAGCGCAGTTTTTAGATGAGGGAACAAAAAGAAGACGCTTGGGGCTAGATCCGGTGAATAAGGCGGATGGTCATGCAGTTCAAACAGTAATGCCTGGATTTTCGCCATAGCAACCGCTGAGGTGTGAGACGGCGCGTTGTCTTGGTGAAACAGGATTTTCTTTTTCTGCAAATGTGGCCGTTTTTCCGCGATTTCTGTCTTCAGCTTGGCAAGTAATGACGCGTAGTATGCTCCTGTAATGGTTTTTCCTTTTTGAAGATAATCGATTAAGATAACTCCTTTACTATCCCAAAAAACAGTCGCCATCACTTTCCCAGCCGAAAAAACAGTTTTTGCTTTTTTTGGAGCCGGCTCGCCCTTTGCAGTTCACTGTTTTGACTGAATTTTTGTGTCGGCCGTATAATGGTGTATCCAAGTTTCATCTATAGTAATTAATCGGCACCAAAACTAGGATTTATTGGGCCTAAACTGCGCGAACAGAGCGTTGGAAATGTTCATTCGAATACGTTTTTGGTCTAACGTAAGCAAACGCGGCATCCAACGCGCGGACAGCTTTCTTATGAATAAATCTTGATTTAATATGTAACAAACACGTTCTTTGGACATTTTTATAACCTCTACTATCTATCTCACTTTAATTCGGCGGTCGTCTAGCACCATTTGGTGAACTTTAGCAATGTTATCGTCAGTGGTTTCAGTTTTTGGACGTCCCGAACGTTCATCATCTCCCAAGCTCTTACGGCCACGTTTAAATTCAGCTGCCCAAAATTTCCCTGTGGTAAATGATGGTGCAGAGTCCCCATACACAGAGTCCAACTCATTTTTTATTTGCGTAGGCGTATTGCCTTTCAAAAACAAGAATTTAATAACAGCTCGGTACTCAATTTTTTCCATTTTCACAAAAAAACACTGACATCGACTCACTCAAACGACTGTCAACTAAAAACTGCGCTTCCAAAATGACTGAAACTTCGGTAAGTAACTGTCAAAAGATGCACAACTAGCATTCACTAGCTTTTATCGACGAGTGCCGCTATTTTTATGTTGCGGTCGGAAACTTTTCAGACAACTCTCGTACAAGCATGTCGAATGAGTTTTTTTAGATCGTCGGTGGGGATGTCCCTCAGCGTGTCGGTATAAGCCTTGTGCATGGTTTCTACATTCACAAAACGGTTTCCTTTTATCGGCAAATGCATTTTTTAAAAAGGTAAAAGTCGTTGCCTGTCAAATCAGTCGACAGTGGAAATGCGATTTTTAGCCAAAAAATCGGTCACAAGTGTCGATCGATGGCGCATTATTACGCAACAAACGACAACTACCTTCCGTGCGATATTCTGGCCGAATATGACAGAATTGTGTATTAACTGCTTATCCCGGTGGAATGAAGGCTTTGTGGACAATGCCCTTGGAATTATAAAAGCAAATCAACATTGCAAATCGCTTTTGACATCTCCAAGCCAGATTTTTGGGGTTTTAGCTCGTCATTTTGGCGCTTGGTTTTTAGATTACCACGTTTCATCACCAGTCACAATTTCGTAATGGAAGTTTCTGTTCGTTTTGACCTCCTTGATGATGTCCTTCGAATGTTGAATTCTGTGCAATTTTTGTTCGATGATCATTTTTGTATCGATGAGGCAATCATACTCTCACTTCAGACGTAATAACTCCGCTTCTATTCGTCCAAATGTTATTAAATTTTGAAAGTACATCAGTGAAGGATCTACGGTTCCGACAGTGTAATTGCCAATAGGTGGCCTCATTCGAAATGTCTATTTTTATAAAAATCCTGTCTACTTCGGGACGGACTTTGTATCTCGAGACACCAAGACTACTCACGGACCTGCAACATGATTTTTGTAGCATAAAGTTCACTACTGAAGGGGTAAAAACGAGGCAGTGGCACTTAATATTTCATAGGCATCTGAAAGAGCTTGGGATTAGGTTCCCAACATATCTATTCTTCAATTTTATTAGAAAGCAATTTTTTTAACATTCAATTCTAGTTATTTTGGGCGGTCTCAAGTCTGATATCCACATATTCTAGTGGGCCTCAGGGCTACAATCTGTTGCTCTCTGCTGCTCCCTCGCTAAGGTATAACAAGCTATGAAAGAAGTTCTCATCTCTTCATCCATTAACTCGTTTAGAGCATTGTGGATAGCTGCATCCAGATCGATATGGAGATGGAGATGTGATGGTTTTTGGTGACCATCCTTCTCCACTCGTCATCATCGCGTCTGGCTTCTAAGAACCACCCGTCTCCATTCGTCGACGACTTTCACACGCTCTGTCTAATGCTGCTTATTGCAGATTTCCCGTCTGTTATAGGGTTTACGACAACGGTGTCATTGGTGGGGTGTCTCTCACATCATGGGTTTCTTTGCGTCGCGAGTCTCTCCACTGTCCTTTGGGTTGTTGTGTGCGGCCGAACCGAAAAAGAAAATGACAAGGAGCTTAAGATCTTGTTCGACATTTTTAAAGAATTTGATCTAACACTAAATGAGAAGTACATATTTGTGGAAAGTTCAGAAACTGACAAATATTTTCTTCATAAGGGCCAAGTCCGAACCATGAAAAAGAAAAAACGGCACTCGAATTTTAATCTCCGGTAAGGAAGGAGTTTTCTGGAATTGGTGAGTTTATCGCCGATTAACCTGATGCCACTGAATTTCTCAGATGTGTCATAAATTTGGATGTGAAATTCAAATGGGTTAAAGTTCGATAAAAGTCTGGTCAGCAGTTGAAAGAACAGTCTCAATCGTTGAATTAAAAACCGATTTCTTCTTATGGCAGACTCCAGTCTCCATTTTCATTTTGAGAACGAGATCTAAATGGTAATATCCTTTGACAGCAAAAGCTTCCTCGAGATGGAGAGAAGATATTCTAAAACTGAGAAGGAGGACTTTCTACCTAACTGGAACCGAATTAGAGTGCAACAGATCATAAACCGTTGGAAGCAATGTGTTAGCCTATATCAAGGCCCCCATCAGATTTAGTTTTACGACTTTTTGAAATTCAACCCACAGGCAAAATTGACAACAGCAATTCTTGCAATAAATGAAAAGTCAGTCCATAAAGAAGTCGCATTACCAAAGATTTTTATTTATAACAGCACTGACCACGAAGTGAAACTCCACTATGCCTAGTTCATACTTCCATTTAGAGTCATCTTTGTACCATAGAACGGAACGCGGATCATTATACAATTCACATTGCATTCTCGCGTGCCAGAGCTGGCACAGGGCACTCAGATGAAGTAGTGATGAAGTGTGATAGCTCTTGTTAGACAGAGATGTCGAGCAATTTGTGAAAAACTGTTGAAGCGTTGTACTCGTTTTAAGACCTGTCCAACCGGCCACCTATAAACAGGCTTGTTTTATCTGATTCTCAGTCCAACGTGGCAATGAATTTTTCTGTGGCTATGCTATGCTATGCTATGCCATCGACAATTACTCCAGATACTCTGCATACACATAATATCCTAACAGAAAGCATGGGTGGGAATAAACGAATTTGTGCTTGCAGATACTTAGGGGTTCACATCATTATGTCACGAGCGATCGGTAAGACCAAGAAGTCGTCTTTATATGCCGAACTCACTCCCACCATCTATACTTGGGCAATTTTGCAACCAAGATTTACTTGTATGGGAGGAACACTGAGGAGACTACTGGCTAGAAAATACTGTCGGGGATCTCCATGACAAACCTTATGTACAACAAACTCAGAGTCGAATGCGACTATTTTGAAGAGGAGAAATCCACGGAAAACCGACTGAACACGATTTAAGCAGGAGCTCGAGAAGTCCAATAGTGCTCTGCCTATGATCAGGTCAAAACAGAATTTTAACGGTACCCTAACTAAGTATTTTGAACTGGCATGTCCAGCTAGGAAGCAATCATGCAGATCTGTAGCGCCTTTGTAAGGAAACTAGAAAATATTTAAATATTTAATCAGGTTACTTACGACCAATTTGAATGAAGACCGGAGTCTTTACAGATCGGAGGAAAAGGAATATAAGAAGCTTATTCGGATTTCAAAGATCGAAACTGTCGGTGAAAGCAGAAGGCTTCTCAAAGTTCTAAAAAGGCGAAGATCAACCAAGCTGGAATCCCACAGAATATCTGAGTTGATAGTAGAGACTCTCCATCTCATGTTTGAGGCTCACTTCCCAGAACCAGTTCACAACCGGCTCCTATTAATGAAGCTGCTAGTGAGCTGAATAACACAATACGCTGAAGCTGATATATCTCTTTGGTTGTGGTGACGGATGAGGCCAGTAAACAAGCTGTTGCTTCCTTTGATGACTTCAAGTCGCTTGAACCAGATCAGCTACTGATAACCCTGAAGAGAATCTTCAGTGCTAGCCTGGCACTAGCAAACATACCGAAACCTTGGCGACCAATGAGAGCAGCCTTTTACCGAAAAATGGAAAAAAGGACTACACTGCATGGAGAGAATGGAGAGAATGGCCGAGATCCCTGTGCGCAAAACTGCTTTGCGGAAGCATCCTCTGTCTGCGATATAACACGGTTGCCAACGGGGAAAATCTTTCGAGAGTGAGCTTCAAAATCTGGTAAGCAGAATTGAAGGCGCACTCGACAAGAAGGAATACTCGCCGGACATACTCATTGGCATTGACGGTGCTTTCGATAATTCAACTTCTGACGGCATGTGTAACTCAGCCAAACAATACGGCGTAGACTCATCATTCAATAGGACACCGGCTGCGGATGATGACTGCAGCCAATAGGTGACGGCAGCGGTAAACAGAGTTTGCCCGCAAATCATGTTGGTTGACTCGCTTTTTTTTCTAAACTGAGTTTGATCTCTTTACGAGAAGGAGTAAGCTGTCTGTTCTGACTCATAAAGTGCTTAAAAGCATCACCATCCAATTCTACAAAGAAGCTAACTATTTGGGTGTCATCCTGGACAACAAACTTCTGTGGACTAAACATGTTACGTCGAAAGCTTCTAAGGCGCTGTCGGCCTTCTGGCAGTGCAAAAGAGCTGTCGGCAAGACATGGGGCTGTCACGGCGAAGGGTCCTCTGGATCTACATGGCTTTTATATCCTATGCGTCGGTTGTCTGGTCGAATAAGAATACGTCATTGCCGTTGCCCCCAAAGGAAAGTCCGTTTCGGCTGCATGGGGGCTTTCCCTTGGGCGCTTGCCTCCGCAATCTGATGATGAATCTCCCTCGAAATTCATATGTTGGGCTGCACTCTCAAAGCCATCTGAAGTTTTGATTATCTTCTGCGCCGACTGTCTTATGATTCTGGTCTTATGGACATGCGGTCTACTGCAATGACACCAGAACTCCTGCTGCAGAAAATATACGATACGAAATCGAAATTCCCTGTGGCCAAGACTGGTTTTGGCCAGAATCTGAGCCAGGAAAGGAACGTTTTTGGGTCTTTACGGATAGCTTTAAAAACGGTATAGGATGCAGGGCTGGTATCTTTCTGTAGGAAGACAACGTTAGATTTCACTCCTCGTTAGGGATACCTTTGTCTGTCTTCCAAGCAATCCTGATGGCAACGAATGATATTGAGAAAAACCGCTGGAGTGGGCGAGGCATTTGCATCTATAGCAATAGCTATAGAGCCATCCTGAACCCTCTTACGATTTTCGAGATAGTTCGAGAATGCAAGACATCACTGAATATAGTCGAAAAGCTAAATTCACTGAGTTCTCTGGGTCACAGGTTACAATGGTATCATGAGAAATGAAATCGCCGATAAACTTAGTAGTCAAGGCTCAGAGGAGAGTTTTTCAGGATCCGAACCACGTTAGTTTTGCCTGCGACCCCGGTTAAGATTTCCAATGACATAACTGAAGATGGCATTATACTCCAGGCTGCAGGCAGGCCAAACAAATACTTCCCGAAATCTCTAAGAGGTCAGGAGCTGTCCCTCAGGAGGAAAGACTGCGCGCTGCTTACTGTCATCGTAACGGAGCACTACGCTTGTGCTGGGCATAAGTGATACAACATCCTGCGATGCTTGCTAAGACAGTTATAACGACACCGCGGAGCACTACCTCTGCGAATGTCCGACTGCTGGTACTCGGCGTTGATGTGATGGGTACTGGTACTGTAGATACATTATCGCTTGCTCGTCTTTCTTCGAAATACTGAGAGATTCCATTAAAAACAATACCTAGAGTACAATGGACGAGTTCTTTGTCAATTATATTTTGTGGATATCAGACTTGAGGTCTGTAAATGTTTTGTCGATCCTAAACTCTGTCAAATGCCTTTGAAATACATATCAAGTACAACTATCTTGCTTTCGTCAGATTTTCGGACGTTTCGGTACCACTGTGGACACGTTTCTTTGAACACCTTCCTGGTAGTCATTGAGAACTTTCCCAAAAGAACCGTTTAGTAATACGAGAAATCCAATTGGAGTGGACTTAACAGCTTCTTTAGAAAATTTAACTGCTCGTTATGTTTCCTCGATAATGACATAAATGCCGCTGCTGATATGATCACAAACACTATTCTCATTGGAATGAGATGCTTTATCCCTCATCGGATGAAGAGTATCAAACCAAAAGAAAAGGAATGGTATGATTCGAGCTGTGAAGAGGCTGTCAGAGCTAGAGAAATGTTATTTCGGTCCTACAAGACCAATCCGACCTCGGAAAACCAAAAAAAAAGTTTAAACGAGCCAGGAATAATTATAACGTCTTTTTTAACTGTGTGAATTGTCAATACCGCCAAAGAGACACAAAATACTACAATGCCCCAAAGGTAGTAAAACCTTTTGGTCGTTTGTCCAAAACATCAGAAATTCTACGTCATCCTCTATCCAAACGCTCATTTACAATGGCATTCCAGCTGTCAGCTCTTTAGAAAAGGCCAATCTGCTTGCTGCACACTTTGCTGCCAGCTCAACACTTCCACCTTATGCTTTGTCTCCGCCTACACTTGAGTGAATCGACTCTTCAATGGGGCGAATCCACTTTTGCACTCATATATTGGCAAGAATACTTAAAGATCATAAATCCGTTGGTCCAGATAGTACATGCGCCCTTCTTCTGAAGAGATGTTCTTCCACGCTGGCAAAACCACTGCGTAATCTTTTTCATCAATCCTACTCATTCCGAGCAGAAGGAAAATAGCATTTGTCTAAATCGTTCCTAAAAAAAGGCGAATCTTCCTCTCTCTTCTCCTACAGACCCATTGCACTTACATCCCTTCTTTCCAAGGTCATAGAAACGCTGATAAACCGTCAGATAATGAAATACCTCAAAACATGAAAACTTCACAAAACAAATGCTGGTGTTCCCCAGGGCTCCGTTCTGTCTCCGACACTCTTTTTAATTTTTATCAATGATCTCTTATCTGCCACGTCTAATCCAATATATTCTCTGCTTTTCACATTCGTTTCCGGACTCCCGTCCCTGCTCTTGGGCTGTAGAACGGGAACGGTAGCTCATTAAATTCCGATATCAACAATAACCCATTGGGGAACTATCAACAGAGTGGAATTTAATGCTTCCAAAACACAATGCTGTCTGCTGTCGTTAAAGCGAAATTTAAACACCCAGCCGTTATCCATGAATGGCACTTGCATCGTCGAAACCGAAAAAGTTTCCATTCTCCGTATGTGTGTCAATTATAACTTACGTTGGAATGACCACATATTCGATGTCGCCAAAAATGCTGCGGAATGTGTAGGTTTCTTCAAGCGGTGTAAGAAATACTTTTCCCTTCTGAGCCGTCCTCAATGTAATGGTGTTTTTTTTAGAGGTTTAGTTTTTAAACTGGCAACACTGCTTCTAATGGTTGTCAATTTGACTGCTGAAGTTGATTTGTTTTTAGTACATTTTACCACTTTACGATGAATAGACTAACGCCAGAACAACTCGTGCAAATTGTGCAAACTTATTTTGAAAACCGTAATTCGGTTCGTCAAACTTATCGTGCTCTGCGTCTATTTTATGGTCGACATAATCGTCCATCTGAGCAAGTTATTCGGAACTGTTATCGCGCTATGTACTCTCTAGTGGATAATACGCGCAGTGTTGAGGAGAATCCGAATGAGTCGATTCGCCGTCGTTCACAGCAGTTGGAGCTATACCCATCCACTTTGTGGAAGATTTTACGGAAAGTTCTTAGCTTAAAAGCATATAACATCCAGCTTGTGCAAGATTTGGAACTGCGTGACAATTATACGCGTCGTAGGTTCGGTGAATGGAACCAAAAACATGATTCAGCTCGGTCCTCATTTTCAAAGCAAAATTTTGTTCTCCGATGAGGCCCAGTTTTGGTTAAATGGATATGTAAACAAGTAAAATTGCCGAATTTGGAGTGTACAAAACCCAGAAGCTTTTGTCGAGACGCCCTGACAACCATTGAAACTCACAGTCCAATGTACCTTATGGGCTGGTGCAATCATCGGCCCATTTTTCTTTAACGACGATGCGGACAGAATGTTACCGTCAATGGAGAGCGCTGTAGAAACATGATTTCTGACTTCTTCGTTCCTCAGTTGAATGGCATTGTCGTGACAGAGCATTGGTTTCAATAAGATGGCGCAACATGCCACATGGCGCCCGACATCATCAATTTATTGCGGGAAACATTTGCTGAGCATACTATTTCGCGTAATGGACCTGGGAACTGGCCTCCACGATCCTGTGATCTCACACCTTTAGATTACTTTCTTTGAGGGTATGTGAACTCACTAGTCTATGCCGATAAACGAGAGACGTTGGACGATTTGGAAGTCAACATTCGTCGTGTTATTGCTGATATACGGCCCCAGTTGCTCGATAAGCTGTAGAAAGTTGGACTTCAGGATTGCGCTTCGTTCAAGCTAGTCGTGGCGCGAATATGCCCGATATTAAACCTAAACACTATGACATAAGATTGCCCATTAATTAAAGCTAATATCATGGACATTAATATTAGCTTCAAGTGTTTTATTTTATATTGAATTTGTATACCTCTCAAAAAAACACCCTTTATAAGGCATTCATCCGCCCAAAATGCACACATCTGGTCAGTTGCGCCTAAAACATTCCTGCACCTGCTAGATAGGATTCAAAACCGTACAATAAAACTCATACATGATGCTGACATCACTCAGTCAATCGACACCCTCGAACACCGACGTAATGTCTCGTGTGTCACTTTGTTTTATCGCTATTTCCACCATCGGTGCTCCATAGATATAGCCAGTAGCATTCCGCCCCTTCAAATCTTGAACCGTAACACCCGTCTCGCTATGAATGCTCGCCAGTATACCCTCAAGCCCACTTTCGGACGTACTCTAAAATATCGTGACTCTTTTCTAAGCCGTACAACTCGTTTGTGAAATGCACTGCTGCGCTCTCTATCTCCCAGTCATTACAACATTCAGACATTTAAAACCAACGTACATCGGTACCTATCTTTCTTTCCTCCCTAATTTTCTTTCGCCCGCTTTGTATGCTAACATTTTAAGGGTACCTTAAGCACTTGAGCGCGTGCTACTTAAAAAAAAATAAATAAAAAAAAACTAGAAGTATTGAGCTGACAGCTAGAGTGTCATTATAAACGAGCGTGTTTAGAATTCTAAAGTTTTTGGCGAACGACCAAAAGTTGTTAGTACCTTGTTGACATTGTAATGTTTGGTCGTTTTGGAATTTTACATGCTTTAGAAAGACATACTCATTCCTCGCGTGTTTGAATTTTTGAAGGTTTTCTCTGTCGAGCTGGTCTTGTAAGGGCGAAGAAAAGATTCTCTCCCTCTGATTGCTTCAATTGGCTTTCCCGTTTTGTCATAGGATTCTTTTAGCAATTTTTGCACTAAGCTGACATGTATGTGCAGACATTTGGACATACCACCACATCAAAAAGTTCCCGAAATTTATTCATAAAATTAAAAATGCAAGTTTATTCATCTAAATCCATATTGTCTTCTTCAGAGTAATCCCCATCAACTGTAACACACTTATGCCAGCGCTTGATCCAATCCTCGAAACATTTTTTATATTCGGTTTTCGGTATGTCTCCCAGTGCTTCCTGCGATTTTTCCATTACTTCCTCTCGGCCGCTGAAACTCGTTCCCCGTAGTGGTTTTTTAACTCGATTGAACAGAAAGAAGTCACTGGGAGCCAAATCAGGTGAATTCGGTGGCTGTTGGATGGTATTTGTTGCATTTTTCGTCAAAATATTACGAATAATGATGGCACGATCAAAATTCACGAGTTTTCTGCCCACAATTCTGGTCTCTTTCGGCGAATTGCTTCACGCAAACGTATCATAACGCCCCAATAATACTCTTTGCTTACTGTCTGGCCTTCTGGCAAAGGAAAAAATTCGTGATGCACTACACCGTTGTAATCCACGAAAACCGTGAGCATTGCCTTCTTTTTTGACTGAAAACGACGTGGTTTTTTTGCTCTCGGCTCATTTGGTGAACGTCATTCACTTGCCTGATGTCTGGATTGCGTATCGTACTCATAAACCCACGGTCACGTCTCGTCTCCAGCAATGATCCTTTTGATGAATGTGGGATCGGATTCAGCCTCGCAAATCATCTATTTTGCGACGTCAACACGGTCTCTTTTTTGAATGAAATTAAGGTCTTTTGGCACCAACTTTGCTGCTACACGACAGAAACCCAAATCATTAACCAAACTGTCTTGGACGGATCCATAGGCAATGTTCAAGTCCTCCGCTATTACTCTGATGGTTAACTTGCTGTTATTGACCAACATTTCTTTTACTTCATCAATGTTTTCGTCGATTTTCGGTATGGATGGTGTGACACTGCCTTCTTCATCTTCGATTGACTCACGACCACTTTTGAACCGCTCGTGCCACTGGTAAACGACCGTTTTCTTTAGAGAATCGTTGCCAAAACACTTACCCAACATTTTCAACGTTCGCGCACCATTAAATCCGTTTTTTACGCAAAATTTAGTTTAAGTTCGTTGTTGCAAATTTAAATCCATTTCGAAAATTGTAAAAAATCGCCAACACACACAGAGATAGATATACTCTTGGCTACGTAACTTTTGCAAATGTCAAGCTATGATTCTAAGATTTAGAGGCAATGTCAACAACAGTTTACCAACCTAACAAAAAAAAAACATAACTCAAATCGGAACAAAGAAAGCGCCACACGGTGGTGTCCCCGGAAACTTTTTGATCAAGGTGGTATTCGCTCTATTCACTATGAATCCCTGAGTCATTTTAATAGACAAACACAATCACCGACTATGCTAAGTGAAGTTTTGAAGTGAAAATTCTAGTGCTTCCTTACGGAAATGTCAAGACATTTCGGGAGTAACAATTCGAGGTTGATGATTGGAGACCAATACCACAAGGTGATCAGGAGACCATCAGGGAACAGATTACTGGTGAGTTATAGCGCCATATTCGCCTTGATGGAATGCCCAAAATTGTACCAACAAAATACGCTCCGTCGAAAACAACCAAGGAGCCATAAATCACTCTCCATAATAAATACAGATGTTTGATTCGAACTCAAATCTTGTTTCGCAAAGCAAAGCAAAAAGCTCTCCAAAAACATCCGTCATTACTCGTCGCCTGCTTATAGTTTCTGAAGATTCGGCCGATACTATTGGGTCTTAATTCGTGCGGTTTGCTAAGAGGTGGCGTAACTTGTATTATTCCATTGTTATTATTCTATTGGAACATGCGTTGGAAAGCTACTGTCATTGTACGTCATTTCAGTATATGTCATTCATTTGAAGCGTAAACAACAGTAATTTTTTTTCACTCAAATATGTCGAACTTTGTGCCTGAAAAAGTGTTTTTGCGGGGAGTTCTTCTTCATGAAGAAAACTGCTGCCGAAAATCATCGTATTTTGGTGGAAGTTTATGGTGAATATGCGCTAGCTGAGCGAACGTGCCAAAAGAGGTTTGCACGATTTAAAAGTGGTGATTTTGGCTTGGAAGACGATGAACGTCCTGGGCAGCCAAAAAAGTTTGAAGGTGAAGAACTGGAAGCATTACTCTATGAAGATTGTTGCCAAACACAAGAACAGCTCGCAGAATCTCAAGCAGCCATTTCAAAACGTTTAAAAGCAGCTGGATAAATTCAAAAGCAAGGAAATTGGGTTCCACATGGTTTTGCATGTCCGAAATGCCGCTGGAACGCCACAAAAGGAAGTCATTTTTGCATCGGATTGTTACTGGTGATGAAAAATGGATCCATTACAACAACCCCAAGCGCCAAAAATCATATGTGAAACCCGGCCAACCAGCCAAATCAACGGCAAAGCCGAATATCCATGGTGCGAAGGTAATGCTCTGTATTTGGTGGGATCAGATGGGTGTGCTGTATTATGAGCTGCTAAAATAGGGTGAAACCATCAATGGACAATGCTACCGAACACAATTAATCCGTTTGAAGAGAGCAGTGGCCGAAAAACGCCCGGAATATGCGACCAGACACGAGGCAATAATTTTCCATCATGACAACGCTCGGCCCCACGTTGCTATTCCGGTTAAGAACTATTTGAAAACAGTGGATGGGAAGTCTTACCCCACCCGCCTTATAGCCCAGACCTTGCCCCTTCTGACTACCATTTGTTCCGGTCGATGCAGAATGCCCTCACTGAAATACGGTTCACATCAGAGCAGAATATCAAAAATGGCTTGGTTTATTCTTGGCTGACAAGCCGGTGCAGTTCTTTTGGGATGGGATCCACAAATTGCCAGAAAGATGGGAAAAAGTCATAGCTTCAGATGGGCAATACTTTGAATAATACTATTGTACATGTTTTTCTTAAATAAACGTTCAAATTTTGAAATTTGAAAACCGCACGAATTAAGTTATATACCCAATATGTATGCCTCTACTGCTACCGCACAACCTCTAGATACCGCTTCCCTTGTCTCTTTTATGCGACATTCATAGGCCAAGTCAATACACCGTTATCGTTTCGTTAGTTCCGCTCTTCTTAATCTATCCTTGAAAGGCCTTCTCATTTATTTTTATTTGTGCGGAGCGAGCCTTTCGATGAACCGAGCAGAGTGCTTGAACTAATCTTACATTTTTCAGCAAAATTGATCGCATGGAAGAACTTGTAGTCAACCCTAAATTTGAATTAACCTCAAACGTTCCCGCTAACATTCGCTTCCAAGGAAGTACGATATTTCTCTTATTACTTAACTCATTCGATGGACGAAATGATGGCATAATCAAAATCAAAATCAAAATAATGACTTGCCTCTTGTGGTCTATTTTTAAAGTGGCCTTGTGTATATTTATCACTGGATCTTGTATTCGTAAAATCACATTTTCTAATTTTAGAGCTGCCAGAATCGCGTCTGCTCCTTGCTCCAATTTCTTGTAATCTATTTCCAGATTACAGGTTTTTCACAAATTCCTTCTCATTGTGTTGGTCTTTTATTTGTGGGTAGTTTGCACTGCAGTTTGCGTTGACTTATTCATTCTGGATCGTAATGTAATGTTTTTGAAAAGCACACACACGTTCAGAATAAGATGAAGCCTACTCGTACTCGTACATACTCGTAAATCGAATTCGGAAAGATTTGGCGAAGGATTACAAAGAAAATAAATCAAAAGGAAAGCAACCAGAATAAGCTTTTATCACTCTCCATATTGTCCTTCATCTTCAATGATTTCCTCTTCTCACATATGCATACGAGTATGTACATACATATTAAACATGACGAAGGCATCTATCCCCATATTTAAGCCAACATCGCCATTTCCACAAATACATACATATGTACATATTGATGGAGCTGGAAGGAGGTCTTCTAGAAAATTAGTCCAAAGCTATTTCAATTGATTTTGCCATGGTTGTGGTTCAAGTAAGGAATATGAGTTCCTGGCCCTTAACAAGTACTCGTACCTATGCCAAATGTCAAACCCTAAATCTCACGAGAATCTGACAAGAAAACATGGGGTCCCCTGGGGAGTACAATTGAATTTACAAATGACATTGGTCAAGGTCAGGCCTATACATACATTTATCTGTATGTATGTACTCGTATATGAGTGTATCTCACCCTCACCGCATATGCAATTCAAATGTACGATATTTCCCTAGTGGGGGAGCTCCCCTTTTAAAGAAAACAACTCGGCTGTGATCCTGTGTACACCATCACAATACAACAAAACACGAATTTTTATCGTTTCTTCGTCCTTTCAATTAGCGTGCCATGCTAATGAGACTATGTATAACACTGACAAGGGGTGCTGAATGTTTTTGGATCCTGGGGTGAATTCCAGTCAGAAATGAAGTGTATTGAAAAGGTAGAATCCTCGTAAACTAGGTCAACAAGAGAAATTGATTTATCAAAAATCATTTGATGCAGTCATTTAGTCAGTCACACGGTATTAAGCTACAAAGTGTGAACGGCAGGGTATGAAGGAATCATCGATATTTGTACACGTATAATGGGGAATAAGAAAGGGACCATTAACACCATTTGGAACATTAGTGGTGGATCCTGATCAGGATTCAACACTAATTACGATAGTTTGTACGTTAATGAGACGAAAACATGCGATTTAGGGTGGAAATGACGATTAAGACTCCTTCGGTTTAACATACTTAATTCGACAAAGAAGTTCATTTATATGCTATAGCATCCGAGAAGATATACACATCCGAGTAAATTACAAAGAGATACATCCATTTTACTGATGGATTATGTCTTATCCGGAAATGCTTTCATTTCATACGATTTGATGGGGAAATCCTTACTGAAGGAGCGAAAATAAACACCATTGAATATTTCTGTTTACATATTTCCAAATTGATTGGAGCTCCGAAGCAAACAGAAAGTTTAAGTTTGTTTTGTTTTTTTTATTCCTTTTTTTTTTATATAGGGATAGAATGTGGCCAAAAACACGGATATTGTCAAACTTTTTAATGCGCCCCAAAGAGCCGAAAGAGCATAGTCAGGGTTGACGTCACACTACGTCAATGGACATTGTCTTTGACGTCATTTACAGCCTTTGTAGAAAGATTTCTCGAATTTCAAATGGAAATTGAAATTATAATAAATATTTTCTAGGAAATTTGCATAACTGTCGCGTAGCAGATATTCCTTGTGTGACCTTGCCCTTGCTTTGTGAAATTCCATCTTGCGGAGGTGTTGGATTATAGGCAGGTTGTACACATATTTAATCCTGAATAACTGATGGGCAAATAAAAAAGGACTTTGAATGATAAATAGGACACGGTTTGTTTCAATGACAAGCAGTTCCCTTACGTAACTGACAAGACCGAAATCATTTAAATAAATCTTATCCAAGC
The DNA here is from genome assembly GCA_963966105.1 of Volucella zonaria. Lineage (NCBI taxonomy): Eukaryota > Metazoa > Arthropoda > Insecta > Diptera > Syrphidae > Volucella > Volucella zonaria. The sequence continues at coordinate 105,385,633 of OZ014532.1, read as the reverse complement.
TTAAAATTAAACGCCCTGTTGTGGGGAAGAAGTCAAACTTCTGTCAAACGCATTTCATCGATTTGGATCAGATCCTTTTATTTAGAAATGGGTAATGACAATAAACAAAAAAAAACTGGAGATTTGGAGGCAACTTTTGCATAAGAAAGTTGCTTGATTCGCATATACTTAGTACTTCATCAGCTTTTTTCATCTTTAAGGGAAAGGATCTATTTAACCGCAGGCTATGCATGATATGCCACCGTACTGTTTCAATCACATTATTTGTTGATGTTAGCAATTGAATTACAACATGTCTCGCAGTGAGTTATTATTGCAATTATTGGTATGTATCTGTTGGTTAGGTACTGTAGAAATAGGATAGGAACTGAGCTATCAATCAACTTGGCGATGCCCAGTCTTGTAATTGTTCCTACACATCAATTGTAGCGGGCGACCAAATAGTAATGATAGTTACCAGTGCCATCCAGCTGTCAAATTATTCAGTAAGACTCGCATCGTTTTACGCTTGCCGGTTTATTAAAAAATATTTTCGAAATTCCGGCTCAGTTGTAAATATTCAACGTGAATTTCGCCGCGAGGCCGGTCATCATCATGGCTTCAGTATGCAGGCTTTTGGATCTTAAGCCACCAACCAGACAGAGATTGGTGCGAAATGAAGAAAACATAGCCGCCGTAGCGGTCAGTATCGAAGAATACACAGAAATGTCGGTTCGGCGCCGATCTAAATCTCCATAGAGTCAACCCGGCTTATTTTGCGGCTGGGTTTGGGCCTACATCCGTACAAGATTGTGCTGACGAAAGAATTGCGGCCGGACGATCATAGACAAAGCCGTGAGTTCGCTAATTGGGCGCTGAAAATGTTGGCGGAGATCCGGATTTTGGTCAAAAAATCGTCTTCTTGGACGAGGCCCATTTTTGGCTCAGCGGCTATGTCAACAAGCGAAATTACCATTACTGGAGCGAACACAATCCACAAGTGTTCGGCCGAGCACCAATGCATTCACAAAAATTGACTGTTTGCCGCGGTTTATGGCATGGCGGCATCATCGGACCTTATTTCATTCGAAACGAAGAAGGAGACACCGTTACCGTTAATGCTCTCTGGTATAGAGAGATGTTAACCGATTTTCTGTGGTCAGATTTCGACAAAATCGACATATCAGAGCTGTGGTTCCAGCAAGACGGCGCTATACATGATATACAAGCGACGCAACGCTCAAAGTTGTGAAGGATACATTTGGCGACTTGGTCATCTCACGGCGAGCATTCATCAATTAGCCGCCGCTATCATGCGATTTGACACCACTCGATTATTTTCTCTTGGGCTACGTCAAGTCCTTAGTCTACACTAACAAGCCAACCACTTTGGACGAGCTCGAGGCCAACATTCGATACGCTATTGCTGGAATAACGCCGCAAAATTTGGGACGAGTCAATTGGGCCGATCGCTTGAAGCACTGCCAGCGAAGCCGAGGCGGCCATTTGAATGATGTGCTATTCCACGTTGTTATTTTGCTTAAATTTTTTTTTGCTATTGTTCTTATCTGGCCACCTTTTATTTATCTTCCCTCCAAGTGGTAACCAGCAGCACTATATACGGGACAGCTGACCAATTCCCCAGATGGAATCAACGATGGAGCAAAATCCCGGAAAATAAGTCGAATACGGTCTTATCCGGGCTACTAAGACATATTTAGAGCTCAGAACGATGAGGATTTCAGCCACTAAGTCAGGGTCTTGGAAAAGATATGGTGTCTAGTGAGCACTTAATGGATCAAAATATGCGCTCACATACCCGAACTTGTTATTGGTTTCGGTCTAAAAGACCACTCATTCTAGGGGTATCTATGTATAATGGAACTGGCCCTCCATGTTGGGGTAACTGCCCAGCCATGAAAAAAACTCACTGCAACAATAAGACTCGGATACGGATGGATCTACTGTCGACAACCCCTGCAAATGGAATAAGGACAGCTAACTTCGAATCTGCATATGGAATGTTAGGTCCCTGCAAATAGATCTTACCACCATCCAAGAAATGCGATGGGGTGGGCCGGGAAAAACAAGGATGGGAAACAGCGACATCTGCTACGGCGGCGGTTGTTATCGACGTCATGCGGATTTGTTGTTAGAGGCAGATTAGACAAGAAGTCTTGAGTTTCCGGAAGTATTTAGACTAAATTTCCCAACATTAGCCTAATATACGCGCTCATCCCCACAGAGGAGAAAGATGAACACACAAAAGCTTGCTTCTACGAACTCTTGGACAAGGCCTACGAACATTATGCAAAGCTAGAAAGAGAAGGCATCTTTGGTAGTACACCACCGATGACGGATTCAGGCTAATCGACTTGGCAGCGGTGCGAAACATTGTCGTAGCTAGCACCCGGTTACCACACTCGTTATGCATAAGGGGACTTGGAGATCTCCTGATCAATCAACCGTCAACCAGATTGACCGCATTGAAACCGACTCGTGGGACTCTGCCAGTATTATGGTTGTCCGAACGCTCCGAGGGGTCAACATCGGCTCGGACCATTACCTTGTTGTATTTAGGGTACGGTTGCGAATATCCCGAACATCACAAAGACAAGCTAATACCGTGAGGACAGTTTACTTTTTACGGCTACAACCGCAAGAGATCACCAAATCTTTTTCCAATTGAGTCTCTCCTAACGTCTTAAGAGGTTCTATGCCGCCAACATCAAGTATCGAAGACCAGTAACAACATTGCTAAAAAGCCGTCAGAGATTCCGCCTCTGATGTCCTGCGTTTCACTTGGCCACCACAGCGAAAGCCCTGGTTCTACGGCGAGGGCCGGCAAGCTCATACGAAGCAGCGCTGCATAGGACTAGAGCTGCTCACGGGTTCTACGAGGAGAGACGAACGCCGGCTTCTCGTAAGGAAAAAGAATGAGCATGAGAAGCGTGCGGTCGAGGAAATTGAGATATGCTACTCCAGGAATGAGATTCGGAAGTTTTACCAAATAGTAAAAACATGTCACGCACATAAACCCCTAACCGCAGTCTGTAGAGATGAACACGAGGACATAGTAGAAGAGTTGCAGTCGAGGAAAGAACATTTCTGTAAACTATATCACTACGATGACAAACCAGATACTGCTGTCAGGTAAAATAAGCCTATCAACCTGGACGATGTACATAGACCAACAATTCCGTCCACCTAACCCAGATGAAGTGAATTTTTTAACTTAACAGTCCCGGATCAACCCTGGACGACTTTATTGAGTTTAGTAGGAACTGCACTTATACTCGTAATTGAAACTAAAACTAAGGGACAGCGAAGATCAGGGCCGGGAGAGGTGATAATTGAGGGTGTTCTGTTGCAATGGAAATCGAACACATGGGAAATTTTATTAGCTTCACATAGCACTCGAGACAGTGGTTCGTTAAAATCATATTTTGTCGAAAAAGAGGAACAAACCTTAAATTGCGGGGGTTGGTATTAAAAAAAGTTATAAACAGTGGGGGACAGCCGATAGAGCTGGTTATGAGTTGGTATATTCCAGTGATAGTAATCAATTTGAGTCGGTTATTATAGGGCGGACAGTCGGAGCCTGCGCAGAGCAAAACGCGGGAATCTGGGTTGGACAGCTTCGATAGGTAGAATATGATAAGAGGACCATATCTGGCTAGCATACTCCAGAGATGGCCTAACAAGGGTGATGTACAGGGGTTTTGTGACGTAAGGGTCAGAGAACTCTTGGACCATCGTTTAACAAAGCCAAGTGCGGAGTTAGCTCTGATAATTATGGGATCAATGTTGGTACGGAAGTTGAATTCAGTATCACAGATAACGGCCAAGTCCTGCATTCAAGTGACCGAAGCTACAGATTGGGTTGATATATAGTAAGTTCTATCAGAAAATTTTAAACGCTTCCGGGAGATGTCTTGGCATTTTTTATGTTGAGCTCGAGAAAGTGTTTGTGCACCATACTGAGAACCTAGCAGTTGAGAATCAGAAAATTTGTCTGTAGATTTTCATATCACCAGTTGGTGGAAAACCAAGTGCATAAAATTTGAAAAGAATTAACTTATGCGGGTTTTATCAAAGGCCTTGCTAAGGTCAGTGGTAATCACATCCACTTCTTTCCCTTTCTCTAGGGCACACAATGTACTATTGTAGAAATGAACTCAATAAAGTTGGTAGTAGTAGCTCTGCCTTTAAGCAATCTATGTTGGTTCGTTGAAGGGACCGATCTGGAATGAAGGATCATAAATGATGTTCTCAAAGATCTTGAGAATGCAGGATAACTTAGCAAATGGATGGTAGGTTTTAATATGAATTTAAGTTTTTTATGAATAGGAATTATATAAGCGCTTTTCCAGAGGCGAGGAAAATCCGCCTGGGAGATGGTGATGTTTATGAGAAGTTAAATAAGTTTTTTTGCACATTTTTTCAGAAAAATTGCGGGGAGACCATCGGGACCTTCAAAGCGGAAGGCGTTTACTTAGCAAGGAGGACACACTAACTCATCTGTAAAATTTGGTCGGACGAAAGTATCCCCGATACATAGAAGCTTAGCATTGTTTGTCCGATTATCAAGAAAGGAGATCCTCTGAACTATGCCAACTACAGAGACATTAGTCTTCTTACCATTGCCTACATATCTGCCGTATTGTGTGAACTCCTGAAGCCGTTCGTCAGCAAGCTAGTTGGTCAATATGAGTGTGACTTAGGCCAGGAAAGTCCACCATCGAGCTCCTAATCGATACACATCACCTATTCATCGAGTCTAAGGTCTAAGGCCGCGTACGACAGAATCTGTGGTGACGAGTTGTACAGAGCAATGTCTAGTTTTGGCATCCCTCATCCATGTGTGCAGCATGACTATGGAGAATAAACGCTACTCCATCAAGGTCGGTAAAGAACTCACCGAGACCTTCGATGTCAAAAAAGAAGAGAGCTAACACAACGCGACGCTTCGCATGAATTCTGTAGGCGTACAATTTCAGCATACAAAATGTTCCACAGTAGGGAAGGCCGAGATCGATCCTTGTGGTACTCCTCCAGTACACTCTGGCTCTATCGACAGAGCCATGGAGGATGATTCTATTAGTGGAATATAGGTAGTTCCTTAATTTTAAATTTACGGCGATAGTCCGTATTTTAATCCGACAAAGACGATTCTTAATTCATTCCCAATTGGCCGAATTAAACGCGTTCTTCTCGAGTCAGAGTGGGCTGCCCTGTATTCCGTCTCGAGATCTAGTTATTAACTCGTTAGTTGCATCCGCTGTTGACCGTGACTTACCGCAACCGTATTGGTATTCCGATAGAATTTCTACTGTTTCAGTTACTGGCAAGGCTGTATTGTAAATGACCCGCTGAAGCAACCAAATTGGAGATAAAATGAACGATCGTATGGGATCCTTTTCCCATTCGTGGGGAGAATGTCCTCTTGACTCATAAAACATTTCGGTAAATAACTCTGGTCGTACTTTAAAAGCAATATTTAAGGTTTATTTCACACACATTTCTATATGCTCACAATTTTTCGCGTGTAATCATAGGCATGGGGTACTCTCGTGATGCATTTGATCAACCGCTCATGCCCCAACAGAGGAAAAGGACGATACTACAAAAAAAATGTTTCTACGAGCTCCTCGATAAAACCTGCGAGCAATGTCCGATGTATGACGTTAAAATCGTCCTAGGCGACTTTAATGCCAGATTTGGAAAGGAGGACATCTTTGGTAGCACAATCGGAAGACATAGCCTACACGACACCACGTCTGGAAACGGACTAAGGCTAATCGATTTCGCTACGGGACATAACGTTACTATAACAAGCACACGGTTTTCTTCACCTCAATATTCACAAGGGATCGTGGCAGACACCAGATCTGCTGTCAACCAGATTGATCATGTTGTGATCGACATAGGGCACTCCTCAAGTATTTTAGATGTCCGAACATTCCGAGCGGCCAACATAGACTCGGACCACTACTTAATTGCAGCCAAGATACGTCTGCGGATATCTCAACGCCACAACAACGGGAAAATACTATGAGGAGATTTAGCGTTGAACGGTTGCAATCGCAACAAGCCGCCAGAACCTTTGCCAATCGCGTATCCATCAACCTCTCGAGAAGTCCTTTGCAGCCGGCATCAAGTGCTGAAGACCAGTGGCTTAGATACTGAGAAGTCATCAGAAATTTCGCAACTGACGCGCTGGATTTCATCAGCACGCTACAATGAAACCACTGGTTTGATGAATAGTGCCGGCAAGCACATGCCCCAAAACAACATGCCTACAAGGCGGTGTTGCACAAAAGGATGAGAGCGGCTCGTAAGCTCTACGAGCAAAAGAGGTGGGAAGAACATCGGCCTCTCCGAAAAAAAAAGAAAAAGCGCGATCGAGGAAATAGAGAGGTGCTACTCCAGGAATAATGTTCGAAAGTTTTACCAAAAGGTAAAAAGAAACCTTATAGTAGAGTCAAACGGTTAACAGCTAGTTCTAAACGGCGAAGATGACACAAATTTCGTTGACAAGCAGAGCGAGCCATTCAGTATTCACGACGCAAGGCAAGAATTCCGTCCACCCGACTAAACTGAAGTCGAACAAAGCTGCCGGGCCTACGGTGGAAGGCCTACCCGCGAACTATCTAAAGCAGCAGGAGATGACTTGGTAGAGAGCTTACATCAACTTATTTCCAAGACTTGACCAGATGAAAGTATGCCTGATGAATGGCATCAATTACCCGGTTCACAAGAAAGGAGACCCTCTAAACTGCGGCAACTATAGAGGTATCAATCTCGAAAACATCGCATATTAAATCTTGTCAGCCGTATCGTGCGACCGGTTGAAGTCATTTATCAACGTTTGGACTGGACCCTATCAGTGCGGTTTTATGACCGGTAAGTCCACAATTGACCAAGTATTCCCACTACGGTAGATCCTGTAAAAAACCCAAGAAGTTCAAATCGAAACTCGGCTCCTTTTTGTCGATTTTAAAGCAGCATCTATAGACGAGAGCTATACAGAGATATGTCCAGTTTTTGCATCCCTGCCAAACCCGTCCTCTTGTGCAGGATGACGATAGAGAAAGGTCGCTGCTGCATCAAGGTCGGTAATGACCTAACCGAGACTTTTGATGTCAAAAAGAATTTAAGTTTTTCATCAAACCTACTCTTTAGGACTCTTTCCGAGCAGATGGAAAACAGCATTTGTCCAGCCCGTCCCTAAAAAAGGCGAATCTTCTTCTCTCTCCTCCTACAGACCCATTGCACTTAAGTCCCTTCTCGCCAAGGTCATGGAAACGCTGATAAACCGTCAGCTCACGAAATATCTCGAAACACGAAAACTTCTCACGGCAGTATGGTTTTCGTAGCAACAGGTCCACTGGTGATCTAATGGCATGTCTCACCGAAAAGTGGAACCAAAGCGTACATCAATCTGGCGAAAGCAAGATAGTTGCACTTGATATTTCTAAGGCATTTGACAGAGTTTGGCATCAGGCTCTTTTGTCGAAAATGCGTGCTCTTGGGATCGATGACCCTCTTCTTAGATGGACTAGAAATTACCTTTCGGAACGTTCAATTCAAGTTGTCTTGGACGGTTCCAAGTCTGATATTCACAAAATAAATGCTGGTGTGCCCCAGGGCCCCGTTCTGTCTCCGACACTCTTTTTAATTTTCATTAATGATCTCTTGTCCGCTACTTCTAATCCAATTTATTCCTTTGCTGATGACAGTACTCTCTGCTTCTCATATTCGTTCCCGGACTCACGTCCCTGCTCTTCGGCTGTAGAACGGGAACGGCAACGTATGCTAAGCTCATTAAATTCCGATATTGACAGCATAACCAAGTAGGGAACTATCAACAGAGTGGAATTTAATGCTTCCAAAACTCAATGCTGTCTGCTGTCATTAAACCGAAATTCAAATACCCAGCCATTATCCATGAATGGCACTTGCATCGACGAAACCGATAAACTTTCCATTCTCGGTATGTGTGTCAGTGACAACTTACGTTGGACTGACCACATATTCGATGTCGCCAAAAATGCTGCGAAATATCTAGGTTTCCTCAAGCGATGTAAGAAATATTTTACCCCCTCTGATCTGGCCACAATATATAAGGCATTTATCCTCCCAAAACTGGAGTACAATGCCCACATCTGGTCAGGTGTTCCTAAAACATCTATGCACCTGCTCGATAGGATTCAAAACCGTGCGATAAAACTCATTGGTGATACTAATATCAGTCAATCAATTGACACCCTCGAACACCGACGTAATGTCTCCTGTCTCGCTTTGTTTTATCGCTATTTCCACCATCAATGCTCCATTGAAATCGACAGTAGCATTCCGCCCATTCAAACTTTCAACCGTAACACCCGTCTCGCTATGAATGCTCATCATTATACCCTCAAGCCCATTTTCGGACGTACTCTAAAATATCGTCATTCTTTCCTAAGCCGTACAACTCGCTTATGGAATGCCCTGCCGACCTCTGTGTTTCCTGGTCGTTATAATTTGCAAACATTTAAAAACAATGTACATTGGTACCTGTCTTTTCTTCCTCCCTAAATTTCCTTCGCCCGCGCTATGTACGAACATTTTAAGGGTACAAAAGCCCCTTGAGCGCGCGCCGATTATATAAAAAAAAAAAGTAATTCAACGCGCTGTCATGTGACTTCTTCAACATCATACTTGAAAGATCTCTCAAAAATCTGTTCAATTGCTTGCATGCGCCGACGATATTGATATTATTGGTAGAACACAGCGAGTTGTCACTGGTACGTTTGCGAGTGTAGGAACAGAAGCGGCAAAAATGGGTCTAGCTGTAAACGAGGGCAAGGCAAAGTATATACTGTCAACAAAAAGGAATACCCAATATCGATGACACAATCGCCAGCTATAACTTTGAGGTAGTAAGGGACTGTGTCTACCTCGGCTCTGCTATTACATCTGAAAACGACATCACTTCAGAAATCAAACGAAGAATAAAGCTTGCCAATCGTTGTTTCTTTGGGCTGAGAAGGCAACTGTGTAGTAAGGTCTATGGTTCCGAAACATGAACCCTTTCTAAAGCAGATGAAGAGATCCTTGGTCGTTTTGAGAGAAAAATTCTTCGTAAGATATTTAGTTCCGTATGCGTTGACGGGTTCTGGAGGAGACTATTTAACGATGGACAGCGACTTTGACCTGGTCAAAAAACTGCGCATTGGGCGTTTAAGATGGCTGAGATATGTAGAGCGAATGAACAGACAACTCTCCAGCCCGACTCTAATCCGAAGGGACAGCGCAGTAGAGGAAGACCCCGCCTTAGATGGCGCACGCAAGTGAAAAGGGACCTCAACCAACTTGGAGTGCATAACTGGAGGCAGTTAGCCAAAGACCGCGCTAATTGGAGAGAATTACTGGTTGAGGCCCAGGTCCACCCCGGACTGTAGCGCCGCTTAATTACGGAAATAAAATCCGGACATGTTGGCGATTGTATGCGGAGCCTTGTTCATATAAAGCAATAAACTTTGCCCTAATCATCGTGACCAAGTTGCTTGCAAAGACCCCTAAAGCAAAGGTATCTACTACACTTAATCACGTTTTTAGTCGGGTTCTTGCTCCTTGATATGCATTGAATATGTATTGCACTTGCTGGTCATCGGCATCCCGAGTCCGGGATCCCTGGTAATTTTTTCTGGTCTTAGTTTCGGGATATCCGGAATCGTACACTGACGTACGAGGGGCGTTCAACATATTCTCAATATCGGGGTGAAGCTGTGGTTATATATATAAATTGACTTATTTATCAAGTAACACTATTATTTTAGTGCATTCATGTAAAATTTCATATAAATGTGATTATTAATTCGCGTTTTATCTCTAGTTAAACAGAATCATAATGGCAACTGAGACGGTGATGGTGAAAATTGAGCATCGCGCTGTAATTAAATTTCTCACTAAGCAAGGAAAAAGTCAAAAAACTATTCATGAAGAGATGGTGGCTGTTTACCAGGGTTCCGCACCTTCATTATCAACTGTGCAAAAGTGGTCAAGTGAGTTCAAGAGAGGCAGAGAGAGCATTGAAGACGACCCCCGCTCCGGCGCCCCGGCTACTGCTTGTACGGGAGAAAGCATCAAAGAAGTCGAAAAACTTGTTCTTGAGGATGCCCGAATAAAGGTGAAAATGATGGCAGAGATCACCAAGCTTTCAATTGGTACCATTCACACCATTCTTCATGACCATCTTAACCTTTCAAAGGTCAGTGCAAGGTGGGTGCCACGAATGCTCACAGCGCCTCAGAAAAAAGTGAGAATCGCATGCTGTAGAGAGCTTTTGGAGATGTGTAGTGAGAACGCGGACGGTGTTATGGATCGAATTGTTACTGGGGACGAAACATGGGTCCACCACTATGACCCTGAAAGCAAACAAGAGTCCATGCAGTGGCATAAAAAAGGAACAGACCCCCCGAAGAAGTTCAAAGTCACTCCGTCTGCCGGGAAGCTCATGGCCACATTTTTTTGGGACTCAAAGGGAATCTTGCTCATTGAGTACAAAAAAAAAGGTGAAACCATCAACGCCACATCCTACGCTTCCACTTTGCATAATTTGCGGGAGGAAATTAAAAAGAAAAGACGGGGTAAACTCGCAGCGGGTGTGTTGCTTCTTCATGACAACGCTCCTGTTCACACGGCGCGAGTTTCCAAGGCTGCTGCGCGAGATTGTGGTTTCGAAGAAATCCAACACCCACCCTATAGTCCAGACCTTGCCCCTAGTGATTATTTCCTGTTTCCGGATTTGAAAAAATGTCTTCGTGGAAAAAGATTTTCGGATGATGAAGAACTCAAGTCGGTATTTTGCAGAGAAAGAGGAAATTTATTATTTTGAGGGTTTAAAAAAGCTTATCTCAAGATGTAACAAATGCATTGATGTTAGGGGAGATTATATTGAAAAATAGAAACAATTTAAATTGAATTCGCATTTTCCTTCATATCGATACCGAGAATATATTGAACGCCCCTCGTATTACCTGGGTTACAAGATCCCCTGCGGTTTTGGCTTCAATTATCGTCTCACTAATGACGAAACTTGAATTCATTTCATTTGTTCAATTGTAGGTGACATGGCTCACCAGAGATGTAACACGTCTCTAATAGGTATCAGGAAATCTAGTTCGATATCCGCATATGTGAAACAATTCTTATTGTAATCTAACCGCCCTTTCAATGACTAGCTATTGACGGTCGTATTGGAAAGCAGAATAAGAAAAACAACGAAACGATCTTCGGTGAAACTCCTAAGGCATATGACAAAGTATACGAGTGTGCCTCAACACCTAAGCCACGACTAAGCTAAGGACTAAACTTGCAGTGGGATTATGTTGAGGGTTCCGATCGAACATGAAATCTAAAATCCTGTTGGTGGAAAAATGCATCACCTGTAACTTATTTCATGAATCGGTGGCCACAAATCAAATACAATACTTCATGAAACAACGAATTAGGACCCAGGATAATAAAGAAATCACAATTCGATGACAACAATGGATTTGCGATGCGTTTCGAATTGGAAGCACGGCAGCTTGCAATGAATCTGAAAAGAGGAAAAAAACGACTTCAACCCTCAACGCCATCCCCAACTATAATTCTTATTACAACCTTCAAACATTCAAAACCAACGTACATACAAATTTCATAAGAAAAAGTAATTGTTGATTATTTTTCCTTTCTCGAAAATAGTAAAGTGCTACAACATCCATCCGTATATGTATTTGGTAGCAATTTTGGAAAATCAAATCTGCCGTCCCCAACGTCCTAAGCGCAGTGGATATGAATTTTAATAAAATTGCTCACGAGAGAACTTTTTAATAAAATTGTCACTTGGTTGGATCCTTGCGTCTTCTTTTTTTAACATTTCACACAAAAGAAAAAAAAAATTAGTTTTAAAGTTAATCATTGTAATGGGAGACTCACTGCCAGTTCGGGAATCCAAAAGGAAGGGACAAAAATCGATTACATTTCTCGTATCCCTTCGAAATTCGTTGCTGGTAAATAGGTCATAGCATTTTGTATGTTGCTCTACTCATAGAGCTATTGCCCCACTACCCTAAGAAAGAAGGGAGAATTCACAAATAGAATAAAAAGAAAAAAGAATAAAAAGGACATGACACGCACTTGGACGAACACTGAATGGCTGTTAGAGCGTTTCTTAGGCAATTATCCTTGACGCATGTAAAACGGCATACTACCGGGTACATGGAGTGAGGTGCTGCTCTGTTGCCTAAGTGTCTGGAAAGAACAAAAAACAAAAAATGAAAAGAAAAAGAAGAAACAAAGCAGAAAATATGAAATTCAAGACGAATGAAGAACCTCTACGCTACGAAGGATAAAGAAGGGCTTTTAAGCTGCGACGAATATCAAGTGTTTGGTTCATATTGAGGAACTTGTTAAGCCGTGTATAACACATGAGGTGTAGGTGGAAAGATTTTCCGTTTTGACATTTTCCTGTTCGTTTGATGGAAAAATAAAAAAAACATTGTTGACTTTAGCTGAAGTACTCATACGTATTACGTATCACCGAAAAGGATTTCAGGGAGGTTATTTTACGGATTTGGCTTTTAGTGAGTTCTTTTGGATAAAAATAAGCTCGGGACATAGTAAATAGCGACACACGAATTACGCATTCCAATTGAATGAGTTTTGGGAACCGATTAGGATTAGGGACAGAAAATATCTTACTTAAGGTTGAATTGTTAGGAGGATGAGGCGAAGGGTCCTTAAAGAGTAAGGTTTTCAGAGAAATTTTATTTTTTTTTTGTTTTCTTATGAAGAATTCCAGGATTCTTTATGGCGTTGTAATAGTTAAAGGGGATTATGTTGTGGAATTTGCCACTGATACTAACATTCGGCAGCCAGCTTATTGGCATGCCATCAATTGCGCTTGATGTCCATCGTTCTTTCGCTATATATCCTTAAACTAATATCTGCGACTTGTCCTTTCTGGGAATTTGATATCTCGACCGCAATATTTTGTGCGTGTTACAGCTACAGTAGCCGTCGGAGTGCAGAGGAATAAGTTAATTTTTTTAGAAAACTTTTGGATCATATCCGTTTCGGGACATTTTATGACGGAGCTCTTAACTCAAAACCCTTACTAGTTGTTACATTATCAAAAAGGTACACATTTCTGAAACATGTAATCCACTGATTTTATCTGAATCCAAGGAAGCAGAAGCCTCAGGTCTCCTGATGCCTTCTCACTCAGACCTTACGAATCGCTCTTATTCTCCTTAGTCTATGTGCTTTCTTGGCAGGCTTGGCAGTAGTGGTCCGGCAAAGTCCAGCATTTCTGATAGCTTGTTGAACTCCGAGCCACTCCATTTCAAAACAAGATGCTTGCGGCGTAGGGGGTCAAATTAGGTTAGTCGATCGGTAATGGTCCTGGCAATTTCCTTCAATTGCAGCCTCCTGACTTCCTTAGGGTCCTTCCACTTCTTAGACGCGTTAGAGATTTCTTCATTTGAACATTGGCCACAACGAAGAAGTAGTCTGAATGAACTGACACCCGGAGCAAAACTTGTCCTTGGTGTCATCATCTATGTACCTCCCGCATTGACGCGTGTACCGGATGGTGGTGAATTTAGCCCTTTTTTTCTGTTGAAGCAGAGCACATATGCTGGTTGTACTGGTTGTACGAGTACGTCCCTCTTACTCGATTTTTTGAGTTCTTTGTAAAAAGATATGTACTCGTAGGAGCTTCAGAAAAAAAATAGAGAAGCACTAGCACCCACCACATCATCGCCGAGCACCTGTAGTATGATGAGAGCATAGGGCCAACATTTACTGAGTTAATATTCCGCCGTGTCTTCATCACTATCACGGGAACAGCTAGTTGAGGTGGACGTCGAAGAGAGGTTGGACATTGTTTACTTCCCGTGGCACTCTCGACATTGGTTCAAGGTATCCGTACTTTTTTCGGTGAAGATTGAGGCGAAAGAGGGGCACGGACCTAAGATTAAGTGGGTTAGTGTTGAGAGAGACAAGGGGTATCATAGTTGGCAGCTAAAATCTAATGAACAAAAAGTATTTCGGCAACACTTCGGCCTGCAAAGATAGGTTGTAAGTCTATAAGTTTTAGTCGATCAATGTATGGTGGTAAGATCATGTCATCAGTCCAGGGAAGTCGTGGTAAGGCGAATCGGAGAAATCTACGTTGAACAGCTTCTACCCGGAAAATGTGTGGAAAAAGTGACTAGACTTAGAAGATTTCTAGTGATTTAGTCTAAGGAAAATTCCTTCCTGTAAGAGAGGAGATAGAGTCACTGATACAGACGAAGGTACTTCGCCCCTTTCACAAATTCTTCACAATTCTCTGAATGACAAATGCAAATTTACCTAACGAGAACTGATATCTAGCATTGTCGTGAAAACTTGAGTTTGTTCCTTTCCTCTCTCAGATTTTGGCGGAGACCGTTCCTGGACACAAGACATTCGATTTCGTATTTTGAGCTGCAGCCCATGATACGAATATCAAGCAGAGGTACTCGTAAATAGAAGGTGCGGCAAGATAACTTCCTTATTTGAAACGAGCGCTCTGAAGCTGATGGGAGTCGCAGGCGTGCTGTGAGTGCTTTCGTTCGAGAGAGGGTACCCTAAAATTTTGTTAAATTGAGCAGCGTGCATTTGCCCTATAAGCATATTTTTCCAATGGGCGTTCGGCGGTTTCAACCCAGCGCGCCTTCCGAAATCGCTTCAATACCGCGCCATTGGATCCTGTCCCGGACCGGAAATCAATCCTTTTGTGGGTCACAATGTTCAAGGAAACTGGCTATGTGCAGAGAAGAAGAACTGGAGGCGCACATCCCATCAGAACACCCGTCAACCTATGGATACGAAACAATTCATCTTCCATAGCCTCGTTGATACAAAGACTTTCTTCGGTGCCAGGCCCAAATTCTTGCCGAAAGCTCATTTAGACTACCAGAAAGCCGACAACGTTTTTGCTCTCAAGGATGACATTTAAATATCATACTTAGCTTTGTTTGAGCAATGAATGATGATGTCTTTCAGCACTAGATGAGTCATAGCAGTCAGTTTCCTCCTTTTAGAATAACCTTGTTTTGAGAGCGATGATTGAAAGCCCATTTCAAGTATAGCAATTGTAACGCCTATTGACGTGTGTTTTCCGACCGGACAGTCGTTGGGATTGATCGGACTGACTGTAGAATTAGGTCATCTGCATATGCTTCAGCGTATATGTTAGAGCAATTGCGCCCTGATGGCAATCCTTGCTATGCTGTACGTGCCGTCAAAAGTTTCATTCTCGAAAACAACCTGAATGTCGATGAAAATGTCCAGAGCTTAAACCTTTTTGTTGAGTGAGTCTTGCCCTCAAATTTTGGAGCAGTATCGTTCAGCATTCCATCTGCGGTTGAAGAGAGGATACATTCGACTGTGAACACCGTGCTTGTAATTACCTTTTCCGATTTTCTGTGTAAAGGCTATCCTTATTGTTCGCTAGGGGCTTGGTTTACATGGCAGTGCCAGGCTAGCAGTGAGGACTCTTTTCAGATTTGATAGTAGATCGTCTTCATCTTTTTGTATCAAGGCTGGGTAAATGCCAGTAGTGCCAGGCGACTCGAAGTCGTCAAAAGAAGCAGCGTGCTTGATGGCCTCATTCGTCATGACAAATACTAGCTACGGCATGTGGTGTGTCATTCAGACCTGGTTCTGATCAGATGACTTGCGCATGAGGCAGAGAATCCGCGTGTCTCTTCACTATGATCAGCAGGAATTTTTCTTGACCTCCACCAAAACATTTGGTGGTGACACCGTTCACATTCGGAATAGCTACCTCTACGTTTTGCCTTGTGCTATGTTTAGGGGAGCATTGATAGGCTTGCTTTGATAAGGATGATTACAAGACGCTCGTTTACATGGCTGAAACTCAAGATTTCCTGCCTATGTCTGCCTCTAATGACAAATCCATATAGCTGCTGATGGTCTTCTGGGAAGCAATTACCTTACAGCTTTTCATCCTTCTTCCATTCGGCCCATTCCATCTGTTTGCACTACCTTTTGCCACCTTAAGTGAGATATTGGCTTCCTTAGAAAATTTGTATTCATTTTCTAAGGCTTCATCTTTAAATTGAAATCCAAGGTAAGGTAAGTCTTTCCGCATATACGAACAAAATTGGCCCATTCGAGCGCGGAGTTGTATATTGTTCTTGGATTTCATTCAGCGGCATCGAAATATTTGTTAGTGCGCATGCAAGGTTCACTGAGATCTTTCAAGGTCAACAAGGTATCGGTTCGCGAACAGACGAAGAAAGCAACATAGGCAAAACATTAAAGTTATTAGCTGAAAGCCAGTGCGCACTGAATGAGATTGTAAAATTATTACCTGATTCGTCGCGACGGACAATATCAGTTACAAAATAAGAAATGTCATCAAGGCTTCCTGAAAAATTCCAAAGTTCAATGGAAAGCTTGACGAATGGGTTCAGTTTCATGATTTATTCTCCGCTTTAGTGCAATCCAAATCAACGATCACGGGCGTCGAAAAATTGGAGTACCTCCAAACTGAAGGGAGAGACTTCGTCTTCGTCCACTGAAGTGGACTAGAATTTAGGCAGGGCTCGTTATGATAAGCCGCAATTTATCATTGTTAAATTTTCTACCAACTTTCTAGTTTATATTTTAATTTGTTTTATGATATTCCTTCTATTACTACATTCTAAACTTCCTATACTATGTTAAACCTTCTATTACCCGTTAAATCAATGAGTGAAGAAGAGAGACTCTGTGAGCTATATTTTGCAGAAACTGTAAAAAAAAATCTAGCAACAACAGATCCGTTGTTCGGGTACCTTTTCGAAAACCTACTCCTATTCGCGGAAACTCGCTCGAAGCAGCAAAAAAACGACTACTATCACTTGAGCGTAAGTTCAAACGCGATCCTGAACTCCACAAGAAGTACATAAGTTTCAAGAACGAATATGAAGACAGTCATCCCATGCAAAGGGTGTCCAGGCTGGCTCCATTTAATAGTTTCTTACCGCATCATGCCGTGGTCAAATCAGGTAGCTCGTCCACAAAGATACGCGTAGTATTCGATTCGTCTTCAAAATTTACAACAAATGTTTCCCCCAATGATGCATTAACATGACGGGTTCCACTGTTCAATCGGATTTGTTTACTGTCCTTGTCAGATTTCGCTCATATCGATTTGTTTTCACTGCAGACGTAACACAAATGTATCGGCAAATTGAAGTGGACCCTCTTGACCGTCCGTTCCAAATGATCATTTGGAGAAATGATCCACTCTCAGATATGTCCTGTTATGAGCTGAACACCGTAACGTACGGGACATCGGCAGCACCTTACTTGGCTACTCGCTGTATGAAGAAATTGGCAGTTGAGGAGGAAGGTAATTTTCCATCGGTTGCTGCGCCAGTCCTAAGGAAAACGTATGTTGACGACATTTTGACAGGTTCTACGAACTTAGGAGATGCAGAAAAACTTCAAACTGACCTCATCAAAATGCTGAGAAAAACCCATACCCAACTTAGGAAATTCTGCTCAAATAACAAGGCGCCTTTGAGTTCCATTCCTAAGGAATTTTGGGAGCCTTGGGAAAACCGATGTCGTAAAAACACTTGGGCTTACCTGGGAACCCACTGCAGATGTATTCATGTTCCACATACAAATTTCTGAACATCCAAGGATCACTAAACGCAGCGTTCTTTCCGATTTTGGGCAAAATATTTGATCCCTTGGGCTTAATAGGACCAGTCGTTGTTTTTGGTAAAATTTTCCTACAGCAATTATGTAAACAGCAAATTTCTTGGGATGATGTTCTTTCAGATGAGGATCAAAAAAGGTGGTCGCAGTATGTGCAGCAACTACACTTGCTCAGAGACTTACAGGTTCAACAGCATTTGCTCTCTGACGAAGATCCCAAACTCATTACATTCCTTCTCAGACAGCAGTGAGTCAGCTTATGGAGCATGCTGCTACTTACGTTGCGAAACATCACCATCAAACTACGAGTAATTTGTTCAAAATCCAGAATAGCTCCTACCAAATTCGTCACACTACCAAGGTTAGAATTGTACCTGTACGGATTAATGGTCGGTTCTATTACTGTGACTCAAGGGTTGTACTTGCTTGGATTTCCAAACCACCATATATGTGGCAAACATTTGTAGTAAATAGAGTTGCTAAAATCCCAGAACTTACCCGACCTGACGAATGGAAATACGTCAATACAAAGGATAAACCAGCGGACATAATTTCCCGAGGAGCTTTACCCGACGTCCTTTTGCAGTCAACGCTTTGGAGGAATGGACCGGATTATTTGATGACATCATCAGACCACTGGCATCAACAACCTACCACGGAAGGGGTATCTGACGTACCTGACCAACGTCACATGAAGAGTTTTCTTCTGTCAATAACAAATAAGCAATTCGCCATATTCTCAACTGTTCTTCATCGAGGTTCATTGCAGAAGTTAGAACGCATATTTTCATACTGCTACAGGTTCTTTTATAATGCCAAGCTTCCAGCATCACACCGAAACTTCGGCCCTTTAACAACAGTAGAGCTCGACGTAGGATTAACTGGGGCCTTACGTAATAATCAGCGTTTCTATCTAAAAGGGAACTACAATCGTCTGCTTACACAACAGGAGGTTGACAAATCAAGTCGACTTTCAGGTCTGAACCCTTTTCTGGATGAAAATGGGCTCGCTCGCGTAGGCGGACGTTTACGTAACGCATTAGAAACATATGACTCCAAGCACCAAATCATTCTTCCAAAATCTAAACTAACAAAATCCATCTTACGGCAACGCTACTGGCCTCTTGGTGGGAAAAATATCTGCCGCAACGTTGTGCACAACTATATAAGATGCTTTCGGACCAAACCCACGACATGTGACATGTTTATGGGCTACCTGCAGAGGGAACGAGTTCAACCCGGACGTTACCACCGGAATTGATTTCTGTGGACCTGTATGGACAACGTCAAGGATTCGGGGGCGTCCGCACACAAAAACGTATCTCTGCATCTTCGTCTGTTTCACCACGAAGGCAACACACATCGAAGTCAGTCAGCGATCTGTCGACCGACGCTTTCTGGGTGCACTGCGGCGCTTCATCGCCAGCAGAGGGCTATGTTCAACGATTTTCAGCGACAACGCCACAAATTTTGCTGGTGCTAAGAACATGCTTGTGGAACAGCAAGAATTTCACAAAACAGCCATTCAGGAGTTGTACGAGTACCAACTGCATCGTATTACATAGCGGCCAATTATACCAAGATCTCCACATTTTGGCGGGCTTTGGGAAGCCGCTGTAAAAACTGCAAAATACTCGTATCACCTTGTGCGCGTCATTGCCCAATCAACTCTTACCTACAAGGAACTTTGCACTTTGGTTGCACAAATCGAGGCCATATTGAATTCCAGGCCTATAACGCCACTTTCATCAGATCCAAATGATTTGAACGCGCTGACACTAGGTCATTTTTTAATTGGTACTCCATTGACTTCCTTTCTAGAACCAGACATTTCCGAGGTCCCAATTTCTTGATTATCCAGATTTCGTCGACCCCAGCAGCTTCAACAAATTTTCTGGAAACGATGGTCGACGGAATATGTGCATTTGCTCAAGCAGCGTAACAAATGGGAATCGAAGGGCACTAATCTCAAACCAGGAGTTCTTGCTCTTATCCAAGACGACAATCTTTCGTCATGCCGATGGACACTTGGGCGAGTGATTAAGGCGTATCCTGAAACAGATGGAGTTCATCGTGTAGCACAAGTCAAGACACAATTCGGATCCTTTAAACGAGCGACAGCAAAGCTATATCCTCTACCGATAGATGAGTTTAAGCATACTTAGTATATTTCAAGGAGGCCGATATGTTAAGTTTTCTACCTACTTTCCAGTTTATATTTTAATTTGTTTTATGATATTTCTTCTATTACTACATTCTAAACTTCCTTTACTATGTTAAACCTTCTATTACTATATTAAATCTATTTGTTAATATTCTAGTACTTAATCTTTACTCCTATGTTCTTATGTTCAATAAAATTCATTCTTTGTTAAGCCACCATTGCAGTTGGAAGTAAAAATTTCGATGTAATTTGGTACAGCCTTGGTTTCGAAATTAACAATCCTGGTTGTCCATTTGGATAGCATATTCAAACAGCCTGTGCTCAAAAGTGGCTCTCATACTGGAATTATTTACTACTATAACGATCATTGTCCGATTTTAACGGATTTTTGAAGGATCGTATTAATGAATAGGAAAATTTGAATTTATCATACACTATCGATCGCGGTCAGTCGAGTGTTCAGAAATCCTATTCGAAGGATTCGGGTAAACGAGTGTTGAGCGCAGGAGTTGGGTCTTGTTTCAAATGCAAGCAGTTTAGCAATCTCACGGTCCCACCGTGTTACGACTTCGTTAGTTCCAACAAAATTTCTATCAATTGCCTTCGCGTTAAGCACAGCCTTGTAGAGTGTAAATTTTCGGATTGTACGAGGTGCGGCTTGAAATACAATACGAGGTTCCATCATGCTCCCCATCAAACGGGGCTTTGGGAGGGCTGTCAATTAATTTGGCTCAAAGTCCATATCGCGAGTGCTTCACAATGTTACCTACGGCAATAATCATGGTCAAGGATAGGAATGATAATCTACAGCCGTGTATTGTAGATCTCTTCTTGATCTAGGGTCGCCAACGACTTTAACTTCGGAATCGTGTATACAGCGGCGCGGGTTAAAACGCCGACATGCAAGAATTCCCATCTTTGGGATAGGGCAATGTAAAGGTGGTAACAGTACTAAAGGCCAAACTCTTTATATGATCAAATGTTAACACCAATTACTTTTCGGTGCAAGCCTTTGTTTTATCGTCTTTGACAAATGATCAACCAAGGATCGAGATACCCATTGTCAATCTGTCATGAGCAGATCCCCCCAACTGAAATCGAAGTTTTGTTGGGAGCTGATATATTTTTCCAAATTCTTCTCGAAGGGAGGATTGTTCATCCATGTTGCTCAAGAAACTATATTCGGATGGGTTCTGGTAGGTAACATTTCACAGAATCCAGGGGCTGGCTTAGTAAATCAATTCAAATCAACACGTTTTACGAAGTCTGATGGTAGATTCGTTGTTACAATAGTTTCCGCTTACGGAAGGTCCCATTGAATTCGGAGAATTCAACACGGCTTTAAAGTGACTTTTCACGATGGAGAAACGATTTTAAAAGGACTCGAGTTTGAAGCATATTATTTACCCCATCACGCGGTACTCAATCCCACAAGTACAACGACCAAATTAAGGGAAGTTTTTGATACGTCGTGTAAATCTACGAATGGTTTTTCGCTGAACTGTTGGGACCACCATGTAAAACATCCCAATTAAGTGTCTCACAAAGTTTCGAAAATTTCAGATTGCGATCAAGGCTGTATTAATTAACCCGGACGATGTACATTTTCCAAGAATTGTTTGGAGAGGACGGGCTACCGAAGAACCACGCGATTACCAACAGCAAAAGGTCACATTTGGAACCGCTTCGGCTTCGTTCTTAACCACTGGGGTCCTTAAACAAATCGTTATCAACAATATCGCGTGATTTCCACCGGCTTCAGATAACATCATAAACGATTTTCATCTTGACGACTTTATGTCAACTTTCGACCGCACAAAGGACGCAGGACGTAAGGATCTCTATGAGATTTTCGAAGGTGAGGGAATGAAACTTCAAAAGTGGTCGTCGAACTCGTTCAAATTTCTTAATACCGTTGATATCAAGTATCGAGAGGCGTCAGCCGAGTTGCCTCTTGGAGAAGGCGGAGTCAAAACGTTAGGGCTTTTGTGGAAAACAGAGCTTGACTACTTCCAATTCTGTTCATCGCGAAGAATGGTCAGACTTCTAATCAAATTTGAGCTCCTTAAGTAGTCTCAAGGACTGCGCTACTTTGGC
Organism: Volucella zonaria; assembly: GCA_963966105.1. NCBI lineage: Eukaryota > Metazoa > Arthropoda > Insecta > Diptera > Syrphidae > Volucella > Volucella zonaria. The sequence goes on along the minus strand of OZ014532.1, from coordinate 105,363,657 downwards.
TTTCACAAATCCAATTTGTCAGCCATGAAATTACATGTTTAAACCATAAGGAAATAAGTATCGTTTCGTGAATCCGTTTATTGATGAATTTGGTGTATGTACTTCGCGCAGGCGGGCGGCTCGGAAATGCAACAATACCTTTTCATGTGTTCTTCACAAGGAATATTACTTCACAAAATTGATTGTCAGCGATTGTAAACTTGCACGCTGGAGTACGGCAAATGGCGTATCTTTTGGCCCTTGAATATTTTATCATCAGAGTTCATCATCTAATCAAGCGACAACATGCGCACGTCAGCGAGCAATAAGTACCCTTTCAGCAACAAATGAGCAGTCTACCAAAGCAATGATTGGAGCCAGGCGTGACATTCGGAAACACTGGCGTCGACTATGCTGGGACATTTATGGCAAGATCTTGGAAGGGACGAGGCTCTAAGCAATATAAAGTATATGCCGCTCTATTTGTTTATCTGCCGACAAAGGCATTGCATTTAGAATTTGTCACGGATGGTCATCAGCACCATTTCTAGCGGCACTGCGTAGGTTCGTGTAAGTGTCACACTCTTTTTAGTGACGAGGGTTCTAATATTGCCGATGCCAATCAACTACTTCGCGATTGGTCAAATCTTTTGAATTCAACGGAATTTCAAGAATGTGTGTCGGACGAGCTTTGAAGTATCAATTTCGTTTTTTCGCCCCCCAGCTTCGCATTTCGGTGGTCTTGGGAGGCTGATGTTGAAACCATTAAATTTCAATTGCGTAGAGTGGTGGAAATTATTCTCTGACCTAATTTTGCTAATTTTCGACCGTGCTGTGTCAAATCGAAGCCAGTGCTAACTCTAGGCCATTGTGTGCGCATTTGAAAGTTGCAGCGCACTTCCTGATTTTGCGACCTCTATTAACGGTGCCGGATGCCATTGCCTTAAGTCTCCACCGTTGCTGAATCGATGACAAAATCGTCAAGGTTTCGTACATTATTTAATCTGCCGAGGAACTGACCCAACAAGGAGCAGCTATCCTGGAGGGCCAGACCTTTGTGGCACCCTCTTAGACATAAGGACGCACATATGCGGTTATGAGTGTTATGAGAGCTGCTTTTGACTCAATTTGAATTCTTCTGTCACGATCTCTACGTTAGAGGCAAGAGGCTGAATGCAGGCAACACCGTTGAGGAGGTGGCCTTCGCTTGGAACTTTAGCCTGTACAATATACGAGGATTAGGATTTACTAATGCAGTTCCTTGGAAGAACCACAACGATGAAATAAAGCAAACATTTGACGTGACATTGAAACTTTTTGCGACTGACCTATTCCGTGTTTTAGTCAGTAGTAACCTGTTCAATCGTCGTATAGTCATGCTGATAACGCCACCATTCCTAATTTGATACCGTCAGCAGTTTTCGTCGGCAATCTCAAAATTCGTACGATTTCTCGACTGCTTTATTCCATTACACTTTTAGAAGTGCTTGCTGCACATAGGAAACAAAATTGCAAACTCAACAAGCATTTCAATGTTTGTCGGTTCCATAAAAAAAATTTAAATATTTGTACATTAGCTTACTTACATTCGCGGACATGTACACATTTCGAATAAAAACTGTCTTTCTCTTATTGAAATGTTTAACAGAAAATTCAAAATAATTGCGAATATCAATTTGAATAGCAAGTTGAAGTGAAATATGAACCAGGAAAGGGTAGATGTACACGATTAATTCTGACTTACTGAAAAGTGACAGTTGTTTTGACATTTCTTGTCACTATACACTTGTATTGTAAATTTCCAAATTGAGAAACGAGGAAAAATACTGGAAAATTGTTCTAAAATTGAACTAACCGAATACGCTATGTAACAGCTCATTTTGCAGATACTCTCAAAAAATAAATGCCAAGCACCATTGTTTCTAAAAAAAAAATCTTACCACTTTCTCAGAGATAAAAAAAACCGCCCAGGAACCATTGATGACAAAAAAAGAGATGTCGAGACGCATTCGTTTGATCTGCCTTCATCCCAGGGCGCTATGCTATCTGCAGTTGCCGAGGACGCACGTAGACCCAAAGTAGGTTCGGGCCCTGAAAAACTCTCATTTGAACCTTGCCCGACAAGTTCGTCGACGATTTGATTTCCCGCGATCCCATTTTGACACAGACAAGAGTCACTGAATTTAGCCGTCCGACTGCATTCAATGACCTCTTGCATTCTTGAACTATCTTGGAAGTGAGTGGTGAGAGGGTTCAGAAAGGCTCTAAGTGCAGCTTGGCTACATTTAAATGCTACAGGCTACAAATGTAAATGCTTCGCCCTCTCCACCGGTTCTCCGCAATATATTTCTCTGCCTTCAGGATTGCGTAAATCTCCGCTTCGAAGACAGACGCGAGCTTTCCTAGCGTGAAGTGAAATCTAACGCTGTCGTCCTTCAGAAAGACATCAGCTCCATATCCTATATTGGGTTTGGAACGGTCCGTGAAGACCCAACTGCATTCTCTTTTTGGCTCAGATTCTGACCGAAACCAGCCCCGAGTACAGTGAAAGTCGATTTCGTATTTTGTAAGCTACATGATTTCTTGTGTCACTGCATCGGACAGCATGTCCATAAAACCAGAATCATAGGACATCCGACGCGCAAGGTCATCAAAGCTCCTGTGCGGGTTGTCCCAAAGACTACCACTTTTTAGAGGGAAGATGGCTTTGAGAGTGCAGCGCATGATATGAATATCAAGAGGAGGTAACATCATCAATGCGTCTAGAGTGGAGCCAGGAATTATTGGAAAAGCCCCCATGCATCCGAGACAAACCGTTCTTTAGAGTCTGGTAAAAGCAGCAATCACGTATTTTCGGGAGAGTTTATTCTACCAGACAACCGACGCATAGCATATAATTGACCTTATCATAGACCCTTCTCGGTAACAGGCCCCATGTCTTGCCAATAGCTCCTCTGTACTACCAGAAGGCCGACAGCGCATTAGATGCTTTCGACGTAACATGTTTAGTCCGGAGTAGTCTTTTATCCAGGATGACACCCAAATACTTAGCTTCTTTGGTGAATTGCCTTTAAGCACTAGATAAGTCAGACCACGCATCATCCTCCTTTTCGTAAAGAGAATAACCTCACTTTTGAGAGGATTGACTGAAAGCCAATTACTAGTACACCAGTCGTCGAACACATCTAGGGCTGCCTGCGCTTTAGAGCAGATAATCGCTAGACACGATCCAACTGACAGTACAGCTACATCATCCGCGTGTGCTTGTGCGAAGACGTTGGAACTATTGAACGCGTTGAGCACTTAGCCGACTAACATGCACCATAGCAGTGGTGACACAACGCCGCCTTGCGGGCAACATTCGCCACCCAATATTGGCAGCAGCCAGCATCCACAATCAATGTCCTATTCATCGGCATTGCTTTTATCCACAAAACTAGTCACACGTCTATGCCTTGTCGTCTGGCCGATTTCACATGCCGTCAAAAGTAGCGTTGTCGAAGGCACCCTCAACGTTAATGAAAATGCTCATATTCCTTCTTGTCTTCTTATCGAGTGCGCCTTCAATTCTGCCTACCAGATTCTGAAGCGCTCTCTCGCAGGGTCTTCCGTGTTGATAGGCGTGTTGCATCGCCGACACGGGATGTATTCGCAAGGAGGTTTTCCTCACATGGATCTCGATCATTCTCTTGATGCTTTTCAACATGAAGGAGTCAGTCTTATAGGTCTGAAACTCGGTATAAAGGCCATTCTCACTGCTTGCCAGGGATTCGGTATGTATACCAGTGCCAGGCTAGCAGTAAAAATTCTTTTCAGAGTTGACAGCAGTTGGTTTATACCTTTTTGTAACATACCTGGGTAAATACCATCAGTGCCAGGCGACTTGACCCCATCAAAAGAAGCAACAGCATGTTCAATGGCCTCATCCGTCACCGCAACCGCTGAGATATGCCAGCGTGTTGAGTTGTTCAGCTCACTACCAGCTTCGTTGATAGGAGCTACTTGTGAGTTGGTTCCGACTAGGTTACCTGGGAAATGAGACTCAAGGCGGAGAGTCTCTGCTTTTGACTCAGTATAGGTACCGTCAGAGTACCTGAGTTGTTCAGGGCCGGTTGATCTTCCGCTTTTGAGGACTTTGACCTGCCCACTGGATTCAATCTTTTCGCAAAACGACTTGTAAAAGACCCTCTTCGAAGCCCGAATAAGCCTATTAAAATCGTTTTGCTTTGATCTGCAATGATTCCAATCTTCCTCCAAATTAGTCTTAAGTGGCCTGTTTGGAAGTTTTCTGTATTCAACGTTCCACGAAGGACCGAGCGATCTGCAGGATTGATTAGTAGCTGGACATGCCACTTGGTGAGGGTGCCGTTCATGTTCTGAACAGCTGACTCAATCTTTTGTTTCATCCTGAGGCTAAGGGGAGCACTATTGTACTTGTCGAGCTTCTCCTTAAATTGTGTTCAGTTAGTTTTATGCGGATTCCTCCTCTTGAACAAGGTTGAGACCTCGCATTCGATTCAAAATTCGATGTATTTATGGTCTGACATGGAGATCTCCAATAGTACTTTCCAGCCATTAAGCCCCTTAGCCTACCTGTTGGGTAAATTTAAGTCGACTGCTTGCCGTCTTACTCTCGCAACAAAAGTTGGCTGAGAGCCTACATTGTTGACAGCTGGGTCAGACGATGGTATGAAGCCCAGGAGATGACTACCTCTGACCTAGCATTTACTACTGCCCAAAAAGTGTTGTGAGCATTAGCATCACAGCATATGATAAGTCCCCTCTTCCTGGAGTCCCCAGGAGTTGTTCTACTGCCTCCGGTGGTGGCGGCAGTATCGAATCATAGGGAAAATAAGCAGGCGCAATGACGATACTGTGCGATTCTCTTTCGTTTCGTAGCTTATGTCTTCAGCAGCTAAATCTTGGTTACAGAATTGCACAAGTTTAGATGGTGAAAGTGAGTTCGGCACATAAAGACACGCTCTCGCCTTGCCGATCGTTCGTCATAAACTGGTGTGAAACCCCTTAAACGTTCGAAACCACAGATGCGTTTGTTCCATACCCGGTTCCTGTATTTATATTATATGTAACAGCGTAGTTAACATGCTATTGGTCGAACAAAACTGACGTTTTTTCATTTGTTTCTAACATGAAGTCGTAAATCTTTTCGAAACTGTGCCTCGCCGCTAAGGCTCGTCATATGTAGAACTGTTGCTGTCATGCGATTTTTTTCAACATCGTTCTTGAAAGAATTGTGCAAAACTCGTAGGTCAACTTCAGAGGGACCATCTTTCACAAGTCTGTTTCGTTACTCACATACGGCGACGACATTGACATAATGGGAAGGACACAGCGAGCTATCAATGGAGGGTTTGCGACTATTGAAGCAGACCCGACAAAGAAGGGTTTAACGGTATGCGAAGGAAAACAAAGTATATACTGTCAACAAAGAAGGCCACACGATATTGAGGCCTAGGCCAAAACGTCACAATAGGCAGCTGCAACTTTGGGGTAGTAAGAGACTTTATCTACCTCGACTCCGCAATTAACTCTGACCACGAGAGCCGCGCTAAAATAATGCGAAGTATCACCCGTACGTACAATCGAAACCTCTCTCGAGCAACCAAAAAGGCTTTATACAACTGAACCTTCGAGAAAAAAGTTCTTCAGATAATTTTCAGTCGAATTGAGATTGAAGGAGACGTTTCAGCATCGTGCTGTTCAGTAATACTGAGCTCACGAGAAATCTTGGGTAACACGACCTAGATAGCTGTTTGAACTTGAATGCAGGGACACCGGCGCTGTGGTCCAGAAAGATTTCGACTAGCTGGGAGGCATGATAGCGAAGGCCCTAGTTCAGCCCAGGCTATACCACCATCTGTGTAAGTAAGGTACGTGGTGAAGGGTATTGGCATTTCTTTTCCATTTGCTCAGAATCTCGGAAATTCACCCATTCAACTCCATCCCTATGGAACAACTGCGCATTTAGTAAACCACCCTTCAGTTATATCATTAAATTCTTAGAGCATCCTTGGCAAGGTGTACCTCCCTTTCCAAACTTTCAGACCTAGATGACATTCATCCCGAACTAACTCAACGCGTCTTTGTGTAATATGGAAACTGGCCGTGACCTGAACAGAACCCTGTCACTCCATATTTGATCTTCTCAAAACCCATCCATTTATAAGAAGTAATATCTTTTCATACCTCTTTGAGGCCCATCTAAGCCCCCATCAAACCGCAAATACTGATTTGATTTTCATGGCTCAGGTGCCAAAGAAGCGGCATTGAACACACAAAGATACGAATATGTATGTCGACACGCATTTTCCATTTAAACAAAATTAGAAAAACTCAGAAAAGTCATTTGCGTGACCGAAAATAAAACGACAAAATTGGAATCGGCGTTAAATTCGAGGCCACCTTCAAGTCATACCCCCGACGGCCCACAACCCGATTACGAGTATGTACATATACAATCGAGCAGCTGAGCGCTTTGCTGCATTGTACTCTCTTTCGCATGCCCATAAAATAAACAAGCGAACATACTCGTATATTTCGTTTGTGTAAAACTGTAAACGTTCCAAAACTGAGAGTACTCATATCCAATAGATACAAAACGACAAAATGAGCGAAATTTCCGAACACTCGCACAATAATGAGATGGCCAAGTTTACACCCCTTATGTGCATTACTTTGCCCAGAATATTAGAAAGCTCAGTAGGTGCGGATAAATGGCTCTCTCAACTTACCCTCTTCGATGAGTTGGCCTGCATTTCAAATTGTAAACATTACTTGTTCGTTGGCCACGTGACGTCACAGGGGAGGTTGGTTTGACGTCACGTGAGAAACAATTCCAATTCGAAGGAAATGAGAGAATCGAATGCGAGTACACACGCGGGAATTGGGTTATTCGAAAGCTCAACTTTCGTAGTTTTTGAGTCGTAACAGAATTGTGGACAGAAATGTAAGACATTCGGTATTTCACGAATACAAAGATAGTCAGAGAGTAACAGAGAAACAAAACAGAATGGTGCTGGTAATATGGGTCGTCTGGTAGGGGATTGCGGTGGTAAGAGCTGTCAACCCCTCGGTAAGCTTCGGTGAAAATTTCGCTCATGGAAAATGTAGTTCAGTGGTATGTAGGAGGTTAGTAGGATGCTCGCAATACAAATGTAGGGTAGGCCAGTTGAATGTATTTGAGAGTATATCTACATACATTCATATATACATACATACTTATGCATACTAATAGTGAATGGAAGCTTATGAGAATAACGGTTATATAAAATTTATTTTCTGCGCTTCGAATATTTGTGTTGCCTGTAACTGGAATTTAACTTCTTGAATTTGCTTTGGCCAAAATTAGGTGCTGAGAAAAATACGTGCTAGAGTTGTGTCAAGAGATTATTATAGAAAAAGAGGTACCAGTGCACGTTGGTTTTGAATGTTTGCTGGTTATAAGGAAGAGTTCGAAAGTGAATTCCAAAAGCCAGTTGTAGGTCTTGGGAAAGAATCACGATATTTCAAAGTGCGCTCGAAAGTTCGCTTGAGGATAAACCGATGACTGTGCATTACGAGTGCTCTAACCTATGAGGTATATTGCACAGTGCAGAAGATGTTAGGAGTATCTGACGAGATGTGGACATTGCACTCTACTTTTGGGTGGATGAATGCCAATTGTATGTATTGAGGCCAGATCAGAAGGAATGAAATGTTCTTACATCGGAGCATCGGTTGTCACTGATACACATTCCGAGAATTGAAAGTTTGTCCGCATGAACGACGCGAGTGCCATTCATGTATAACGGCTAGGTATCTAAATTTCGCTTCGACGACAGCAGCCAGCATTGCGTCTTGGAAGTATTCAATTCCATTCGGTTAATGGGTCTTCAGTTTATGAAGAACAAGATCTTGAGCCCGGTAACGAAGGCGAAAAGCTGAAACACTGCTGTCAGCAAGGCAATATGCTGGATTAGAAGTGACAGAAGATTAGAAGTGACCTAAATCTTCAAAACACCTCACAAGAAGAGTCTAGAGGTATCAAATCGCATGACCTTGGAGGCCAATCAGCTTCTCCTCTAAAAATAATGCGATCTTCAAATTGTCTGACAATCCAACATCCAGCTAACAAATCTGCGACATCGTAGATGGTACAAAGGCTTCAATTGTTGTATAATTTGGGCCATAAGTGAAGCCCAATTGTTGACTTCGGCGACGAATTGAGGCTGGTTTTGAATACTTTCACTCACAGTGGTGATGCTTTGGCGTGTACATGCTGGCCGAGCATGCTGATATGGAGTTTCACCCGATACCGAACCAGTTTCTTCAAAACGCTTCACCATTGCCCGAATTCCGAACTCACTAGAGCGATTATGTTGATCGAAAAATTCACGAATTTTACCAAATATTACTTTTACAGGTCGGCCATTTTCATAATAAGATTAAATAACAAAAATGCATTGTAGCGTAGTAAACGATCCCATGAATAAGATTGCCAAATATGGTATGATATCTGTCAAAAATTTCAACCACATTAAATTCCGTAAGTGACAGTAATTGACAGCAAACATCCACACCAGCTGTTGGCTCACCCCTTTTATCATACTTTTGAAATATCAAGTGTGACTCCGCGTCTCTTAAGACTGCGGATCTACAAAATGGAGATTGAAAATGCATGAAATTGGTAAGAATTTTAACGGACAAATCATTTTGAGTAATGAGACACATTTCTATCTTCAAAGTTTTGCGGGATCGCCGCATTTGGGGCTTAACACATCCAAGAATGATTGCAGAGAGGCCCGTCGATCTAGTGCTTGTGTGGTTTTTGGAAAGAAGGCATAATTGGACCTTATTCCTTCGAAAATGAAGCGGATCTAACGTCTATTACCGTGAATGGATATTGCTATAGAAACATGATCAATGAATTTTGATGGCCGGACCTTGAAGGCATGAACGTGGGCGATGTTTATTTTCAACAAGACGGCAACACAAGTATCGCATCCATTACTCTTTTGCGTTGCTATTGCGGAACTTATGAGATTAGCTGAATTTGCGGAGCTTAGAACCATTCTATTGGCGGCCTATTTTGGATGACTACGTTAGTGAGGCCAAGAGTTTGCTGAGGTTTAGGGCATTTTTCTGCCATAAAATACAGCGAAGTTTTCGCGCCATATAAGTCACACCACACTGACTCTATAAGCGACATCCTCATCACAGTTCTCTTGATGGTTAATGATTCCTTCCATATATTCATAGCATGCGTATATTTTTGTAGCATGCGACTGTTGATATGCCGACCGGTAGTTGTTGCAGTTTGTTGCGTCATTTTTGCCTTTATACGGTAGACCCAGAAAGCTTTCTCTCCACTTGTTAGTTAGAAGTGAATCGCGAGGCACTTAAACCCAACCTTTCCGATGTCGCTCACATTTTAGAGGGTATGTTACTCTCCGTGCGTAAAGCCGAGGGAATGGCCTTAAAGTACTGTTTCCATCTATTGCAAATCTCGTTGTCTCCAGTTAGAAGGTTTTCCTGCTCATTTTTAATATATTTCGGCGATTAATTCAAGCTCGTACGCCGAGCTTAAGTACGTCACCTGAGTCAGGGTCGTCCTCTGCTGTGTTATCCCCTCCGTACCGCAGCATTGGTGACCATCCGCTCTACATGACTCAGCCGACTCAGTCGTTGGACTTTCACTCTTCTGCCTAAGTCGACGTCGCTGTACAGCCTGTAGAGTTTACCTCCACTCACCCATTATGCAGACGGGATCGAAAATCACCCGAAGAATTTTCCTCTCAAAGCAGAGAAGAGCATCTTCATCCATTTTTGATAAAGCCTATGTCACTGCGCCATAGGACAGAACTGGGATTAATAAGGTCTTATATAGGATCACTACTATTGTTCGAGAGAGGTGTTTGCTATCAATTGCCTTCTTAGCCCAAGGAAGGAAGCGATTGGAAAGAGTTATTCTTCATTTGATCTCAGCGCTGGTATCATTGTAGGACTTAATAGTGAATCCTAGGTAGACAAAGTCCTTAACTAGCTTAGAGTTATATCTGTCAAGGTGGATGTTCTGTCCGAGACGTCGGCCAGTGTTGGGGGTCCTTTCTAGTTAACAGTTTATACTTGGTCTCGCCCTCGTTGACCGTTATAGCCGTCTTCGCCACTTCCGTCTCAATACTCCCGAGACCGCCACTGACATAATCCTAATTACCTCTGATTATGTCAACATTATCAGCGTATGCGAGTAATTGGACGTACTTTTAAAAGATAGTACCTCTTGTGTTGGCAGAATGATGTTAAAGAAACCGCATGACATCGCATCGCCATGTCTAAATGTTTTTTCGACATCAAAAGTTTCGGCGTGTTCTTTACCAACCTTCATTCTCCTTCATCATCATGCACAAACGGATGCCAAAACTAGACATTGCTCTGTCTCTATACAGCTCATGGATTTTTTGCAAGATCTGCCGTAGTGTGACTATTTGGTCGACGATGGACTTCCCTGGCCTAAGGCCACACTGATATGGACCAACCAGATTGTTAACGAACGGCTTCAGGCATTCACACAACATTGCAGATAGGATCTTGTAGGCGATGTTAAGAAGACTGATGCCTTTATAGTTGGCGCACCTCAGAGAATGTCTTTTTTGAGCATTGGACAAACAATGCTGAGGTTCCATTCATCGGGTATACCTTCGTCCGACCAGCAGCTTTGTTGGACTTAAACTTAGATATGGATGCCTTCACTTCATCCAGGTCGAGTGGACGGAATTGTTGATCTACATTATCCAGGTTAAAAGTTTCATTCTATCAGACAGTGGTATTTGGTTATTCATCGCCGTTATACAGACTACAGAAATGATCTTTCCGAATCCTCAGCATCAACTGCGACTCTACTACTACTTATGTATGTTTCCTTCGTTCGTCTCTACAAGCTTCGGTTCGTGGTTAATGTCACATGGACGTTTTTTTTACTTTTTTGGTAAAACTTCTGAGTCTCATTCCTGGAGTAGCATCTCTCTCGACCGCACACTTCTTATGCTTCTTCTTTTTCCTTTTTCCCCCCTGAGAAGGCGGCTATCGTTTCTTCTAGCTCGTGAACTCGTGAGCAGCTCTAGTCCTTCTATGCAGCACCCCTTTACCTCTTGCTTAGCTGCATGTGCTTGCCGGTACTCCTCGTTAAACCAGGGGTTTCATTGTGCCGGCACAGTGTTGCCACTGGTCTTCAACACTTAATACTGGCGCCCTAGGATCTCTTAAGAGATGAAGGGAGACTCAATCGGAAGAAGATTTTGTGAGCTCTAGCTCACCATAATACTGGAAGATTGCCTCGAGTCGCTTACAAAGTGGTCGATCTGGTTGACGATTGATTGATTGATCAGGAGGTAACCAAATACCCTTATGATTATCGAAATGCGGAAATCGGCGCAAAGGCGATTGGCCTAATTTCGTTATCGGAGGCGGTGTCGTGCAGGCTATACCTTTCGACAGTACTATCAAAGATGTCCTCCCTTCCAAGCTTTGCATTACAGTCGGCGAGGACACTTTTATTGTCATAGCTAGAGGACTGCTCGTAGGTCTTATCCAAGAGCTCGTAGAAGCTACCTTTGGTGCCGTCATCTTTCTCCTCTCTTGGACTTGCGCACATATCACGATAATGTTGGCAAATTGGATTGTTACGAGGCGTTAGTTCACATGCAGAAATCTCAAGACTTTTTGCCTAAGTCGGCTTCTAATAACGAATCCACATCCAAATAGGTGCTACTTTTGCCGTCGAAAACAGTCGCTGTAGTAGATGTCGCAGTTTTTCATACTCTTTTTGTCCGGTTCATCCCATTGCATTTCTTTTAATCGCGGTAACATCTGCCTTGGAATAGTCCAGGGCCTCCGCTAAATGTTCGGCTGCATTTGGCCTATTAAGGGACCAAACATTTCACTTGCAGATCCTTGTCCTTATTTCGTTTGCAGGGGTTGTCAAAAGTAGATTCGTGCATATGCAAGGCTTGTTATTGTTTCGTAACTTAGTTCCAACTCACAACCTGGAGAGCCAGTTCCATTATGGATACCCCTGGGACGAAGGTTGGTAAGACCGAAGTCCGTAAACTCTTCGGGAATGTAAGTGTTGCCGTTCGTTCATTAGGAGCTCATCCGCCACCATTTCAGATTCTGACTTAGTATCGAAAATCCTTACCAGCGTGAGCTCCATGTATGTCGGAGTTGCTCGAACAAGGTCTTATCAGCTTTTTTCCGAAATTTTACTCCACTGTTGGTTCCATCTGGGAAATTTGTCCTGGTTTGCTGGACATCGACCAGTACCGGATGGTTACCACTCGGGGTAAAATAAGCACGACTGATGTATAGAGGCAGTTACAACACTGGGCATCACCAAGTTGACACCTCTCATTGCCTACCCTATTTCTACAGTACCCAACCATCTAACATTTTTTTACTGCTCTTTAAATTGACACTCTTTAATAGTCGCAAACGGAATGGGCAACAGCTTGTAACAGAGATTTGCGAACATGCGTAGGAAATATTTGATAAATTAAGTGAGAAAAATGAAGAATGGGAATCATTTACAGTTGATCGCCAACGCTGACCTAATAAGGCACTCGCAACACTTTCAAATTTGTGCGACTCCTTACCGGCACAAAACTGAGCCATTCCATACAGAGACGGGTCCAGCAACTTTTTTTTCATCATCCCATCCTTCATAACAGAAGTAATTGAAAAGTGTACCCATTACCTACCACTACCAAAAACTGCAACAACAAATATCCCCAAAAAGCAAAACAACAAGGCGGAAATTAAATAAATAGTCCACAAAGAAAAAAAAGCACATCAGAACTCGGATAACACTGACACACATATACCTAAACAAAATTAAGCTCAAAGCGAAATTTAATAGATACACCTACGGTGCAAATATCACCTAGTCTGTCTCTGTATAAGTAGAACCATACTCGTAATGCGCATATACCCTACAATTGCACAATTACCACCATAAGCTTAAAAACTAAAGCTTGTGTAGGTGAGAAAAACTCTTCGTACACTTGGCCGAAAGTATCTACGTCACAGCACAACACAGCGCAGCACTTCCCTCTGTTATCATATTGTCACCCAATTCATCATCCCTCTTTCACATGCGTCCGTTCGAGGGGCAACCCCCATTGAGAAAGCTCCTTCCAAATACAATACGACAACTGAAATGCAAAAAAAAAAACAAAAAACAAAAAACAAAAAACAAAAACCAAAACAACAACTTGCCCCAGTGATATACTGAAATAAGCTTTAGTTTCTCCTACTCCATCCACTAGCGTTTTTGGCTTCTCTCGTGTGTAAGTTTTCATACTTTTTTTGTTCTCTGTTTATTTATTCAGTTTTTGTTTTTCGTTTTTTGTTTTTTTTTACATTTTTGATGGAGTAGGGGCTCCCAGTTCTATACTACAAAATTCGTAGATACTCGCTACGTACTCGTACATCGTCATCAAGCAGCGCCAAATCAATTTGACTCTCTTGCTGGCACAGCTACTTGCGGTGCTCTCTATTCATTTTGGTGTATAACTCGGTGAAAAGCTCGGTTCCAAATTTCAATACTATACCGTCAACAGAACACAGCGCACGCCATTCACATTTATTCTCGGTGTTATAATATAAATAAGCAAATAAAAAAAAAAAATAAACATTATAGAAAAAACCAAAAAAATTCTTTGAGTGTACCAATAATTGTCCGAAAATAAAAGAAAAAATTCTATCAGATTAAAAACATCCTTCGCTTACAAGTTGGATACAATTCGAATCAGATCAGATACATCTTGTCTTGACCCTGTAGCTGTTACTTCAGAAATTTTAAAAACGTAAACCGCAAAACCAAAAAGGAATCGGATTTCGTATAGAGTTTCGTATCCCGTTTTCACCATTGATCGCACTGTCTATCCAGACGTCCTTGTATGAATTAGTTAACGTATCAAACATCACGGATACTGATATTGATACCGATAAAGGAGCTGAAACGGATACAGTTACAGCAGCGACTACGGCTACGGCTACGGCAACACGGATTTATAGATTTCTAATTATTTTCTAAACAAATTAGTTCGCTACTAGATCTACTCCTAACCCCTCCCTTAAGTGCAAATCGTCGCTGATAAGTCCCAAGATAACCATTCGTAAATGCAAACCTAAACATCCTAACGTGCGTTGTTGCTTGCTCTTCATAAAAACGAAAATTAAAAAAAAAAACAACAGAAAAATCCATTTCTTTTCTCTCCGTAATAAATAAAAACAAAATTAATATCATATCTACATAAGAGTTATTTTGTATTTTTCTACTTTTATATAGTGTATTATTGTTGTTGCTTAATTCATAAAAACAAAAACTACCCATCGTTACCAATACTAATCAGAAGACAACTCTTTTAACCTAAAAAGATACAAGGAATCTCTCTCTCGTTTTTGGATGAAAAACAGATTATACAAGACTTTGTTTCGAAAAATAAAAAAACAGCTGATTTACATAAGAGTTGACATAAATTCACAAATTAGTGAGCAAAATCTCTCCATAGATCAGATACTTCTCAAAAGTGTATAAAAGTTGATATTACAATACGAGGACACCTCCCAAATTCAATAACTGACCTCTGTGTATGTGCAAAATTTAGTAAACGTATTCCAAACTCAATTCCCACCGCCGCCGCCGCTAAATCCTTACAAATTAATTGAAAAAAAAAAATACAAAAAAATTAAATAAAATATTGAAAAATCATAAGCAGTACCGTGTCTATATTTTTTAATTTTTCTGCTTTTTCTATTTCCTTAAATTTTGATCTTATAAAACAGGGATTTTTGCAAAAATAACAAAACAAAAAACAAAAACATCCCCAACAACTTACAACAATAAATACCATCAAAAAGAAATTTTTTTTTTTTAAAAAAAAAAATTATTTTAAACAAATTTACGACAACACACAATTTTTAAAGTGAACACAGCAGAGAGAAGAGAACAAACAAATGTGAAAAATAAATAAAAAATAAAGGAAGACCAGAACAAGAGGAGAACAACATTTTTTTTTTTAGTGCATACCTGTCTCGAGTATCTCGATTCTTTTGGCGTGAGGTGTTTTTTTTTTCAAAACACTTGCCAATTATTGTGTTTCGTACACAAATACAACAAAAAAGTAACTTCACTTAAAAAATACGAAAATAATTTAAAATATTTAAAAAAAAAAAATTCAAATAACAACAACGACCACATCAAGAGTATCCCAGTATCGCAGTTGTTTTTTGTATTTCGACTTTTGTGTTTTTTTTTTTTTTCTAAATTTTAGGTCTAGTATTTATTTCGGTTCGGTGAGGTACATACATATTTTATTGCGCGGGTGTTTCGGTTAATTTTTTTTTCTTAAGAAAATCTGCTATTTTAATTTGTGAGTTTTTAAAAAGCAATAATAAGAGATTCTTTTTTTTTTTTAAATAAATAATTCATTGGGTATTCGAAGAAAGGAAGACAAATTCGAACGAAAGTGGAAATAGGAGAGATAAACAAGATTTTCCAAATAACATCGAGAAGTGAAGACAACATCCCCCTTGGAAGGGTAAGTGAACTTTCGCTTTTTTAAAAATATCCCCCCGAACTTATGAAGTAGGATCCTTTTTTAAATTCATTCATAAATGATGGCTAGAAACAACTAAGATTTCAAGCATCTGCATCTAATCGACTTTGTATCTATAAATAGTTGCCCCCAGTTTATCCGAGCAAATTGACCCTTTTCGAATTTATGGGCGATCTTATGGATGGTGTCCCTGCAGGGTGGATTCATAAATTTGCACGAGTGTACTAAAACTTGTGAACACCGTTTTAGGTTTCCGTTTTCTTTTTGCTAGCCTCGCATCGCCCTATCTATGAATATGTAGCTAGTGGATCTTCAAATAAGAGGCTTCGTTTTGATTTAGCAGGAAAATGCGTTTTTCTTATGAAATATTAGATCGACGACCTCTGTGATATATCCTAGCTCCTTTGATAATTTTCCATCATATCTTAGCACATTTGCGGCTGTATTTCTTCGGGAACCGCAGTGATGCTGGTTTTGGTGCATCTATTGGCTGTGGAGCAGAAAGAAGTCGCATGGCGGTGAATTTTCACCATTCTTTAAAATGACTCGCCAGCGGGAACTTATATAGTACCAGAGTTGCTGCGAATGAGGACAAGCACACCTTGAAGATTCGGCCGCCAAAATTCATTGATTATGGCTTCATAGCACTATGCACTCTGAATGACTCGAACTGCAACCAACTTCAGACTGCTATAATTTCCAAATCGTTCATGACAGTGATCTCAAATTTTGACACATGACAGATAATTTTATTTTTTACAAGCCTTCTAAACGATTTGCGTCTCAGTTGTGTTGAAAATTTTTTATCCGCGATGGAATTCATACGTGATAGTGTGATTGCTTTATATTTGGCAAGAAAACCACAAGTAGCTATCGTTAGAGCCCTCCAGCACCTCAACGTGAATAAATCATTTGTGTCTCAAGCCATAGATCGTTACCGTAATACTGGCAGCGCTGCAAAACGCCATGGAGGTGGTCATAAAAAAAACAGCAACATCGGCATAAATGGTTCGGAAAGTGAAGGCGAAATCCGCGTCGAAGTGGAAGAAAAATGGCTCGTGAGCTCAACATATCGTTGGAACGGATGCAACACATACTGAAGAATGAGCTTGGGCTCAAGCCATTGAAGTTCCGAAATGCACACGATCTTACGAGTGCACCGCGACAGAAAAAAGTTAGAGTCGAAAGAGCGAAGGAGTTGCTATGTTGACTTGATTACTTGCCAGAGAGGTCCTTCGAAAATTTACACCTTCGGACGGCCACCAGGAAGCAGGCAGCACCGATGGTGATGGTTTGGGCCGCCATAACCGCCGATGGTCGCTCTCCGCTCGTATTTTTGGACCGTGGCGTCAAAATTAATGCGATCGTATACCTTGAAACTGTCTTAGAGGCAGTATTGAAGGCCGGAGATCGTGGACATTTCAACAAAATTGGTTAAAAAACAATGTTCCACACTTCATTTCTTCGACACAATGGATTGCAAATTCTCCGGATGCAAATCCCTTGGATTTCTCTGTCTTTGGTATTTTGAAGGCGAAGGTTGGCACTAAAAAATACCAACGTTTGGACCACCTCAAACAAGCACTTCGCCGGGAATGGGCCAAAATACCGCAGAGCCAATTGCGTGCAGCGTGCGATGCTTTCTTCGGCCGTCTCAAGGCCATTATTCGCGCCAAAGGTGGACATATTGAATACTACTGACAAAATTTGAAAATTGATGTATTTTCCAACATTTTTTGCTTTGGCACAATATAATTCATCAAAAAATAAAAAAATTATAGCATTTTAAAAAGTTGGAGTTCGAGCCATTCACCCTGTACATCTATGGCAATAGACATAACACTCGCTTCGTTTCTTTGCCTCCAGCCCCAAAGGTGCACCAAGCAATAACACGTTATGGGTGGAGGGATTTTTCTACAAACACTTCTTGGATTTTCTAAACACCAAACATGCCAAATCTGCTCAATAATAAATCCTTGCAGACGGAAATGTGGCTCAAAATGATTTTTTCGTTACATTCCTAATTTCATGCATTTCCAACACCCACTGGACGCTACGCACGGGTAAATTCGTGCGTCAATTGAACCATAAAAGCGTCATGAACCAAGTCTTTACGCAAACTTTGGTAGAGTGTTGTTTATGATAGGTCTTTGGTCATACTTCGAGCTACGGAAGGAATATTCCCAGGTGTTTTGTCAGGGCACTAACTTTAGAACAAGTTTAACAATTCCCGGGCGAGAAGGTGCAGAAGGTTGACCGAGTATCCTTTTAACTCTCCGAAATATTTCACCATTTTTTGAGTGAATCTCCACAATTTCCCTGCATTGCTGAAGTTATTTTTACTTATCACTTAATAGAAAATAGCAGCACATCTTTTGACGTGTGGCAGAAAGCGTCCTACTCAGAGTGAAACCTTTTATTGGAAAACCACGTAGCTTATGATCAAATATCCTTCTCCAAACTTCATACGGTGTACAATAGAATTGTGAAAATTTTTAAAAATTCTCATTAGTCTTCGATTGTTAAAACAGTCTCCTGGAGCTAACACGCAGAGATTTCATAATATGTGCATGCCTATGGAACCCAGGCAGGCAAATTTTTTCAATGGGGACATAACAATTTCGTACACCCTTAAACTTCAATGTCAAAACGTCAGTCAAGTGCACTTACGAGCAACGTTTACACCACAGTTCATATTACTAAAAATTACTGCCGAAATTCTGGGTCAGTGGTCGCAACTTTAAGAGCGATTACTCCAATTTCCTGTCGTAATAATCGTCCCACTAGACAGGTTGTTCATGCTATAGTGGATAAATTCGGGTCAACAGCTTCACTATTGAATGTCCCTGTGCCAGTGAGACAACACACCTGTCGAAGTACCGAAAATATCGTAGCCATAAGTGCTTCAGTTCAGAGTGAGATAAATCAGCTGATTCCACGCAGTTCACAAGAATTGGGAATCTCCCAGTCCACCTTGTGGCACCCTTACAAAATCAAATTAACTCAGGAACTTGATCATTTAAAGCGCCGAAACTTCTCCGATGGGGCTCTGCAAAAGTTTGAAGAAAATCCTGAATTTCATCGAAAAATCACCTTCAGCGATGAAGCTTATTTTTGGCTTAATAGCTGTGTCAATAAGCAAAATATGTGTTATTGGAGAGCAACGAACCCACATGTGGCTCAAGTGACTCCATTGCATCCACAAAAAGTGACCGTGTGGTGTGGATTTCATGCCGGAGGTGTGATTAGACCGTCGGTTAAAGGAGTTCGCTATCGTGCCATGTTGGAACAGGTGGATGAACTTGACATCAGTGATATGTGGTTACAATAAGATAGTGTCACATGCCATATAGCTGGTTAAACACTTGATCTATTGAAGGGGAATCTCAAGAAATGGTCCGGCCGAATGGCCACCTCGCTCATGCGATTTGACGCTCTTGAATTTCTTTTTATGGGGTTACGTTAAGTTGTTGGTGTATGCCAAGAGGAGCTCAGAAATGTCGAACGTCGGCCGTTATGTGTAGAAGAGTGCTGTAAAATTGACTCGAAAAAATCGATCGCTGTAAACGTGCTTGCGTTTGAAAAACCCGATACATGTCTCTGCTGATGATATACAGAGTATGCCAAGTTAAACATTCTTTCGTTAATGAGCGGGAAACAGTCAAAACACCATTTACCGCCTTCGATTTATTTATTTCATATTTATTAAAACGAAACGGCATGTCGAAGCAGGTGGTTCATTTCTCAAAAATAGTCTTTTCAAATTAGTATATGAAGATCCTAAAAATATATTCAAAGTATTTACTAACTGGGGTTCACATTTGGTTGCAGTTAGCTCTATCCAAGACCTTTTCCTTCATCGAAAGGATTAGTCATATTTCTACCAACATTGATAGATTTCCCCGGTCTAAAGCAGTTCAACTGACAGCATCTGCTTCAAGGAATTAGGAAGAGTATTGCATCTTTAGTTGACACAGTTCAGAGGATCTCCTTTCTTGCTGGCAGATGATAGTGAATACTATCACGAAGATACCATATTTGCTGCTTACATCCCACTAAGCCATCCAAAATTTTTTGAATGTTTTGATCGTCAGGCTATCAGCAGCGGAAGCCTTGCAAAATTTACAATTACGAATAGCTGTTATAATTTATGATAGTTCCACTTGCCTTACCACCGTTTTCAGAAGATTGCCTAAATACTCGTACTCTGAACAGGTCCACAGCACCAACTTCAACCCGTTTCCTTGTTTATAACGCAGGCCTTTTTTGGATTTCACATCTGTGGCATACACCTTCCCCTTGTTAAAACTTTCCAGCATCGCTCCTAATTCATCTTATCCCTCATCAAAATCTGTTAATCGTCTTATTTTCGAAGCCCATATCCTTCATAACCCCTTTGCTAAGCTAAAAATTTGCTTTTGGTCATCGGGATGAAGCCTGGCAGCTATGTAAGAGGCTGAAATTCGAATTTCTTTTTTGACAAGTATACAGCGCAGTCCGGTTTGCTGGCTTCAAGTAAATAGAGGTCTGAGCCTTTTCTTCGCCTTCCGGAGCATGAGAAAGTGGTAGAGAATAGCACTAGAATGAGCCTTTTTGTTACAATGACTCGTGTGGCTTGGCTGATGATGTGTGTAGTTGAGGATGTGAGACAGTCCGTGCTCAGATCCAGCTTGTGGATTGAAGAAAACGGATTATATACAATACTTCACCCAAGATATCATTAAAGTCGTCGAAGAATAGTTGGTTTACTGTAAGCAGTCTGGTGCTTGTTATTGCTGGACATTTGCAGGAGAGAGATTCCTTCTCATTTTCGTGGGGATAGGATACCTAGTTTGGCTGCACGGTCCCTAATTGTCCAATGCCCCATGATTATCGTCGTGATTTTGACGATATCTGGGCGGTCTTTTGTTCTACTATTATCGTAGGTCGGCCATATTAACCTTGATATGGCGCAGTTGTTTAGGCCCCCCTCCATTGGATGTTGGTCTTCTGCAGGAAGTAAAAGTGGATTTGTCCTTTAACCGCTCCTAGCGCGATGTGGACTATTGCCTTGAGTGAGACGTGCACAGCTCAGCCCTGCCTTGCCAATTCATCTGCACGCTCATTTCCTTTTATGTCACTGTGTTCTGGAACCGAGAACTCGTTGCGATACTCCTGCACCAGTTTCGAGAATATGGTAGCCGAGTCAATAGCCTTGAAAGCGGCTTGGCTATTTATGAGGATAGCAACGTTTTAGCAATGCGTTGTGTTACGCACGAGTTGCATGCAAGCTTCTCGGATTGCCTGTAGTTCTGCCTGAAAGAGGCTGGCAAAATCCGGCAACCGGTATGATATTTTCAGTGATTCCGAGTAGACATCAGCCCCTACACCACAGTTCATATTTGATCCGTCGGAATAGATTACCGTGTTGAAGTCCCTTGCCACTTCGTGTTTCTTCCATTGAGCTCTGGTGGGAAATCCTACGTAGAAGTTTCTTTTGAAGTTTAGTTTTGGTGTGATATGTAGGTCAAGAGGCAGAAGATGTAGGAGCACAATAAGGGCATCCATTGGGACCGACTTCAATGCGTCCGTGGTGCTTATACTTGCCGTTCTTTGGAGCCTTTTTGTCTTGTGAGGTTGTAGCATGTGCTCATACTGGTGCCACGTAGGTGAGAATTGGATACACTACGATTGTGTACATCCACAAGGTCGTCTTTGGTTGAAGTCCCCGCTTCTACACAAGGGCATAAAAGGCGACACATGCTTTATTTCCTCCTGCCTTCCTTGCCAGTGAAGTTACTGGGCAAGCATGATAGTCAGATACCTAGCATTGGAGGATAGTGTGATCGGTTGACCATTGAGACAGGGTAAAATCAGGTATTTGATAGGTAGGGTAGTGGATAGCATCAGTTCAGTTTTGCTCGGGTTGACGCAAAGGTCAGGTGTTTATCTTTTCCAGAGCATCCTCCATGATTTCACTTATCACAGAAGGAAACTTCCCTGACTCTATTATTACCACGTTGTCCGCATAAGCGACCACTTTCACCCCTTCTCTGCCTAGTCTTATAACCATTTTGCCTTATACAAATTATCAAGAGTAGAGGAGAAATAACGCCGCCCTGTGGCGTTCCCCTATGAGCGAATTTAGTTATGTCACTGTTACCTAGTGTTGCCTGATTAATTTTTGCTCTGAGGATAGAGGCTATCCATTGGCTAATAAATTCTTCTACTCCCAGCTCGATCAGAGATTTGGGAAGGAAACCAGGGTATATTCCTTTAAGTGTGTCTAGAATCATTTCCTTGGATCTTTCCTTGAGGTAGGTGTGCTGTGATTTAGATAGCGATGATTTTAAGTACAAAGGAGTTAAACTAACTGACCTGAAACCCGTCGGGTACTCGTGCCCACCTTTATCTACCTTCGGTATAAACACCACTTGAGCTCTTCTGCAGGCGTAGGGTACGTGGTTTAGTATTAAACTGCTTCTGAAGATTAATGCTAGCCAAGGTATTGTTAAGTCTTGTGTTCTCTGTTGCATGACAGGTAGTATGTCGTCAGGGCCCGGAGGCATGAACGGGGAACAGCTACATATTACTAGCCTAGGACATCTTTTCCTCGGAGATGATTGAATTGATATTTCTGTGGGATGCAGGTACTACTTGACAAGACCTCCCTGCATCCGGGAAAGCGTGTATTCACCAGAAGTTCCAGGGTCTCTGCATAGAATTCTATCCATCCTTCATCTGACCCTCTTAAAAGGAAGTGTTGGAGTGTTCATTGGACAGAAATTTGCTAAGCTTGATGGACTCCTTGAGGGTGTCTATTGAATGGCAATATTCCATCCAGGTCTGCTTCCTGGATGTCTTTATGGCTTTCTTATACAGACTCAAACAGTTGTTTTAAGGCTGCCAGAAGTTGTGTTTGTAGCAGATATTCAAAATCTCTCTGGTCATCTGCCTGAGACTAGATAGATCTTAATTTCATCAGGGGGGAAGTGCTTTTTTTACTACTTTTAACTGGACACAATACTTTGTATTCAATGTCCAATCTTTACCTTTGCCTTCAGTTCTTCGACTGCTACGGTGTTTATTTTGGGTATGGTTTTAAGTTTTGTCTTAAGGACCTGTCCAAACTTGGTCCCATTAACTCTCTTCGAGATCCTAAACGTTTTAGTGGTTTCGGACTTAAGACTCAAATCGTAAAGGATTCTGTGGCTCCAGATTGGTAACTCTCCAATTTTTGACCCTAAAGTTCTCATTGTTTGTTTTGTGTGTAATATCTAGAAGGTCTTCCTGAAAATTTGCTTACTAGGAAAGACAAAGGTTGAGGCCGTGCCCTTATTGCAGATAGATACGAGTAGGTTAGTGAGTGGAAGAAAATTAAAAAGTGGCTGACCATTTTCGTTATCTTCCGTGCTTCCGTCACAGCGCGTCAGTAGGTTGTCCTTCTTAGTTATGGTTGCTGTAAGTTCCTCTGGCGGTGCTGATCTCTCATGAGCCATGTATGGTGGTTACTTACTTGATATTCTAAAGGCCCACAGGAAATATACCTATGCTGGCGATATCATTTCCTTTCAAAAGCAATGATCGTAGAAGCATTTTCTTTTCCAACTATGAGGTAGCCATCATCAATCATCAGCGTATATCAGTTCTAGAAGCTCAAAAAAGCAGTATTTTTTACGAGGGCTGCCGCAAATCACGAACTTCGGCATTTGTGGAGATTGATAGCAGACATTTGCTCACATCACATGTCCCTGGACTTCATAATGAAATCATCCACTACATACAAAACCCATTCAAACAACTGCTGATTTACCTGAGTATATTGCCTGATTTTCTTTCCATCGCAGCATTCTTAGGTAACTCCATTCCACATTCAGGTCATATAATCGTAGTTCTTTTACTTTACTATAGTTGTTGTTGTTCAACGACGTCGTCCAGTCTCCTCGTTTCATTCAAAGGATTACATTTTCTTATATTCTCTCGAAGCCAAGGGATATCGTTGTTCATGAGTTATACCAGAATATACTACTCGCCTTATACCCTTTGTTTATATATCTCGATTAGATCGCTGAAGCACATAGGCCGATTTGATACATTATCACTGAACGTCTTACCGCTAAATACTAGCATGTGTTACAATAGGTAAGAACATGATCTGTAAGTGATGATGTTAATGGGCCATCCCTTTCTAGGTAAATTAAAAATATTCTTATCGTGTTTCGATGATGTGAACATCTCAGTCAAGACACAGCAGCTCTAATTGTTCCAAGTAGATTTGATCAAGCAAAGATACGCTTAGTTGCAAGTATTGCAATTATGTGGTTCCAACAGAATGGACTCACCTTTTTATATGATGAATACACACTTATGTCCATATATTGATGAGGTGAACCTTGTTCCAATACATCATGTAGCAATAAAAGGACTCTCTAACCTGCTACTTTATTTAAGAGCTATGGACTTTTTTTAACAATAACGAGGGGAGTTAAGTTTGAATCGAACACCTTTATCCATCATGACATTATTTGATTTGAAAACAACTTCAGGCAAGCGATCCTGTCGATCCAATGCCAGTCAGAATTTAAGGCTCAATCTCATCAAAAACGCACTGAATATTGGCTTCCACGGCCTGAATAGCATCGAGTGGCTTCGAATCGAACGATCACAGTGACCAATTTACTGGTCCATCTCGCCATATAATATTGTCGTTGGATTCTGAATCCACATACGGACAGGATCAATGTCGATTCCGAAGCATTTTTCTGGTGTAAAGACTTTCCAAACACACAGATGACAACACGGCTTAAATGTTATCCCTATTTGAAGTACAGAAAAAAATAAAATTCTCAATTCTACGGTCTCGCCGCAGGTAACGAACCTTTTTGAAGACTTAACAGAAGGCTACGAAATAATGGTCTGGAATTAAGGATGATACCTTCTTCAGCTCCTATTCTGACAATAGAGAGGTGTGGATTCCATGTGGGTTCGTCGCATCAAAGTTGAACCGACCGAATAGACTTAAGGATGTCACGTTATTGTGCAGATATATATATATTCGTATGTCACCTTTTCGAGGACTTACATATGTACGAAACCCCAAGTCGCTGTTACTAAAACGAACACTTGAACTATGAAGCCTAAGGTGCAACATAGATCCTTGTCAATATTCGAAAGATTGCCCGTCAATTTTACACATGGATTCGAGATAACCCTCTATTCGGTAGTTATGTTTTCTATGTTTGTTTATCTGTATGAGTCCTCACGGAGTTTCGTAGATTTCTTGAAGAGTCATCTCCAGAGCCAAATCTTCAAATTGGAATTAGCCAAGTTCCAAGATCCATGTTCACGAGAATATGGTAAATACAGTACTATACCCCTGGATCCACAGAAAGAGTATGCATTTCCAATGAAGTTATCTTTCCCAGGTGATAGTCTGGTCTGCCTTCTGTAGTGCTGCTGAAGAAGAGAAGACAGTTTGTGGCAGTGAACACCATTAAAGAAACCAAAGCAAGATCTCTGATCTCCGCTCACCATGCCTTACGGTATGCCGTATACTCTCTGTAGTAGTCGTTTGGATGAAAAACTATTGTTGAATTAAGCCTCAAAATTGAAAACTTCAAGGCATATACATATGAGTTTGTTCCATTCAACAGTGTAGCCATTAGCTCGTTATTGAAACAAACTTAGACCAATGTGGTCTAGTCAAACCCAATGAGCCTGTGATATCTTCAACTCGACTTCAGTCATCATTCACGATTTGGTGAGAAATATTGGCGGATAATTCTCAACCAATTTTGACTTCTGGGTAGTTGAATCTGACATCTACCAAACTGGAGAACTTGATTCGTTATTCTTCGAAAAGTGCTTGGTATGAAGTGTGTAGACTGTCTTTTTCCTTATGTTTCGCTCCAGTGAAATTGGGTTAGTTCTGAGGCAATCTTTGATATTGCTTTTGATAGACCACAAAATAGTCAGACCATCACGCATTTTGATACTGAGTGTGTTCTGGTTCATATACTCTTTTGTTGACATCGTACCCGCTGAGTTCTGGTACCAGAATTTGAGTAGGCAAGTTTGCTGGAAACTGGATCTAGACCTAAATGCCTCGACACCAAGAAGTGCAGCTATGATGCCATACAGAATGTAATTGGTTTTATGTCAAAACTTTCCACGATGAATACCCATATTGCAAGTATATGGGCCTATAATACGATCCAATCGACTCTCTTGGAAGACCGATATCTGATTCCTTTAGTTTGAGAAGTTCATTCACGGCTATAGGCATCCACAAATACTTTCTGTATTGTATCTCTGCGTGGACTTTGCTATTCCAGTTGGTTGAACTTGGCTCATGTTGGGCTTTATAGTTTTGCGCTACTACATTTTCTTTCTTACTTACTTAAGTGGCGCCGGGTCTGAAACCAAGCCTCAACCAGCAAGCCGTTCTAGCCACCTTTCTCCAATGTCTCACTCCAAGAGTTGGTTGAAGTTCTTTCACTTGCGTTCGGTCTCTGCTGCGCCTTCCCTCGGAGTTAGACTCTCACACTCTGTGGGCCGGAACTGTGGTCACAAGCTCAAAATGGCCCAACTATATTCAGATCCGCTGACGTCCGTATAATTTGTGGCAGAATCTCACTCTTCATTCCCGACAATGCAAACGGCATCGAAAATCACATGCAGCGCTTCTTTATGCGATTTCAACAAGGAGTCATAGAGCAGCACCGGAATAACAAAAGTCTTGTATAAGTTTTATATCACGAGAATGGGTTCAGTTACCCAATTTTCTCCTACGCTCAAAAAAAAACAGCGATTAGCATGAGTAATTCTGCGCCTGTAATTGCGGAGTCAAGTCAGACGAATGCCTTAACCATCAAAGAATTACGAATGGTGAGGTTCTCGTTGAACAGTCGGTGGTGTGCGTCCTTCTCTGGTGACAGCACGTACTTTTTTTTGCTCTCGTTCACCGTCTGACCCATTTAAGCAACTTCCTATTCACGAAAGCTTCATTGACGGCTCACTGTGATGTTAAAAAAGTCACATGACAGGGCGTCACTTTGTCTTAAACCTTTTTTATGTTGAAAGTCGCGATTAGTTCATTACCGACCATGATGGAGCATCGAGAATTCTCCACAGTCATTCTCCAAAACCTGACGTGTTTGGCAGGGATATCAAAAATCGATGCAAGCACCTTCCAACATCTTGATCCATGAAGAACTTCTCTCGCATGAAACCACACTATGTGAACCAACCAGGTTGTTCATAAATGGTTTCAGACGCTCAAATAATACGACAGGAAATATTTCTCTGACAATGCTTACGAGGCTTATTTATCTAAAGGTGGAGCAGTCAAAAGGGAACTCTTTCTTGTGGATCGGACAAACGAATCCATATTTCGGTCATTCTATCCTCTGACTATATCCTACAGATGAGCTGCTGCATGCTCCCGAATAAGTCACCTCGAGCTCTTTAACTTCGTCTAGGTTAGTGGAATAAAATTATTTGTCATCTTCGTCCAGGATGAATGATTCCTTCTGTGGTCTTTTAATATGTTCATTTCGGTATATTTGGCGATTAGTCTTGTTATGAGTTTCCAGTTTCCGCTTATTTTTGCTAGTTTGGCTAAGGAGACTCAAATATTTCTCAAGAAAGTCTCAAATATGATTTTCTCTTTAGTATAAGTTCTACCGGCCTAAACCAAAGGCTTACCAAGGACGAAAGGAGTGTGAGATTTACAAGGCTTCTCTTTCTTCCTTCGCTAAGTAAAGAGAATGACAGTAGTTTTTGTGTTGACGTAAAGATCAACTTGCATGCACCAGTTGGAGACAAGATTTGGTGCCCTCTGCAGATGATCTCAAATCTTGTCTTCGAATTTCTGGCGGAAATATCCGCGCAAACTTGAGAGATATTATTGAAACCATCATCATCAAACATTGTCACAGTTTGTTGATAACAATGGACCATAATAGTAGAATGAGGCATTTCACTTCTGACCATGTTTCTGCCACCTATTGGTGGTCTTTTTGAAGGAAATTTTGAAAACCCCGACTTCTTAGGGACTAAAAAACGTGTTCACGTCACCATGAGATCTTGTGAAATTTCTTTACTATATTTTTCAGTTTAAAGGAAATTTTGGATAAGGTTTCTCCAAGGGCCATCCTCCGTGTCGTTTTAAATGAACGTAGATACTCACAAGGCGCAAGCAATTGGTTAGAAGAAGCCAATGCTGCTTCAAACACCGCAAGTGCAATTGTTTTTGCTTTTCTTCTTCTTAAATTCATTGATCGGTTTCATATTTCAAATCAGAGTCAAACGTATAGAATGCGAAAATCTCCAAAGCTAAATCTAGTTGAGCACGTTTGCAATGAGTTCACCTACCAAACCAGAATTCAATGCCTTCGCTAGTCATTATGCAATTCCACAAAGCAGTCATACCTCTCGCAAATAAAAATAGATGACTCCCAAATCGAAATCTTAATCTACTGCAATTAGCATCGGATGACATTGTTCCGTCCCGAGATGACAAGGCTGGCAGAATCATAATGTTGACGTTAGAGCTCTTGGAGAGCACCTTTTGACATTTTTTCCAATAGATTTTGTTTGAGCTTGTGATTTGCTTCGTTGTTGTTGATTTTTTTATACTACCCCAACACACTTTGAATAATGACAAAGTTAAGCCTCTATTTGAGTTATTTTAATCTTCCGCCGAAAAAGTTAGACAAAGGCCAACGTTAATCCTATGGTTGGGTACTTACCTTAAACAATGCTTTTGCAAGTGCTCCATGATTCGACCTTGGTCTTCTGACTCACAGAAAATACATAACTAGAGAAAGCAATTTATTTTCTGTTGATTAATCCGTACGAAATCGGGGAAGTTATAAGAAAAACCGGTCTCCCCTACGCCCTTCTCAATAAAGGCACTCACTCATCCGAATATTCAACAATTCAATGTTCGAAGGTCACTACGAGCACAAGCTCTGTCAAGCTTTTATTCAAACATAAACTTTCCAACAAGCTGAGTGAAATTTATCTAGGATATTCGTAGCAAATGTTGAATAGAAATGTAACCTTTGACATTTTGTTTAGCTCGAATGGATGACCATTAAGTCAATTGATGGTCCTACGAATACGGCCATCTCATCTATTATAACTTTGCTACTTGTATCTTTTTTTTTTCTTCATCTACCACGCCGCTCATTCGATAAGTAGGGGTTCCTTCACGTGTGCAAGTGCTAGTAGATTGTATCTCTTATTTGGAACAGGAAAGTAATGATAATTAATCCAATCGAGTAACATTACCTAGATAGATGGGTGAAGTGTACGAGTACATGTCTTCTCCCCCTTATTTGGCCATTATTGAAAAAAGACCCGGCTCCCTTTGATGAATCTTCTTTTCCTAAACCGTATGCTGCAGGATGTGTTCTTCCTATTAACCACATACCGGGTAGGTATTTTTCCACATGAATCACAATGCTCAAGTACTCGTTAAGGACTAGAAAAGTGGGTTGTCTCATATTATAATTACACCGTACACCTACTCGTAATTTGCTTTTTTTCATTTTTCTTAATTTGCGCACAAGAATAATGAGGCGAAACACGAGTATGTGTCAGGGTTGCCACTTTGAAAAGAACACAACTTGTATGGATTCGGATAGGGATTATGTTTTAGAAACCCTTTAAATGACCATCATCATCAATTCATGGTCATAAATAGAAGCTTGTGATGCAGTCTCATATAACGTGGTCCAAATTGAATGAGACCGTTTTCTAGTTAGATACACGCGAATGGTAGAACGGGTGTAGAAAATTTCAGGACCTTTTGAGTTTCGTAATTCAAAAATTCCTAATCCATTGGGAAGGAATACTATCAAAGTCGAAGGTCTACAGACAATTCGAAGATATGAAAGCTTGTCAAACCTTGGCAACCTAACTATTTTCACAGATTTATCGATTACGAATTGTGTGCTTCTATAGATTCTCTGCAATCTAATATGCAATTTTGGTTTAGAGGCATATGGAGCAGTGCTTCAGCTTACATGACCCTTCAGCTAGAGCAATCCTTTTTCAGGTTCCTCCAATTGCACACTCGAAGTTGGCTGAGGTCCCGTTCCACTTGCGTGCGCCACCTTAAATGAGGTCGTCTTCTACCCCATTGTCGCTCTGGGTAGGAGTTGAAAACTTTCCGGGCTACAGCGCTAGTATCCATGCATTCAAAGTGACATAGCCATCTTACCCGGGTTATTCGAGCTTTTCTGATGAGGTCAGTATCGATTGTACGGTTCGTTGATAAAACGTCTCCTCCATTCTCCATTGATGAAAACGGGACCAAAATTTACCCGAAGTACTTTTCTTTCAATGCGCTCGAGAGCATTTTCAACCGCTTCATCAGTTCCCAAGCTTCTGCACAGAAAAACAAGATTGTAATGATCAAGGTCAGGTATAAAGTCTTTTTGGTTGCGCGAGAGGGGGTTGTACTACTCAATTGTCTTCTAAGTCTGAAAAAGCACCGATTTCCAAGAATTCTTCGCATGATTTCCGTGCTGATGTCAATGCGAGCCAGCCAAAGCACCTTACTGCGTTAAAGTTGTAGGTGCCTATCTTGATATTTTATCCTAGGCGTCGATGTTGCGTTCGTCTTCCTTCGTTGTCCACTTAACCTACCTGCTTCAATAGTCGCAAACGCTCCACTGCCAACACGCTGTATTATTCCAATTATGCTAATCTCGTCTGTGTATACAAGTAACTTAACCGACTTTTGAAAGATGGTTCATCTAAAGTTTACTTGCGAGTTTTGCATAATTCTTTCAAGAACGATGTTGAAAAAATCACATGACAACGCATCGCGTTATTTAAGTCATTTTCTAACATTGAAGATCTCGATCTTGTCATTGCCGACATTGACACAGCAGCGTGCATTACCCATTGTCATCCTGTGTAGTTGAAGGAGCTCAGCAGGAATCCCAAAACCAAATATGGCTCTGTATAGTTCTCCACTATAGATGCTGTCATATGTGATTTTGAAATCATGGGATTTTATCTAAGATTTGCGGTTATGTGAAAATTTAACATAGGATGGACCTTCCTGGTCTAAAACCACACTGATAGAGCCCGCCTAGACTGTCGCCGTTCACATAATACAGCAGATACGATTTTATATGCTATGCTGAGGGAACTTATTCCCCAATAATTCAGGGGATCTCCCCTCCTTAGGATAGAACAAACAATGCTGAGGTTCCATTCGTCGGACATACTTTTGTTGCCTCAAATTTTAGAGATGAGTTGATGTATGCTCTGTAACCAATCATCACCAATCATCACAGCCATCGGGTTTAGCAGCTTTGTTTGATTTGGGCTTCGAAACTGCACTCCTAACATCGTCTTGGTCGGGTGGATGAAAATGTTATCTCTCTTCATCCAGGTTGAATGATTTGTTTTGCCTGGCGTTGAGATGTTGTTCGTCATCACCGTTTGACAGTTGGCGGAAATAATCTTTCCAGATTCTCAGCACTAACTATGGTTCTTCCTTCTCCATCCTTTCGGGCTTCTATTCGGGATTTATCGCTTTTGGTAAAATTTTTTAAATTTATTGCTCGTGGTCTTTATTTTTCCTTTCGAGAAGCCTATGTTTTTCCCTTTTTTTCTGCTTACATATGCTAGCTCACGACCTCTCTCATTCTTTCTTGCAGGGCCGCTCTAAACCTTCTCTGTTTTTCTCGATTTACCTGTCCGCCTTCGAAACTTTGTTGGGGCAAGTTGAATCCCAATACATCAGAGAAAGCCCTCTAATTACTCTTTGCCCTACGTCGATGGCAATATGATTTAAGGATCACCGGTTGTTGTTTTCTGCAGCGGGTATGCTAATGTTTGCAACATTCCACGTGATGATCTCACGATCATTGTCCTTTGATCGTTTGCTACTTACAGCACTTCACCTTGTAGATTTTGTCTTTCAGATCACATTGCTTTGGTTGAGTACAACGCTCCTCCATTCTGCATCTTACCTTTGAACTCCACTGTATTTGCAATCTGCATGGTGCGAATTGCTACCATTGCCATCCGAGTCAGTACGTAATATTCCAGTTTTGCAGATTCCTTGGAGATCGATTTTCCTACGGCACCCATTGCTGGGTACAGCACCGACTTCAATCGCACCATTTAGGGAAGTCCATCATTGGCAATTCATGCGCATGAAAAGTGTTGGTCCTCTAACCTTGAGAATATTAGTCAATTTCAGTTGAAGTAGCTTCTTTACACTTATTTGTTATTCTTATCGCCGCCAATGGATTGTGACTTCTAACAATTCGGTTCTAACCCCCAACGTAACCACTCTTTCTATAGATCCAATCTGGCGAACATATGGCTGAAACAGTGGCGCGTTTCATCGGAATCCAAAGATCTGCAATAGAAACTTCTGTGTCATCTTCTTTTTTTAAATGTGCCAGATTGCGATCACTACCTGGGTGCATCAATCTTTTGTCCTCTAAACTTGTTTTCTACAATAGTTTGTGGTCAAGTTAGAATGCCATTGTCGTCTTGCATTACTTCAGCCTTCTTAGGTCTTCCCAATACGACAAGGCAGTCTCGGATTACAAGAGTAACTTTGTATGCAGAACGTCAACAAACTAAAAGTAGCTAAATGGTGAAAGGAAATGAATAGCGTGGAAAGGCAACCAAAATCGAGTGCATGCGTGAAGTACGTACTACCTCTCCGAACCCCCCTAATAATAAGATATATCGTCCGTATCAGAATGTGGTGAATAGACATTGACACACAGCATCATTTGATAGGATTGATCGTATGAGTACTACCGGATGAATGTGAATAACGATCAGAGATAGTCATCCATAAATGGTCCCTGGCACAGCCTTAAACGAATTTAGAAATACTCCACAGATAGGATGCTATTCAGTGATTTTTCCGCTTGAATCAAATACCCGATGGCGTTAACCAGAGTGCTATCTCGTGCCGCGATCGCCTTCCATAATGAATCCACCAGATTTTTCATATGGATCGAATCCTGTCTATATATGGGGAGTATGTTCCAGTTAATACCCAAGGATCATAGAACGTATTGAGTGAAATTTAATTCTCAACAACACAGATTTAAGCAGGACATAGCTGCGTCGGGAAGTATCCCCAAGACAGTTCCATTTAGTCTTCATTGGTGCCTACTTCCGAAAACCTGGAAGTCTATACAATTGGAAGCAAGGAATGCCCATGATTAGTTTAGAAGTAATAATCTTCTGCAATGACTGAAGTACGTTACA
This sequence comes from Volucella zonaria, assembly GCA_963966105.1. Taxonomy (NCBI): domain Eukaryota; kingdom Metazoa; phylum Arthropoda; class Insecta; order Diptera; family Syrphidae; genus Volucella; species Volucella zonaria. The sequence goes on along the minus strand of OZ014532.1, from coordinate 105,330,820 downwards.
AACGCCCAAGTTGTGCGACTTCTATCACTAAATACCAAAGTCTGTGTGAGATATGAAATTCCCTGACTGCTGCTTCTGCGAGGAAACCTCAATGATTGTCACCTCTCTGGCCTTGTTGCCGAACAGAATTCGTTCTTACCAATCAACTGCCTAACTTGGTAATCAGATCGCCGATAAGCATGTAAGCTCACCTTCAGATATACAGACGCTTCTTATACAGACTAACTAACGAAGGCTATACGCTGAATATACCCCGTAATGGTCCAACTCCAGTCGTTGTAGATATTGGTAACCCTATACATTGTGTACCATCTCTATCGTTGCCCTTACCTGTGTAAATCTATGAAATCTGTGCCAATTTTAGGACATGGTATCTAAGGGGGGAAAGAAAATTTGTTAAGAAAAAAAAAAGGCGTGACGCCGAACAATGTTTTCATTTAACTCTTCGAGCTGGAATAAGTGTAAATTTTTAACCCAGTTACTGAAAATGTATCTTTTGCCTATGTACGAGTATCCCTGGCGCAAAGTGTGTATCTCTTTTTCTGTCAGAGTATCTCTGTATGTAGCTGGGTGTACATAAGTCCACAATCTTCTTTTTTCTATTTTTTTTTTTTTTTTTATTTGTTCTGTGCATGCAAATGCAATTTACCCTTAGCTGCAAACTTGAGCGTAAAACTAGGTCACTGTGCAAATTAATTAAACACAGATGAGGCTGGCAGAAGTACATGAGCACATTACAAGAAATTCTATGTGTTGTGCTTGATTTGTACCTGCATTCGCATATAAGCGCACTGATATACCTAAGTCTGCCTGTTTGTTAATTTGTATGAGGTTTTTTTGTGCGCACTTACATACGAGTACTTATTCGTACTCGATTTTTAGTGTCATGGAAAAATGATTCAAAAAAAAAATAAAAAATAAAATTCGAACGGCAGGTGCAAATATGATATTTCATAATACTCGTAAACCATAAACCTGCTCTACCCACCCTTTTTGCTTAAAATGCATATTGAACGCATACCTATCTGTTGAGCTAGCCATGTAGACTTGTCAACAATTGGATTGTCTTTACTCAAAGTATGAGTGGCTGTAGATACTCTTACTTGCACTCGTTCATCAGCTGTTGGAATTAATTAGTCGAAATATATGTAAATGTACCATTGGGAAAGCAATTTTGAGTATGCGGTATTTTTGCAGTCGTTCTCAGCTGCATGTTTTCCAAATATCTATCGGCGCATTGCTTGTGTATCTATGAAGTTGATTATGAGCTTTTAGCGCTGCTAATCGAGCTCTAATGACGTATTGTGTCATCAGCTTTGTCCAGGAAGTGATTGATAATTGATAAATTAGATCTAATTGACTATGAAACTCTTTTAATGTTGGGGATTTTTGTTTTTTTTTTTTTGTACTTCCCATTTCTGTTATTCGTAAATATTATTATTTCTCAACCTCTTTGCACTTTTGGGTTTATTGTTGGTTCTCTTTTTTTTTTTTGGTCTGTATCCGGCATTTACGTGTGTACCCAGTTAATGATCTGTGAGTAATGAGTTCGTACTTTGGCAGATATGATCGACGTTTTGACGCTGAAAATTACGCATGAATTGGCTTCATGAACGAGCACATTTACCGTATTTCATATTTGGCAGGTTCCTTTGAAGTACAATATAATTATGGTGTTCGCAGAACAGAGTTCTTAAATTGCAGTTTAATATTTCCATAAGGTCAACAAAGTTTTACTTGAATTTTACGGAAGCCAGTGAAGTATTGCTCACACATCAATGTTTTGCTTTTCTATGAAATTTCCTAGGAAGTAACTTTTGAGAGTTTTATATCAATGACATAATTAAGGCACTCGATAGCTGTAGAATTACGGATAAGAGCGGTATTAATTCAGTGATTCATTGGTTTGATTTGAAACCAATTTAAAAGTGCTCCTTTGTCTGTGTTTTCGTGAATAAATCAGTAATGTCACACTAGAGTCTAGACTAACTTAATCATCGAGGTGGTCATCTTACTGCTGAAAGCAAAACCAGATTTCCGAATGGAAATAATGTTTCCGTTTATCAGTCTAGACTCTAGAGACCCTCTACTTTCATCAAATGCAAACGAGACTTGACCAAAAAGTTAGTCACCGCTCTCCCCGTCATCGTTATTTACCTCACAAAATGGTCAAGGTGCCCAGTCGTTTAATACCTCAAACAATTAGAGGCCTGTCCTTTCTTTGTATCAGATGGAATATCTAAAAGATGGTTTCTCGAATCATACCAACAGCAATTTGATTCGGTAAGCCAACGTCGCAATTTTTACTTCGCAGCCTTGCTTAGTATCGTCGGCGTTTGTGTTTACTGTGTTTGTTTGTGATTATGACTAGGGAATTCAGGGTGGACTTAGCAAATATACGAGGGCTAAGAAGTAAGCACTTTTCTGAAAACGTCCACGTCTGTAAATACAGATAAGAACTTAGTGAAACACAGGTAGATCCCCGCCCATACCTCTCAGATCACTTTGATCTGAAGCTACCTGGCTATGAACTAGTGTCATTATTCTTCTCTCACCGCGGTCTCGCTATTTACGTGCGTAGCTTAAAAAATTCCACCACAATGTAGTCCCTGTTCCAATCCGGAATTCAATTTCATGTGATTAAAATCCCATCTCCATAAGCAAATTATCCACTACCGCTTTATTTACAGAAGCCCCAAACTGGACAGCAACTCGACCTTCCACGAGTTTGATGCGCTGTCTGATTCCATTCAAAGAATTGTATCCTTGTATCCTCATACTGAAATCGTGATTACGGGCGATTTCAATATACACAATTCTGGTTGGCTTCGACATTCTGGACAGACAACACCCGAAGGACGGTGTGTTGAGATCTTCGCTGCGGAAAATAATTTAACCCAGCTTGTAAATGAGCCCACACGCATACCAGACGTTGATAGTCATACCGCCAACACCCTGGACTTGTTTTTAACTTCTCACCCTGACAAGTACTGCGTTGATGTACTCTCCCCTCTAGGCTCGTCGGACCATTGTGTCATATCAGCTAAATTCTCGTACACCCACCACACAGTTAGAGAAAAGATTCCTAAAAGAACCGTATGGCAATACGAGAACGCCAATTGGAGTAGACTTAACAACTTCTTTAGGAATTTTAACTGGTCGTTATGTTTCCTCGATAACGACGTGGATGCCGCTGCTGACATGATCACAGAAACTATTCTCTTTGGAATAGTATCAAACCAAAAGAAAAGGAATGGTATGATTCGAGCTGTAAAGAGGCTGTCAGGGTTAGAGAACTGTTTTTTCGGTCCTACAAGACCAACCCGACAGAGGAAAACCGAAAAAATTTTAAACGAGCCAGAAATGACTGCAACGCCTTTCTTAAGCGTGTGAAATTCCAATATGACCAAAACCTGAGGCAAAAAATACTACAATGTCCCAAAGGCAGTAAAAATTTTTGGTCATTCGTCAAAAACATTAGAAATTCTGCCTCATCCTCCATCCCATCGCTCATTTATAATGACATTCCAGCTGTCAGCTCTTTGGACAAGGTCAATCTGCTTGCTGCACACTTTGCAGCTAGCTCAACACTCCCAGACTGTGCTTTGTCCCCGCCTACACTTGAGTGCGTCGAATCTACAATGGGACGAATCCACTTTCGCACTCGTGTAGTAGCAAGAGTACTCAAAGATCTCAACATGCATAAATCCGCTGGTCCAGATGGTATATCTCCCCTTCTTCTGAAGAGGTGTTCTTCTACGCTGGCAAAACCACTGCGTAAGCTTTTTCATCAGTCCTACTCTTTAGGATTCTCTCCGAGCAGATGGAAAACAGCATTTGTCCAGCCAGTCCCTAAAAAAGGCCAATCTTCTTCTCTATCCTCCTACAGACCCATTGCACTTACGTCCCTACTTTCCAAGGTCATGGAAACGCTGATAAATCGTCAGCTCATGAAATATCTCGAAGCACGAAAACTTCTCAATGACCGGCAATATGGTTTTCGTAGCAACAGGTCCACTGGTGATTTGATGGCATGTCTCACCGAAAAGTGGAACCAAAGCGTACATCAATCTGGCGAAAGCAAGATAGTTGCACTTGATATTTCTAAGGCATTTGACAGAGTTTGGCATCAGGCTCTTTTGTCGAAAATGCGTGCTCTTGGGATCGATGACCCTCTTCTTAGATGGACTAGAAATTACCTTTCGGAACGTTCAATTCAAGTTGTCTTGGACGGTTCCAAGTCTGATATTCACAAAATAAATGCTGGGCTCCGTTCTGTCTCCTACACTCTTTTTAATTTTCATGAACGATCTCTTGTCTGCTACTTCTAATCCTATATATCATTTGTTGACGACAGTACTCTCTGCTGTTCATATTCGTTCCCGGAATCACGTCCCTGTTCTTCGGCTGTAGAACGGGAATGGCAGCGCATGTTAAGATCCTCAATTGGGGAGCTATCAACAGAGTGGAATCTAATGCTTCTAAAGCACAATGCTGTCTGCTGTCGTGAAAGCGAAATTTAAACACCCAGCCGTTATCCATGAATGGCACTTGTATCTTCGAGACCGAAAAACTTTCCATTCTCCGTATGCGTGTCAATGACAACATACGTTGCAATGACCACATATTCGATGTCGCCAAAAATGCTGCGGAACGTCTAGGTTTCCTCAAACGATGTAAGAAATACTTTTCCACTTCTGAGCTGGCCTCAATATATAAGGCATTCATACTCCAAAAATTGGAGTACAATGCCCACATCTGGTCAGGTACTCCTAAAACATCTCTGCACCTGCTAGATAGGATTCATAACCGTGGGATAAAACTCATACATGATGCTGATATCACCCAGTCAATCGACACCCTCGAACACCGACGTAATGTCTCGTATCTCACTCTGTTTTATCGCTATTTCCACAACCAGTGCTCCATAGAAATCGCCTGTAGCATTCCGCCTCTTCAAACCTTCAACTGTAGCACCCGTCTCGCTATGAATATACCCTCAGTATACCCTCAAGCCCACTTTTGGACGCACTCTGAAATATCATGATTCGTTCCTAAGCCGAACAACTCGCTTGTGGAATGTACTGGCGGGCTCTTTATTTCCTAGTCATTATAACATTCAGACATTTAAAACCAACGTACATCGGTACTTATCTTTCTTTTCTCCGTAATTTTTCTTCGCGCGCGCTGTGTGCCGTGTGTAACCCCTTGAGAGCGCGCTACTTTAAAAAAACAAAAAAAAGCGATCAGTCAGTGTTCCAGTTACGGAGATAATTTTCCCTCCCCAGGCTGATGTTAATTCCAATTGGGATCTGGTCTGCTCATCAAATGTTCATGCACTGAAATGTATTCGTTGTTCAGCTTCAGTTTCCTTGTTGGGATATTTGCAGATATGGTAATCTTGGAAGACTCATGCGATGGCTAATTTACACGCTCTGCAGTTGCCTGAAATATAATAAAGCGCAAATATCCCCAGTAGGGAATTTACACATTACCGCAGTGATTATTTCAGGCCTTACCATGGTAATAATCGCCTCCTTTAGGCAGTACATCAGGCATTATTTTAACAATAAATAAAAACTTAGACAAGTAATTCAAATATTTACGAGTACATTTGGACTTTTTTTTAAACAAAATCGAAGTTTTGTGATATTTATCTCCGACTCTCTAAAATGCTTGCCTCCAATCTGCTTCAAATCGCTCTCAGAATAGCCAAAAAGGAAGGACAAATTATGCTGAAAAATACGCAATAGTGTGATACTTTGTGTTTAAATTGTTTAGCTTGTACGTGCTCCTCTTCCTTTCGGCACACTTTTTTAATTTAATTGTTTTTTTGAATATACGAGTATCACAACACTTTTTTTAAATTTAACTGCGCACTGTATTTTCTTTTGAACGTTTGTCTTTATCCACCAAAAAACAAAATTGAAATGAAAATTGGCGGGTTTCGAAAAAAAAATTATTTGAAAGAAAGGGGTAATTAAATTCCATCGATACACAACGTGTTTAGACTCGTTTGCTATGCATTTTCATTTCAAAAAAGTAGATCTAAAAAATGAAAATACAGGAAGCGGAGTAGGTAGTAATGCCATCGATGTACAGGTTATTCAAAAGTATGGTTGGAATTTACTATTTTAAAACAGATGCCATTACCAACTCGCTACCTTGACAGTGCCAAGACACAGGTTTCGTTAGAAGGGAATTTGTAATAGCATTGATGGTCAAGTTTTAAAAGTAGTTGGAATCTTAAAACAAGAGTCAATACCAGCTCGCTTCCTAGGCATGATTTTGGGAAGGCCTTGCTTTTTTCAAAATTTTCGTTGATGAAGTAAGTGGTGGTTTAGCAAGGTTTGATTAAATCGGCAAAGATTCCCTACTGGGTAGGTTCCCGAAATGGTATTATCAACTACGACCTTATCGTTGGATATTATAGCTCAATCCCAAATATTATAGCAATGCCACAATCTATGAAATTGCTAAGCGGTTTTGGAGTGAAACAAAAATAGATCTTCGATCAATTTGTCTATATGGGTTTCGAGGATTCATAAGACGTAGGATTCATTGACGTATTCCCAGTTAATTCTGTCCAGATTTCTAAAATACTGCAAGCATAACAGGGAAGGCTTTAAAGTGATGTTTGTTGTCCACAGGTCTCTCTCAGCCTTCATTCAGCCTTCATTCTGCCTCATTCCTGGAAGTTTTTCGAAAATCTTAAAATATATCAGGAGCAGAAGAGTTTGCTTTTGAAAACTGGGTATACGCGAGTTTGTATTTGGATATGAATATCCCACCTCGTCTAAAGATCTTATTGTATCACAAACCGTTTCTACACAAATCTGTCTGTTATCATTTTTGAGGGCTCTATGGTAGTAAGATTCCAATTCAGTTTTCTCTGCTACTTTACATCACTTCACGATCAGACCGTGAATATTTACTTAAAACCAGTGCAAATCGCTAAACCTGAAATGGAAGCTGTTACGCCTTCCACGAACCACATACCTATTACTTGCCATCAGCATCAAACAATCAAAGTACTCCAAACTCATTGCATACTGCGTATCATTTCGATTCCAAGAAGATGCAACATGCTGTTGCTTGCTTTTAATGCTTTAAGTCGTTTGACACCGATGGCATATATCCATATACACCAGATTCTCTTTTCTTAATAGCTGGCCATGGCATACAAGCCCAACCCCTGAAGAACAGCAATATAGAGGCCGCTCTATACTGAAAAATTACTAAACGGCCGCCAAAAGCATCAGACGTATCGATGTTGAATGTTCGAATGCGTCCTTTGTCCAAGATAAAACATGGCAAACAGCACAGAAGATTCTACAGGGCAGCTCTTAAAAATCTGCTGGCAGAACTGGAGGCACCTTCGACGAGTTTCACAAGTTTTTTGGATAAGAGCGATGCTGGTCAATAGGATCTTGAATGCGGATGCTGACTGAATCCAATACCACATATGATGCTGGCGTTAACTAAAGTTGGCCGAAGGACGGCGTTCTGTCTAAAATGCTATCGTCCATGTTAACCGATTCACTGCTTAACGCCCTTAAAAGTTCTAACATTTACGCTAAGTTATATGCGAATAATGCCGTTCCAAGCTCTGGACATGATCGCCGATTAGGAAAATGAAAACTGAGGTCGTTCCCTTTCCGACAATGAGAAATCTGACTGGTATGACTAATCTAGGGCTGAAAGGCATCGCCGTCCATTTTTCCAACGAAACTATGTACAGAGTGTCATATTGAATAACAAAGTTCTTTGGACTAAAGATGCCACGACGAAAACCTCCGCTGTCGGCTTTGCGGCATTTTTAAGGAGTTTTCGGCTAGACATGGGGTCTGTCTCTGATTAAAGTCCCTGCCTCAGGTACATGGAACTTTTCCTGACATACCTGATAGATACATTAATGAGTCTGCCTCTCCTTAATACGCATAACACTGACTGCATTCTCTAAGCCATTCTCCGTTAAAAAAGAATTGGGCTATGGCTCTACTCGAACTGGAGTTTTAATAGTAATCTTACGCACCGACCGTCATCTGGCTCAACCATACCAGAAGTCCTATTGCTGTGAAAGTACGTAATCGACTTTCCTCTGTGCCCAAAAATGATTTCTGTCAGTCTCTGAGCCAGAATTGGAATGTAGTTGGGTCTTCAAAGGTGGCTTAAAAACCAGTCAGGATCCGGGGTAGTACCTTTTATGGGTCGACAACTTTAGATTTCACTGCTTATTAGGAAAAATTCAATTCTGATGGGAATGGGTCGTGAAAGGGGGAGAAATAGCGGATTCAGACGCAGAATCTTTTGCGAATGCGAGTTTTCTAAGCTAATTCGAGAAGTTGATACTAGGCTTCCCTGAACGTAGTCGGAAGGCCAAAGTGGGATCAAGAGAAATGAGATCTCTGAGGAACTTACTAGGCAAGGCTCAGAGGAAAATTTTTCAAGAACGGTACCCGCGTTAGATGGGACTTCCATTGGCAGTTAGATTTCATATGAGAATAGCTGCAGATATATAACTCTCACTCTTCTGACAAAACGAATGCTTCCTTATGACTCTAGGAGGTCTGTGAATTTCATGCTGCCCTTTAGTATGAAAGGCTGCACACCTATCATTTTTCTAAGCACCTTAGTGTGCTCGGCATAAGTGACACAACATCAACATCCTGCAGCGCTTGATGTGAGAGTGAAGATGAGCGCGAAGCACTTTCTGTGTGAGTATCCGGCCTACGGTCGCATCAAGTTGCGCTTACTCGGTGATGACGTAGTGGCTGCAGATATGGTAGACACTTTATGGCTGCGGCCTTTACAAATCTTTCTACGAAAATCTGCGAAATTCTTTATCTGAGTGTTTCAGCAGAGATAGTACTCAGCTTGACAGAGCCATTATGCTTGCCGACTACTATGCCAGTATGTGAGTCCGATTCCCATGTTATGTTATGTACCCAAAACAGAAAAACAATTAATACTTCCCACTGTCAATGGCAAACCTTAAAAAAAGAAAACGGTTGGCTATGGAGAACTCTGAAACCATAGGTTCCTCTCTCAGTGCACAAAAATTATAAGACAAACAAAGTGTGGACCGAATAGGCCGTCGTCCACATCAACTGTTACTCTTGTCGGCTCGTTTTCTGTTTTTGATAAGCTCAGAAGAATTACGCCATCTAAGATCTTATCCATCCTCGAATCTCCACTGAGCATCTTCGTGGTCATCTGTGGTTCAAACTCACCTACTAGCCATACCTTTGCACTATACCCGTCCACCATTGTGTCATTCCTTTCAGTATTCGGTCTGGATACTGTTCCTCGGCCACCGTCATCTGGAATTTGTATACTTCAAGCCTCGATGTGACCAAATTTCACTTTAGAGGTACTTTTGCATGATAAGGAATGAAGAACCTCTCAAATTCCACCTAATAGACGGAATTGAACTAATAGCCAAAAAAGCTATAAAACAATTCCTCATCCACCCAAAAGCATCTTTCTTGTTTATATCGTCTTGAACACTGTGACAGGAGTTCCATTAAAGGCATCTGCTACCTGACACTGTTGACTGCCGATAGAAGTGAAATAATTCTTAAGTGCATTCTAAATTATTGCCCTCTAACGTCCTTTAAAGTTTACAGTATCTTTATCAAAGAAAAATTATGAAAAATCTTTATGAGCCATTAAAACAAAATCAAAAAGAAAAATTTAATGCTACTCCAAGCAAACCATTTTAAATGTCAACCAGTAGGACATCGGCGGCCTTCAAAAATCATAATTACTACCATTAGCCAAGAATAACGGGTACAAGTATATTGCATTGTATTTTCACATAAAAATAAAGGACACAAAATACCATTATTTCCTGCATATGCCAAGAGCCGCACGACCACACCATAATATAACAGCGCACCCTCCTTGGTGTATTCATAAATTATTGACCTACATTGCCATGGCCCATTCCACTTAAAGAGCCAATTTTCGAATTTTAGTGGGATAACAAGCACGTGCTGGCATCTCTTTTAAGCACTTCCTACCCTCTATCTACTAACCGCCAAACTCCTGTAGCAACGGCTGGTGGTGAGAGATTCATTTGTGAATCTGAAAAATTAATGAGTGATAAAATGTACTCAGATCGTAAGTTTAAATAATTTCAACCCCCTTCTAACCGTCCAATAAAGTTCCAATTTCAGCACAAAATCTATTCGTAGAATTAGTTGAAAATGCCGTCAACGACAGTGACACCAACCAACTTTACATGCCGACTCGTACCGATCGGGGGTTGTTGTTAAATCATAGTTTTTCCACAAAATTAGGCCTACAATTACGTGAGAGCTACTTTATCTGGAACGACCGAACCTACCTACCTACCTACATATACGTAGAGTAAGCCCTCAGTCATTCATACATATGTACATAAGCTCTTCATTGAAAAAGGGGATCAGATACCAAAGTGCTGAACTAGAATAGATACGAATACAGGCACTGAGTGTGTACAGTATGTAGTATGTAGTACAAGTATGTACGTAGGTATTGTACCTTGTAACTCTTCGGGCATGCTTTGAATACTAATTTCGTCTGAAAGTGGAACGAATAATTTCAACTAAATTATCTTTAGCCTATATCCGTAAACTAAGTTTAAAGTTCTAATGGAAAATGTTGACCCTAAAATTAAAACGCAAAAAAAAATAAACACCACATAGATACATGCATAGATACTTCTGATTTCAGGGATTCAAGGACACAGATACGAGTATTGTATCTACGTAGTTCTATCGTCACAGTCGATATCAAAAAAGAAATATAAAGACATTTTCTCTAAGCCGCATAGTTGTATGGTGTTATACCCTCGTACAAATACAAAATACCTCAGAGAAACAGATACCAACTAAAGGAGGGAACATATTCGAAAAGACACACTCATAGATACTCGTACACACAGAGGCTCTGGTGATGTCTTTTGATATTGACACAATGAAGGTTACACTAACATTTTCCACAAAAATCGTCATCTCATTGTCCTATGTCCGTTATTTTTCTTTTACAGATACAATTCTAAAAAAAGAAACTCACTCGTACAATAAGCACATTGGATTTTATAGGAGGTTCCAAAATGGAACTGAAACTTGAACTAACTACGAGTACATATATCCAATCGTTACAAGATATCGATTTCTCGATTTCTTTCGCTTTGATTCTGTTGCTAGGAAGAGAACCCCTCTCCCATTCCATGTATTTATTTTCTATCGCATTAGACGGGATATCCGCAGTGGGTTAGAAGGCACAAGGTTGTTTTTACCAATACAGAATTTAAAATATTTCCTGTGATGATTCGTCTTGAAATCTAGAGGGTGGAAGGAAAACCTCTAATGTCAGCAGAGAAAAATAGAGCGATTTACTCGTAGTAAGGAGCGGAGTAAGAAATTTTTGACAGCTTATGGCTACATATGGCAGTTTGCACCATGAGTTTCCATGGTAGGGTTTGAAATTTTTTTTTCTTTTTTTTTTTTTCAATCAAACCTTTTTTTTTGGCTTGCTACGAGTACTCGTATTGGGATGAAGAAATGCCAGATGCAACATCTGGAGAGCTACGATTTATATCAAAATCAATTCACTTACAGATTTTCTCGCTGGAAGATGGATAAAAGATCTAAATTGAGATGGGTTTTATTTGGACCATGAAAGCAAATTGAATGGTTACGACCTGATTTTATTGTTGTCGTAGTGAAGGCATTTAAGGGTTGTCTTAAAAACATTTCAATATCCTGAAATTGGTTTGATGGTATTAATAATCTGACACCTCTATGGCGGTGTCTACGTCAGTCAAGCACTCTAAATTGGTTTTGGACTAATTACTCTGGCAGAAGTTCTTTTGGAAAGCTCTAAAAAAATTGATATCGCATCAAAAGATCATTTCTAATGAATGTATTGTATAACACATTAAACTGATGAGCCGATGGAAACCACCCTGCGTCCATAGAGAATATCCTGTCTGTTAAAGAACTCATCACAGTACCACTTCTTGGCCTTAAATAATTCTGAAACTGTGAATCAATTATCAGTGTCCTACTGGGTCAAAAATTCGCAACGCGCGTAAAAAAATATCTACAGATACTTTTAGATCTCTTCCTACTTCCTATACATGAGTTTACCAACAAGACTTACAGTTGGAGTTTAACATAAACACTTCATCCACAAAACACAATATTCTTTTTGTAAGAAGCCCTTAACTCATTGACATCCCTAGGCAGTTAGAACTCAAGTTGGACAGAAAGTTTTGGAAGTGAATATTGAGATGCCACGTGGGTCTGTAATTCTCCTACTCTTGAAACCAATTTGAGCTTCTGACGAAGCATATGAGAGTGTTAACGTCTATATTGTTTAGATCGCTAAAGGCATTGTAGAAGAAACCTCATAAGCGAAGTTTCCTTCTTTGGGAAAGAACTGGGTATGTACAGAGTAGGTGGTGGGATTGTCTCCTCCTCCTTCTCGTCCATGGAGCTTCTGCTGAAGTCATTTCTTGCATGCTTATCAGACAGTGTCCACCTATGAAAGCGCTGAGATGTTAATATTTTGAAAGAGAAAACTCTAGAGCTATGGCCAGATTTGCTTGGTCGCAAGACTGGTTGATCCAACAGTCCTTCTAAGGTTTGTTCTTCTAGTTATTACTTATTAGCAGCCAGCCTCTGTATCAGCTTACCGATTGGTATCCTGATGCGTCCTTTTTCCGATAGGATAGGTAGAGTAGCTCCAATCTTGGCGAGTTTTTCGGCCCTACAATTCCTTGGAATGACTGTATGCCCCGGCATCCAACATAGGTGAAAGTTAAACTGCTCTGTCATTTCCCTAAGATATGATCGGCAGTCAAGGGCTGTTTTAGCATTTTGGCAGACTGAGTCCAGATACCTGATTGCGGCCTGACTATCCAAAAATATCCGAATATCTCTTGCAGATATCACGTTTTTCTTCAGCCAGGACAGGACTTCTTTAATCGTCAAAATGTCCGCCCGTAACATACTACAGTGATTTGGAAGGCGGAACCAACTCCGCTATCAGTCTTCGATCTATCCGTATAGAAGTGCATAGAAAGCATGTTCCTCCCAAAAGGGTCTAGAGGAGATGCTTACATGAAAGTCTTTGTCAAGTCGCCGAAATTTCCGCCCGGAGCACCCCACACTGATTTGGCGGAACCAACCTCGCTATGAGTCTTGGTTACATGCGCACGGAAGTGAATTGAAAGCATGTTCCTCCCAGAAGGATCTAGAGAGGATGCTTACATGAAAGTCTTTGTCAAACCAATGTTGGAGTGTAATGTAATCAATGTTCTCGTATATTAAGAATATTAGCGTGGCCAAATAATTTATTTCTCCGCTGTGTTGTCTCTTTAAGGTGAATAGCTGCGTTAGCATCCTCTTGCCTCCTGAAAATGTCCAGGGGTACTACCAAAAGCTCACCCTATGCTGTCCTTTGGACTTCGTTTAGATTTCTGCAGCTCCTCTCATATTCATCACCCCGTAGATGAGATTTATAGCCAGTAGGTTGAAGTCCCTATTTGTTCCCAATCGATTTTTGGTAACAGAATTAAACTACTGTAGCTTCCTTGAGTCTTTCTTGAACGTTAGGTTTCCAGCCTAGTTTTCTGTCAAAAATAAGACCCAGGTATTTCGCTCTATTAGAGAAGTCTAAACTGGTACCATTGATTGAAAGGGGATATATGATTGGAATTTTGTGTTTCCTGGAAAACAGGGCAGGATTAGTTTTATGGGAGCTTATCCCAATCCATAGCGATCTGCCCAGCATTTCAATCTGTCAAGATTTAGCTTTAAGTGTTATTTAATGGAATTAAGATGCTTACGTGAGACGGCTATGGCAACGACATCGGCATAGGCAACCACCTTGCTACCAGCCGCTTCCAAATATATCAGCAGTTCGTTGATCACTAAGTTCCAGAGAACGCACCTCTGGTAGAGGTCCAGATATGCCGATGATCAAACAGTAGGAATCTTTGGCAGTTTCCAGTCTGGAAACGGTTATGTAAGAATACATATACAAGTTCTAACCTTACCTTTGTTTTTTGTTTAGATCAGAACGTATTCAGTTGTCTCAAGAAGTCCACGAACCACGCCTTCTACAATCCATAGTTTCTGGATTAGGATGAGCTCATCTTCATCATCTGGTCGTGAATCGTAAGTCTCCTTTTAATTTGTAGTCGGTTTCTATTTCCGACAGGGTATCAGAGGTGGAGGCGGTCGACCCCTAATAGAATAGAGTCGTCGCTATCCAATTCAAGTTAGGATATCGACGCTTCAGGGTTCGAGGGTTAATTTACAATTTTAGTTAAAGGATGAGGAAGATGTTTATCAGCATCCAGCTCATCGTTTTGTAAGCCCTTAGGCTTATTGACCCGAAGCCGTACCAAATCATGCCTTTCGGCTGCGCTTGATCACGAATAACTAACAGAGCCAGTTAGTTACTCCAGTTTCGCGAATTTCCAGTCATGAGTCAGAAGGGTTGGGTTACTCTAGAATGTTTTCTGGGGAGGGGAGGGCAGTCTCCATGACTTTCTTCTCTTTGACTTGCTGTAATGAATCCATTTTTAATCACCCGTCACGATGCGATAAAGAATACCCTTCCTATTTTGTCGCGGGAGCAGTTGTTCGCAGGCGAAAAAACGACGATCAACGTCCCTTGGCTTTAAATCATAAGGAACCCGAATTCCCTGTTTTTGAATCATTCCCAGCACATGCAATCGCTTGGAAATGGCCTGGCAGGTAAGTCCAAATGCTCCGAAGAAAGCTCTTCTTGCGTTTGACACGGATCATCATTCAGCGTCTTCGAAGGATTTTGGCCTTCCTTCACGCGGGCGGTCGTCAACATCGAAATCAGTCACTGCATGTTGTTTCACATAGAGCAGCATCCCGTAAACTTTTTGGAGCTCTCGATGCGATTCAGCCGCCGCTTTTTTCGAATGAAAGAAGGAAATCAACACTTCCCGCAAATGACGATTATTTGGCACAAAATCAGACATTTTTACAAAACTATAACATATGTATATGACGCCAAAACAAAATCGCTAATGTGTCAAAATTGTTGTTTACATTTTGGATATGTCAAAATCGAACAGCACTTACTGCTGGAGCGTTCTCTTAATTTATCCAATATTACCTCATAATTATCTGCAAGCATTTTCAAACCTGCTATTGGAGCTCTGGCAGTATGGTTAAGCTTGGAAACTAAGTGCCGCAGTTTGTAAATTTTTCATTGTTATGAACCAAAGAAACAAATTCGTCATACCAGTGTATCCACGTGGTAACATCACCTGAAAACCCTTGAAGTGCCGTAGTGTTGGTTTTATTTAAATGATTTTCCTGCTCACCCTGTTTTGCAACAAGAACTTGTAGAGCTAAAGCTGTTAGGTAGTACATCTCTTCGTAGGTTGCCTTATTGGGCTCTGCAATTTCATCGAAATCCCTTTCTTCGATTTTTCCTTGGACTCTTTTAAATGTATGAAATGTTGAGCCTAATACTTCGGCACGAATATTCATCTCCACGACAGCCGTAGAAAGTGGATCTATTCGAACACGTGTCAGGTACTCCTTTCCGCGTTTCACTTGCTGCTCGACTACTTTACGTCGAGTTTTTAGAGTTGACAGCACTTCGTCTGATTGTTTCGCAGCCGCTGTCTCAGCTTCCCCAGACGTGGTCTTCTTAGATCTCGGAACCAAAGATGATGAAGTTTCTTTTGCGGGCTTGGTGCCCACCTTTTACGTGATTACACAATGCACGCAAAATTTAATGAAATGTTTGAATTATTTGTAAAATGCTCAAGGCTTGTATCTCGCCGGGTGATCCAAATATTTGTGCGAAAAAAAAGGCTTTGCATACTAAGAAACACTCGGACGTGATGTTCTTTATTACTTTAATAATGTGCACTTGACACTCGAAAATTAATACACATGTTATATTGGCAATGTTGAATGACATTTATTATAAATGTAAATAAATACAAGGTGTTAAGTAATTATTTGCATAAAAAACATAGAATAACTTGTATTTTTACGCTCTTTTCTCCAGAAGAAGGTCGGAGAAACTGTATGATAAAGCATTGCTTTTCCGAAGAAAGCTCTGCTCTAAATTCTCGGATTCTATCACAGAGCTTGGGCTTGTCAGAGTGTATCTTACAGTCGATTTAGTACATGCCTACTATGACACACAGTGATCAACTGATTGATTTCTACAATCATTCCATCTAGGAAATTAAGGTGGATTTGTCTAATAAAAACTGTCTGTACCAACTAGCACTATACGGCACCAACTGGCACTAGCTGTTTGTCAACCATAGTTGTCTTTTGCGTTATCCAGCATATCTTCAGGGATTTTCCGATACCAAGAGAAAGTAGCGCCTGGCACAGAAAAGCGCTGTTCTACCACCTCATCTTGGAAGACGTCTGAGAAGATCTGTGTATCTAGTTCAGACAAACGTCTTTGCAGCCGATTCCTGTTGCTGAGTTGTGGCGTTGAACTTCTTCATAGGAATATTCCTGGTCATATGTTATAGCATATTCACATCCGTATCTTTGCAGATAAAAGATAGTGATATCCACATTTTATAACATTCAAACTGCCAACACGCTAAAGGTCAAATATTCCTTCTTCGTAGAAGTGCTATCTTTTTGAGGCAATGAAATCTTCAAGGGCTGTTATGACCTCTGCTCGGTTCCAGAAGTCCTTCTGCCGGCAAAATGAATAGAGATTGCGGAAAAGATGGTAATCGATTGGGGAAATATCAGGAGATAACCTACGGCGGATGCGAAAGAATTACAAACCCCAACTGCAACAGTTTTTGCACCGTGACTTGTATGGTATGGGGTCTATCATAGTCATGCAAAAGGATCGGACTGTGCCTATTGTCCAACGCAGGTTGCTTTTCAGCCAATTTGGTATGCAATAGTATGTCGATTTCCATACAATATTTAATAGAGTTTATCGTTTCTTCTGGTTAAAGGAATGAAAAGTGGATTGGTCCTTTCGATGTCCACCAAATTGTCATCATAGCCTTTTTTGGGTGAGGATCGGGCTTGTGGGTATGTTTTGGGTTTTCATCTGCATCCAACCACTGTCCAAATCTTTTACGATTATCATACAGTATTCACTTTTCATCTCAGGTGACTATCCAGTGTAAAAACGGGTCGGTTTGGTTTCTTAATGTAAGCGAATCGCAGATTTCCAGACGCGGTAGTTTTTGGGATTTGTTCAGTTCATGGGGTACCCACTTATCGTGTTGCTTTACCTTTCCTATGAGAGAAACGTTTCGACTTATTGTCATTGGGGATACTCCCATGCTTTGTCAAATCTACCGCACCGATTTCGTTGGGTTCGCATCCACCGTTGCTCTTAAAACATCGTCGTCAACTAACGTTTTCGGCTTTCCACGTGGTTCATTTTCGAGGGTGAAATCTCCCGAATGGAACTTTCCAAACCAACGTCGTATAGACTATAGTTCGTCCGTTAACCGCTATATCCTCATTAATGTTTTCCATTGCCAATGGCGCATTATGTCCCATTTTAAATTCGTAAAGGAAGAGGGTTCGAATTTGAACTGCCGACGCGACGACATGGTAAATAATTCCTAGAAAAAAAAATAACGGTACTTGTAACGAACCCTAAAATTCTCACACGGTAAGCACACATACCACTTTATTTTATAGAAAAAGAAAATTTAACGTTCTGGCACTGATGTTCACTCAAGAACTTCTTATTTCCGACTGTGCGAAAATCGGACATTTCTTGTGCTACAAAACAATAGTTGGTGGTACGAGTATATTGCTTTGGTAACAATTCCTAAATCAATCTTATACTAACGATGTCATTCCTTCTAATTATCTGAAGATACTCGCATTCTCAATCAGCATTTCGTGCTACTTTATGGATGGATTGCGTAGATGTTGCAGAATCAATACCTAAATAAGCATTTTGCAGAATAACTCATGCCAAAAAGATGTCGTCTCTGCTTATAACAGAAGTTCTCGACTTAGATGCTGCAGGCCGTTGTCTTCTAGACACTGCTTTGTTACATTCTTGGAGCACAAACTTGTTGACAGAGGGTGATCACTCCAAGCTGTAGCATCATCGGAAATACGCAAGTAGATACCTCGGTTACTGTCATTTTATTTATGACGAGCATTTTCTGTATCGTATTGACTTGAGCATTGACGTCACTCGTTGTATCATTGCTTTATGTACATTGGCCTCATTTTAAAGCAGACGAGTCATGTGAATTGCCGCATCCCTTGTGAAACTTAGCGAAAAGAATTTTAATAATCAAGGCTTTTTTTTACTGGTTTGTACAATAATTCTGAGTTTGGGAAAATTCATTTTCAAGCTGCCAACACAATAAATCCGATATGGTTATCTACTATCTAACATCGCATATTTAAGCTCATTCTAGGACTTACTATGTCGCATCTATCACAAGATCTACTCGTACTTTAGCCAATCACTCTCTAGGTAACGTTTATATTCCCAGGCACATTACCTCGACAATTGTGAGTAGTATCTGTTAAATTTTAAATGCTAATCCGAGCGGACATGAGTAAAGTATCCGTTTGTACGAGCACGTATGAGTTTATTTGTTTGTTTTCTTTTCGTCTATCTAATTGACTTGGCATGTTGCACTTTCAAGTTACAGCTACTTGCTTACTTGTACAAATATTTATTAAGAATCAAAGGAAGAAAATCTATGCCAAAAGATACTTAAGTATTTGGCATTGTTCACTTCGAAATGCAATTGATTGACCGACATATTGTTAGAATTCGTGTTCTAGTTTCATGATTTCCATGAGTCCAAAAGTATAATAGTATCTCAATTAATTTGTCAGATACAAATACAATTCTTCTCCATTCCATACAATAGAGGTGAAGATGATATAGATACGTATGTACTCGTACATCATCTTCTTTTCGAAGATATTAGATAAGAAATTCAATATGACAAAAGGAAGGTACTTAAGTATTGGCGCGCAATTGCTGAAGAGGGTTTTATCGAAAGTTTCCAAGACAATTGGTCAAAAGTGAAATTGTTGTCTCTTTTCTAAAAATTTTTTATAATCGCATTATCTTTACTTTTGCCCAGAATTTCTACATGTACAATGGTTGCCATCTAGAACTGTGGATACGTACGAATAGCTTTCTCAAGTTTGCTACAATTGAATGGCAGAATTTATTAACTGATGGACATTTGTATTTATGCAACCATTCCGATTGTGTAGACAGGGGGGCGAATTGGAGAAGGGAAATGTTCGAGCTTTCTAAATTCAGAAATGGAATTGGCATTGTGTTTCTTGGATAAATTTTCCTTGGCGATGAAACGGATCATTGCAGGTATACATTGAAATGTAGGTGAAGTTTGTATGTACATTAGAGTAGAGTTCTGTCTTAGGAGTCTATCGATTTTCGATACATCACTCGGTTTTAATTATTTTTTTAAAAACAATGCCGACATATTTGCAGTCCATTTAATAATATCGATTTGAGAGAATTTGCATGAAATTTGAAAGTCATGTAAACACAACAATAAAATCAGACCAAAACGTTCTTGTTTGAGTTCGCTTAGTTACTTAATGGAAAACACTGTCTCCTTGTCCGTGCCACACCTTCACAATAGTCTGGTCCCTGAAACGGCCTTCATGGTCATCTTGAACTTGATGGTATTGAATTCTAGGTCCTTTGCTTAATATAACAGCCGGATAGACTTGTTTAAGATACAACTTTTTATGTCAGAATCTACCTTAGGTTAACAGGTAATCTTGTACGAGGAAAAACCTCAAGATACCTAGTCTAATTGACTAATTCCATAAAAAATCGAAATAACATAGTCCTTCCACAATAATACTAACTTTCAATAAAATATTGCAAGCTAGTACTAGATCAGTTTTCCAGAACTTTGAGGCTGAATTAAGGCCTCAACAATAAGGCTGCCGTACGCAGGATGAAAGCCAGAAAGATAGATCGTTTAAGACTTGGATTTTATTATTCTTCTCCATGGTTTGTCTTAAGGGGAACACTTGAGATTCCTCGTCGTTTTGTCTGGTTGATAGCCATACTGGTATCCGACAATAAGCGCGGTGCTAGGCAAAACAGCTTAAAACACTATGATACCTAGCTTAAGATGATTTTGCATTCATTGTCTAGTAAGGACATGCCCCCATAGTGGGTCCAAGATATAGCGCTTACTATCCAATATATGCTACCCTCTTCCAACGTACGCGTTCGTCATTCAAAATTTGTGGTAGCCTATTTAACTTCTTCTTTGACGTAGGACCGGATTAGTTCAGTAGTTGTTCTCATTTTTGGTCGCTTCTCAAAGAAGTAGGTTCAAAGCGTCCTTGTTTTATACCCGATTTCGACTGAAAGCAGTTGGATTGAATATTTCCATTTCTCAGCTAGATCTGTCCAATTTGTCATTGATCTTCTTTTCAATACTGCCTTCAACTTAGCGGGCATCAGTACCTATTAGTGTCGCACGAACTCTCATTTTGTGGCACCAACAACTCTCAATCCAGTTGAATTCGATGTCTTTGTACGAGGAACTAGCTAACCAGGGTATGCAGTCTGAGGTCGAATTGGCGCAAATCCGATAATGTCGAAAAGCTTCTAGAAATTTGGTGGTCTACCAGATTACACACTGACAGTATCTAATGGAATGTAGTGGTAAGTATTCTTTGCTAATAATTGCCAATGAAAGCAAGGTTCAGGCTTCCTTTCACCGAATAAAACATCGTCAATTGAGGAATTGGGAATGTTTCTCCTTTATTTCTTCATGAATAGTTGAATAGAACTTCATCTATTTTCACGGGCTAACTTCCTATTTTAATAGCGAGACTTTCACGATTTCACTCACAAGTTCACTGCGATTTCTGCTAAGTTCAAAGTTTCCACTGCAACCATAAGTCGTCACCTTTCAGACATCGGAAAGGTAAAAAAACTGGAGAGATGGGTAGCTCACTTCTTAACATCAACAAATATGCCACCACGTTTGGAGATTGAAATATCCTTAACGAACAGGCATCGTATGTATCCCTTCCTGCATCGTGTTGTCACCTGAAATCAGAAGTGGATCCTGTACGATAATAGGAAAAGGTCAAGGTAATGTTTGGAAAAGCGAGTCTCCAAGAGAACTCGCCAATTCTGAACTACATCCCAGAAAGGTAATGGTGACTGTAGTGGACAGTGAAGGAGCTGTGCATTATTCGTTTATCAAACGCAGGGAGACAATCACTGCAGAATCATATTGTAGAGAAACTGAAATAATGCACAGCAAATTGCGCCAAAAACAGCCTTCACTAATAAATAAACGTGGTCCCACACCGCTTCGCGACCATCGCAGACCACATACGGCATAGTCAACGTTCCTGAAGCTAGCAGGGTTGGGATATGAGGTTTTGCCTTATCCACCCGAAGCCAGTGTCGTCAAGGTATTTTGAATTTCTGAACTATATGCACATCTTGGCACAGCTCATAGAGCCCGCAGTTGTATTTTCTCCTCCTGTCGCCCTTCTGGTATGCGGGACCAAATATTCGACGTAGGATTTTCCTTACGAAAGTGTTTAGTGTCTATTGAGCTTATCATTTAGCACACGTCTACACAAAGCAGAACTTAAGAGTTTTAAACACATCCGGTTCGCCAAACCGAAGAAGAAGTAGTTTCCTAGGCCAAGTTTTTGCCGAATCTCCATTACAGTCTTATTCGTGGATTTGGGCTTACTCCGATGTAGATGAACTCCTAAACTACTGCGAAATTACTTCAGTGACAGCGCATCTTTTTGCTTAAATGCATTACACGTTTGTAAAAGATCGGAAGAATCGTTTCCAAATTTCACATTACACCGCGTGTTTTCTAGGGTGCCGTTCCTTTGGTTCAGTTTTAATGGGATCACGAATCGCCTTTTACAGCTCAAGACGATAAATGGCATCATATACGTCTTTGACGTCCAAGGGTTCACTTTGGTGAGAAAATTTGATTGGTCGTTTATCTCTCAGGCCGGAAGCCGCATTAATGTATTGCGTAAGGTCTTGAGACAGTCACATAACATGCTGGTGAGGATCTCATATAGTTCTTACAAGACACAGGATCGTCTTTCTTGAAAATGGTCCAGTACTCTGGAACAAAAAACTAACCAAACTCAGAAGAGACACTTGAAAGCTCTTCAACCGAGCTAAACGTAATAGTGAATGAGAAATAGATAGAAGAACACTCACCATATACAGCCAAGAAATTAGAAGGGCAAAGAGAGAATCGTGGAGAAGCTTCTGTCATACAATCCATGGCACCAGAAGTTGTACCCGTTTTCATAAAATACTCTCTAAGCAGCACACTAATCCTATCCGGTCAATGAAGAAACCTGACGGCAAATACCCCGAAAACGGTCTACAGACTCTTCAGATCTTAGCTGAAACACACTTTCCAGATTCGACGACAGTTCCAGAAGCCCAAGAAAAACCTCTACAGAGAAGGATAAATAGGCCGCTGGGAGAGGACTCAAACAGAGCAAAGGAAATTTTTCATGAAGGCAAAATAATTTGGGCAATCAACTTTTTCAAACCTTCAAAACCCCTGTAGAGATGCAATATTTCTAGTTTCACTACAAAAGGGCATACCCCAATCGCCTTCTGTACTAATTAACATATTTAGAGCTAGCTACGCGTGCGGATATTTACCAGAAAAGTGTAAGAAGGTTGCTGTCAAATATATTCCTAAGGTAGGACGCAGACCTACCTTAAAACAGAGACGGGGCACTTCAAACGTCTATATGGAAAATCAACCACATACGCCCTACAAAATCTTACCACAAGGATTGAAAAATCTCTCAGAGATAAAGAGGTAGCACGCGGTTGTTTCCTCGGTATAGAAGGAGCATTTGACAACACAGAATTCTCCCAGATATATACATAGAGGGATTCAAAACATGGGAGTTGACGACACCACATGTAAATGGATAAAATGTATGCTAGAGGTTAAAACATTAAAAATCCCACTAGCCAGCAATAAACTGAGTGTGATAGCTATGGAGAGATGCCCTCAGGGAGGAGTACTATCACTCCTACTATGGTCTTACCTCCTACTCATAGGTAAATTCGAGGACACAATCTTGGATCGCCTCCAAAGGCGACCTAGTAGCTGAATGGTGCACGAAAGCTGGCCTCAAAGCCAATCCCAAAAAAAGCGCCATTGTTAAATTCACCAAGGGAAGAAGGCGAAAAAGACTCAGAAACGCCACTCTCTTCGGTGAAACAATAGAGTTCTCAATAGAAGTCAAATATCTAGGAATCACACTGAATGAAAAACTTACCTGGAACACCCATCTTTCTAAGACCATTGACAAGGCTGGGACCTCAGTATGGACCAGCAAAAGTCTAGCTGGAAAAAATTGGGGACTTAATCCCAAAATGATACTATGAATGTAAACGGCAATAGCGAGACCAGTCGCCGTTTGGTGGCATAAAGCAACGCAGAGGTCTACATAGGCCGAACTCAACAATTGTGCACCTGGTGCAATGAAAACCGCAGCAACAGCTGCGCCTGAAATTCTCCTCAATATCCCACTTTATCTGGAACTCATGAAAGAAGCCATGGTAAATGCCTACATGTTCATCACAGATGATCAATCCAATTCCAAACCAGTTCATGCTGCAATTCTTCATGAATTTAAAAAAAAAGAACTACTTGGAATAGATTTAATAGGCAAATATCTACCACGATATAACTTTCGGCACATCTTTAAGGTTACATTTCCTGACCGCCTTAACTCGGAACAGGAAAACCAACATTTGTCAAGGGCTCACATGTATGGTACACAGACGGATCTAAAACAAATGAAGGAGTTGGAGCCGGAGTATACGGTCCTCGCACTAGGACATTCATACATGTCAGCATGGATACAAGCAGCTGCGTATTTGAGGCTGGAATCCATGGAAAGAATCTAAACAGGCATGTAACAAACAAAAACATTTATATTCTCTCCCACAGCAGAGCAGCACTACTTGCAGTTAACGCCTTTGAAATAAAATCAGAACTGGTCTGGGACTGCCTTCAACTCCTACAACTACTGGCCATCACAAATAAAGTTCATCTGATTCGGGTGCCAGGACACAGTGGACCTGAATCAGACGAACTAGCCAGGAAGAGATCCACATCTGAATTCATGATGCCAAGACCATTCTATGGGCTATCAATAAACACCATAAAATGAAATATTAAAACCCGGCTGAAGGAAAAGAAGCTTTATTTCTGGAGAGAAGCCGAAGGGAACAAACAAGTCAAAACCATTATGCCAAGCTGTTGCCACAAAAAAACGAAACAATTACTACAACTAAGTAGAAGTTAGATTCGTGTGACCACAGGTTTTCTCACAGGACACTGCCGTGTGAAAAAACACCTGATGATCATGGACATAGCACAAGACAATACATGCAGACTGTGCATGAACAGAACACATACTATGTGACTGCTATGGTTTAAGCAAAACACGTCAACGTTATCTAGCTAAATTCTACCTTGAAGCGGCGGACATAGCTGCCAGCTCACCTAATGACGTAGCCGCCTTCCTAATAAATTGCGGCATCATGGATGAGCTCTACATGGAGGATATCACAATAGGCCAATATGTCGCCGCAGTGATCTGGGATTCTTTATATCACCTCCCATAACAATCTAAATGTAAATCTACTCGTATATAACCTTTATCAAAATTACATCTTATATCTTCAAAGATGACATGGACCATAGCCGAGGAACAACAGTGGCTGGCTCTAAAACCCGATTCAAAAGGACTAAGTAAAGAGTAAAATGATAAGTAATTTTGTATTTGTTTGGCTATCAGCTTGTCGAAGACAAGCTTATTGATCTGTAGTCATTACAACAGGAGGCAATAGGAACGACCTTTGCAATTTTCCATAATGCAGTTGTTGATAATGTGCGTTAGATGAGATACAATGAATGGCAAGATTATCTTTATAAAGCGAATTGCTACTATATCTACAACACACTCAACAACATCGCTCTGAGATGGTAATTCAAAATCGAGAGGCCCTTGAACAGATGGCTCAGTATTACTATCGCTCGGACACCGTAATCCAAAAAATTTTCATTTATTTAGTTCATAAGGATTTATATTACAGCTTGAGGAAGTCGTGCTTCAGTTCTTCGTAAATTGATGTAATTAAACTTAGAAGCGTAATAATTTCTTCTAATGTAGGTCGAGCTACTTTAAAGGCACTCCAATTAACGGAAGAAGGATTTAATTTCCACTTCCTATAGCTTTTATTTCGCATTTCGCGTATTCCAGGGACAAATATTATTACGAATGCTACCAGTTTTAGTGGGGACATATTCATCAAACAGTTGAAAAATATAGTGGCTAAAATAACTCAGCTTTTCATCAGCATCACCACTCAGTCTGCAGTTTTGCCAGGGGATTGTACGTAGTCCGTTCTTGCAATGCCTGAAAATCAATGCGGTTGAAGTTTTTATAAGAAACAGACGTGGGGTTATAATACTTCGAAAAGTTTATGTTGTAGGAGCAGAAGAGCAGGTCATGATCAGATATGAAAGAAATTTAATTAAAAACCAGTACATTGGAAAGATCTGACACACATCTCGTATCTAACTACAGACCGGCTATCAAACTTTTAGTTATTCCCAAGCTTTTAGATAGTGTTGTAAAGGACAGAACTACCTTCACAATGAAATAACATGTAAGTAAATACCAACATGGCTTTTGGAAGGGTAGATCCACTGTCTCGAACTTAGTGGAATTTTCAAATTTCTGCATTAATTCCATGGAAGCCCATAAATACGTCGTTGTGATTTGTACAGATGTTGTTAAAGTTTTCAGCAAAGTTAACTTGACTATTCTTTTAAATAAATTAACTGCATATGGCTCTTATGGTACATCGCTGCAATGGTTTAAATCCTATTTTCATGGCAGAAAGCAATATTTTTCTAAGGAAATTTTACTCAACTCTAGTGTTCCAGAAGGCAGCCACCTAGGTCCATCGCTATTCTTGCTTTTTGTCAATGATTTGCCAAACTTATTAAAGCATTGCTATTGCGCGATGTATGCTTTTTTGTTAAAAGAAGATCTAAATAGATTCATTAAGTGGTGCGAATTAAACAACTTAAAGTTAATTATACCAGTGAGCTTCCATAATAGAACTCTGCATCTTATTGTTACACAATATCCATTAAATAGTTCTCAAATAAAATCAGTATATGATATTAAGGACCATGGTGTAATTTTTAATTACATATTAATTCCATAGTACCAAAGGGAATTCTCTTTTAGGGTTTGTTAAAAGGAACTCCGCTGATTTTAAAGATCCTTATACTATAAAGGCTTTTTATTGCAACATTGTGCGTCCCATCATGAAGTATGCTTATGTTTTCTATGGTCCTTTTACTGTTACAGATATACGTAGAATCGAAAAAGGTGCAAAAGAATTTCTTAAAATTTGTCTTACGTCGTTTGTTTCTTAATAATGTCCCTTATGTTCATCATTCTTACCGTTCTAAATGTCTCCTACTTGGAATGCAATCTCTAGAATCGAGAAGAAAATGTATAATGTCATGTTGATCCGAGATATACGAGTACAATCTGCTACCACTGACAGTGAGAATGTGATTACATGTTTGAATTTGTGCACTTCTTCAAGAGTCCTAGGACCTAGACGCCTGCTATTTAAATTTCCTCATAATACATTGCATGGTCAATGTGAACCTATTTCTTTGCGTATCAAGATGATTAATGTACAGGGTCTTCCAATAGGAACTTCCGAACTTTGACAATTGATAGCGGCTATATTATTGAAGCTACATCTGTCAAACTGGCTGTCATTTATTCCGTCTGTTTTGCCAAATCACCATGGATGGACATAGCGTTCAGCAACACGTGCAAATGATAAAATTATTTTATCATGGGCGTATTCGCCCATTTTACGGTTGCCATAATCGTCCTATCGAGAGGACTATTCGCAGTGCTGCGGATAAATTTGAGTCCACTGGTTCAGTAAACGATAAACTAACACCCGTACCTCGACGAAACGTAAGATCTGCTGAAAATATCGCCACTGTCCGTGAGAGTGTGCAGGAGAATCAGAGGCAGTCGATTTCGCGTCGCTCACAAGAACTCGGCCGTTCGTAGACCACAACTTGGCGAATTATGCCTCGTGACTTGGGCCTGCACCCGTACAAAATTCAGCTGACCCAGAAGCTAAACGACCATAGACAACGACGTGTCTATTTCATTTTCATTTATTATAATTTTCATAGAAAAATCGTCTTCAGCGAAGAGGCCTATTTCTGGATGAATGGGTACATCAACAAACAAAATTTTCGAATTTGGGACGATACCAATCCACATGAGATCCAAGAGCGTCCAATGCATCCCGAAAATGTCACTGTTTGGTGTAGATTTTGGGCTGGCGGCGTCATCGGGCCATATTTCTTTGAGAACGACTTTGGCCAGCAGGCCATCATCGTCAACTGCGAGTGCTATAGGTTGATGATTACCAACTTCTTTTCACCTGAATTAGATGATATGGGCACTAACAACATGTGGTTTCAACAGGACGCCGCCATGTGCCATACAGCTCAACCCGCATTTGAAATTCTACACGAGCGATTCGATGGCATGGTCATCTCACGTGTAGGTGATGTGAACTGGCCCCCGAAATCATGCGATTTGACCCCGTTAGACTTTTTCTTGTATGATTTTCTAAAGTCGCAGGTCTATGCGAATAAGCTACAAACCTCAAAGCCAACATAACCCATGCCGTCGGTCAAATTCAGCCTGATTTAAGCGCCAATGTAATGGAAATTGGACATTTCGAATTCGCCCTGAAGCCGCGGCGGACATTTGGACGATATTATATTCATTTCATAAATTAAGGCATCGGTAGGCCTTTCAAACGAATAAAAAATTTCGATGATATCTCACGCACACTTTGTTTTATTTAAATTTAAAGATAAAAAGCATTAAGCGCTTTATATAGCACAGAACTCGGCATATCTTTGCACATAAATATTTAAAAATAAATTAATGTCTTTACTTTATTAATCAATTGTTATATTATTTTAAGTAATGTTTAAGATACAATCTTATCTGCATTTCGAAATTTGTTGATTCTTAAATTGTAGATTGGAAGAAATAAATAAAGTCAGGAACTGGCCGAATTTTTGATGCGTTGTTTAATCAAATTTGCGACGAAAAGTGGCAAACACAAAAAGCGTATTTCACTTGGAAATATGTTCTCAACTTGCTTTCCAATCAACGGACAATTTACGATCGTTATATAGTTTAGCTATGTGGCTAATGAACTCCACTGAATCTTACTGTTCTGACAGATTTACGTCTCGCGGACTGCTATAGAGCCCATCAAATGTTTGACCGTCACAACACAACACTAAACACAAGATATTTCTTAAGGTTTTAGCAACTGCGATTGTAGCTCATAGTGATGCTAGCTATCATCAGCTACTTGATATACACTGACTACATGTCTTCTTTGAAACACCCGATGATGATGATTATGAAGATTTCTCTCAATTCTGACAAACCCACTTCCGTGGGTTGGATGAATATCATCTAAAGTATCTCGTATTTGTTGACAATAGTAACCTGCATATGATACAAGTTATCAGATGAGTAAACGATCAACTTCAATTTGAATAGGTTGACAATGATGAACATCCGCGACGACAAATACTGATACGCCAGTGGCTAATAGATTTCATCTCACGGGAGCACCTATCTCACATTCAAGATCATCGGCAGATATGACTTGACTTGGCCTAAGGTCAAACAAATTACAAAACAAAAAATACAACCCGACTCACAAGTTATTTGCGTACGAGTATCTCAGATGGAATGACCTCTAAAGTGTGAGTTGAAGTTGAAAATGAAAATGAAAATAATAAAAAAGATAAATAAACCTACTTTTACCCACCTACATATGTACGTGTATGGTTATATGTATATACAAATGTGTATGTATCTAAGCTATTTCTGTGGTATCTGCGGTATGTCTCTGGTATCTCTGGTATATCTTTAGTATATCTGAGCTGTATCTATGTTGTTTAACTTTCTTAAATTATTATCAAGCTCACCGTCTACCAGATTTCACGTTCATGGCACGAGGCGTAAGTACGAACAAATACCCGTACACGATAGTTATCTGGAGATAAACCACAAGAGATATTTTTTTTTTCTCCTTTTCCTCTATATCATGGTTGAATATATGTGTGCTACAAGCATATGTACCGCTGCAAGGCAGACGGAAACACCAAACGAAGAAATATCAAATGACTTATTCGCTCTGCATACGAGCACGCATAAAATAATTACGATTATATTTATGGTTAACTTTATACGCATTCTTCATTATCAGGGAGATGATACATTTTCAGATATGTCACAAGCTGGGTGGTAGCTATAAGCTCCATCTGCATATACTCGTATACCTCCAGATAGATATTATCGCGTATTCATACATCGTGTTCGTTACTTCATATGTGCGTGATGAATGTGCACTATGGATTAATTACTTCGTATTTACTTTATTGTTTCTGTTAATTTGTAGCAAACGTATGCCTTGGATTAATTATGACTGATGTGATAATTTCAAGTTGAGGTTAGAAGACCGCTTTCGAGGTGTGATACTCGTAGATGGAAGCTCATAGTGTTAGGTTTGGGTAATGCTAATAAAATCTAGAGCGAAGGTAAACATTACGTACAACATACGAGTATATCAGGGTGAAATACTCGTAAACTTTGAATTGTTAGATATTCGTAATCGGTTCAACTATGATTTTGCGGGTTCAAATTTACTTTGAAATAAAGGTCAAGAGAGAGGTATACCCGTAGTTTGAAATTCAGCGATGATACATTTAAGTAATTTAGAAAATATCGTTGAATTTTGAGATTTGTGTTGACACAATTTTACGCAAAGTTATTTGCGAAATAAACGAGTTCAGGTGCGAGTATGTTGAGTAAGGAATTTGATTTTTTTTCTTTCAAATTTTTGAACGCAAATGGTATTTGAATTTCAATGAGGTGGAACTCTGATTCTTCGATGGTATTTACTATTGATATACTAGTTAGGGAGTATCAAATTTCATTGACGCCTAAGTACCTTATGTTTATTTTAGATATTTGCATTGATTTCACAAAGCTGGTATAAGGGGTCCAAGTGCAATTTTTTTATGTTGTCCTCCAATTGAATGATGCGCTACTATGGCATTGCTTTATAGTGAATTATTTATTTTGTGCTCGAAGTAGATAAAACGAGGTTTGAGTTGAGATCTTAAGCCATTTCCGGGAAGTTAAGTAGACACTTTATTGGTCCATTTACATGTTGTACCTATCCTAATAATCGCTTGAATTAAAACGGTCCTACTCTTTTTGTTTTACGGATATGACCGCGTCTCGTAAGTTATTATTCTTCTTTCAAGAGGAAACGGAGAAAATGCTAGAATGATCAGATCGACAGTTTGATCAGAGAATATAACGAACACGACAGGGTTACAAAGTCAGAAGAGCAGCCTGCAAAGATCAACATGGACAAATACAGGATGCGCCATCTGGAGCTTTCGGTATAGAAATATTTAATAACTTTAAGGAAAACACAAGAGATTAATGTGGCGTGTTTTTATTTAGTGAGCTACGAACGTAGTCCCAGAAGTACCCAACCTAACAAAGAAAACAAAAAAAAATTGGGGAAAAATTTATTTAGTTCTCTACGTAGTCTCCTTTTAGTTCAATACAATTTACGAGCTGCTTAAAGTAGCAATCAACCGCAGACTCCACCTCCTTACTCTTGGCAAACCTTTTACCATCGAGCCATTTTTTTTCAAATTCGGAAATAGAAAATAATCTGAGGGGGCTAAATCTGGCAAATAGGGTGCACGAGGAAGCAATTCGAACTTTAACTCATTGATTTTGGCCATTGCGATGACGGATGAGTGAATTGGCGCATTGTCTTGATGAAACAAAACTTTCTTCTCCGGCAAATGCGGCCGTTTTATCTTGATTTCATCTTTCAAACGCTGCAATAAGTTCGGATAATACACTCCGTCGATTGTTTTTCCTTTCTGAAGATAATCAATGAAAATTATTCCACGCGTATCCCAAAAAACTGACGTCATGCCCTTGCCTGCAGATAGAACTGTCTTCGCCTTCTTTGGAGCCGATTCTCCCCTTTGAGTCCATTGTTTTGGCTGTTCCTTCGTCTCGGGTGTGAAGTGATGGAGCCTTGTTTCATCCATGGCTATGAATCGACCCAAAAACTCGGCTTGAAACATCCTCACGACAATGGTTTTTGTTCTATTGTGAGTAATCTCGGCATCCACCTTGCGCACAGCTTTCTCATGTCCAATTTTGCGGTCAACATGCGATGTGGAGCACTTTTTGAAATGCCTACCATATCACGCACTTTCAATCGACGGTCATCCAATACCATTTTGGGGATTTTTTTCTGGTGAAATCACCTCATTTGGTCGACCACTGCGATGTTCGTCTGAGCAGCTCGTACGGCCTCGCTTAAACTCTGCCACCCAATATTTTGTTGTTGTAAGTGAAGGAGCAGACTCCCCCAGAGTAGACTCCTGTTCCGTTTTGATATTGGTTTGATTGAGGCCTTTCAACTGAAAGTATTGTATCACATAACTATGACCAATTTTTTCCATATTTAAAAATTTATTGAGAGCGTTCACTATTGTTGGCTGCCGAACAAATACTAAACAACAAAGCGCCGTCAGTCTTCAAATTTAAGCTTTATAAGGTTGGTGCTTTCTAGAATTGTCAGCCATCTAGACGTCAGGTCTACTTCTGGGACTACCTTTGTATTGTTAAGAATAAAACGTTTTAGTGTCTTTATTCTTGATTGGTTCACATCCTATCTAGGAAATAGAGTAGAAGTAGAAGAAACTAAAAGTGGTACAAATTATATTAAAATGGATGTGCCACAAGGCTCGGTACTAGGACTAATACTTGTTTTGATCAACATCAATTCACTATTTGTACTCGATTTTAAAGGGGTCGTACGAGCTTTTGCAAATGATTGTATGGGTCGGATAGTCCTCTAGATCTTGTCACAGATATTGGGTCTACAAGTAAGTTTCCAGCGTTTGTTAGAGATGGCGCCACCAGTGGATCCCGGGCAGAAATGTCAGACCCCATGTGTTTTATTTGTAGGTTTTGTATCTGTCAACAACTTTGCAGCGTTATATTTGAGCAGTCCTATCGGTGTCGTACATTTTATCGAGCAAAATCATGGCAAGTTTCAGCCAAATAAACGTCATTTGCGGGAAGCGCTGCTTTTATTCTTTAATATGAAGAAAAGTGCGGCTGAGGCCTATCTATCCTATCGCTTTCGGAAACTTATGGGGCGGAATGTATTGGTGAATCGACGTGCCGCGAGTGGTTCAAACGGTTCAAAAGTGGTGATTTTGGAGTTGAAGACAAAGATCGCCCCGGAAAGCCGAAAAGTTTTGAAGACGAGGAATTGGACGCTTTACTGGATGAGGATCCGTGTCAGATTCAAGAAGAACTTGCTGCATCATTGGGCGTCACGCAACAAGCCGTTTCCCTGCGCCTAAAAGCACTGGGATTCATTCAAAAGGTTGGAAACTGGGTGCTGTACGAATTGATGCCAAGAGACGTCGAACTGTGATTTTGCATGTCTGAAATGTTACTGCAGCGGTATAAAAATAAATCATTTTTGCATCGTATTGTCACTGGTGATGAGAAATGGATTTATTATGATAATCCTAAACGCAGAAAATCGTATACAAAGCCCGGCGAGCTCGCCCAATCGACGCCGAAACGAAATATTCACGTGAATAAGGTCATGCTCTGCATATGGTGGGATCAAAAGGGTGTCGTATACTACGAACTGCTTCCGAGTGGTGAAACCATCAAAGGACCATTATATCGAACCCAACTAATTCGTTTGAAGCGGGCATTAAAAGAAAAACGGCCAGAATATGAGACCAGGCATGAGTCCGTCATTTTTCATCACGACAACGCTCGACCACATGTTGCAGTTTCGGTGAAAAACTAATTGGAAAATAGTGGATGGGAAATTCTGCCTCACCCGCCTTACTCGTACAGTCCAGACTTGGCACCATTTGACTACCACTTGTTTCGTTCGATGCAGAATGCTCTTACGGGAATACGCTTCAGCTCAGTAGAGGAAATCAAAAATTGGCTCGATACGTTCTTGGGCTCGAAAGACAAGAAATTTTTTTTGATCCGGAATTCATAAATTGCCAGAAAGATGGGATAAAGTTATAGCTTCCGATGGACGATACTTTGAATAAAGCATTGTAACTATGTTTTCATAATAAAACTTCAAATTTTGGAAAAAAAACGCTGGAAACTTCCTTGTAGACCCAATATAAATAATGATCTGGACTTCCTGAGAACGTGGTTTGCTGAACACAAATTGGTAATTAGTCCTAAAACTAGATTTATGTTTTCCAACTTTTCTGAACAGAATTCTTTTGTACACTTTGCTCTTAATCTTGCCGCTTCCTTCTGTAGGGAGTTTAACTGCAATGAGAATTGTTTCCAGGTTGAGAAAATCGATGAATTCAAGTACTTGGATCTAATCATCGATTCAAAGATGTCTTTTTCTAGTCATACCATATCAAGACCTTGCGAAGATATCTTTGCAGTACGTTAAGATACCATTTACTTGAGGAAAGTTTCTTCTACAAAGTTACTATGGAATATTCCATTCAATGGTATTAGCTGCTGGGTGAAACTAATTTCAACAAAATGCAGCCCCCTCTTACGCTGCAAAAATATATTGTGAGAAAGATCAGTTTTAAACATCCTAGTTTGTTTTGTGATTTGAAAATTCTTCCATTTCGTCATCTGTATGCTATTAAGAGTTAAAGATATTGGTTAATAGATCTGATAATCTTAATTTTAGAGTCCTTGATTATTACCATTTTCGTGAAAATTACAGGCATCTACTCGTAGTATCAGTACCTGCATTTCGCACTACTACCTTTCGTAATTTTTATATTGCGTCCCTTAGGACAATAAATTTCTGACGCAATTAAAGAATTGGCTATATCTACAGTATTGTGTTTGATTATCTAGAAATTCTTCTGAATTTCTCTTACATTACTCGCAAATATGCAGCTGTTTTCTAAATCTCTGAGTTGATTTTTTTTCATGATTTCTATTTCTTGTTTCTATATATTGTTATTCTCTCTTGTTTAAGTTTTTATTTTTTTTTGCCTGAATTCCTTGTTTTTCTTTAAACTGTTGTATTAAATCATATGGGCTACCCCAGCTATTTTTGACCCATTTGTATTTTAAAATACTGACTGTCACTAAATGTTTCTCAGACTTTTTATTATTGCATTTTGTATACTTAGCCTAAGATAATTTTGTTATGTTTGAAAAATAAATTAGAAAACCAAACTACAATAACTAAACCAAAAGTTCTATAGCTCTTAGAAAAAATTGTATTTAATTGTATTTGTGGGTGAGTGATGTGGGTGACTGTTGTCTGTGAATCAGCTAAAAACCAGGCTTTTGAAGGGATATGTAGCTTATCAGAGATACAGTGAAATCGACGAGTTATCGAAATCAATAGGAAGTTAATCAAGAGTAGTCACTTGCAGATACATTTCCGACGTTATTAATCGTTGTTGCCAAAATCTTCTAAGTGAATTGGTGTTCAAGTTCTCACTGAAGTTGACGTTCTCAGTGCGTTAATTAAGTATCTGTCATTCAAGTGAATAAAATTTAGTTTGAAGTGGTGAAAAAATCACTTTTTCGAAAGAGTATATACGACCAAGTTATTTATTTCTTTGGTCAACTATTTCGAAATAGTAACAAGCATTAAAAGAGAAAGGATTCATTGTTGGCCATCGCGCAAAAAGAAACAAAATTAAAACGTGAAATGTTTGAATCTTTAATAGATACTCGTAACATGCAGGTGAACAACTGGCGGAAGCTCTACGGGTACTTCATTCCAAATTAAATTGGCAATTTCGATTTATTGCTTGACTCCGGTGTTCTATATAAAAGGGGGTTACAGGTGGTCACTGCGACCGCATCACATTTTTGTATCCAAAGTACATATGGTGATATTAAAAATAAGTCAATACCGAGGAAATATTGAACGAAGGTTTCATAAATATAAAAATGTGACAGTCGGACTGCCAGCAATCTCGACAACTTTGGGATGTCATAAATGAATACCTGAACGTAAGCACAACAAGGCTTCTGGGCCGTACAGTCAACCTGACAAGTTATTAAGGCCAACAGATGGATTGGATCATACATGAATTTAATGACTATCTGAAATTTCCGGCTCTATTCCATCATCTGTCGCAGTGTGAATATTTGATCGGTGATGGACTTTCCTGGACTTAAACCTTCTTGTTCATGAATGGTTTTAGATGCTCAAATACGATAAATCGACTCTAGTGTTTGATAAGACTGTAAGTTGGGACAAGCATATTAACATTATTGGTAAATAATACACGATATATTTATGGCCTACAGAGACATGATCGGACTCAATCTACTATATCTTTCGATAGCCTCAAAATAATGCAGACACATCGACAATTACAAATGCCCTTATCAGTAAGATCGTGACCCCTTTTGCATACGAGATATTCTTACCATACATCTGAACGCAAGTTTTTTATCAATGCTCAGTCAACTTAGAAGAATAAGGAGGATAAACAATATTTCCAGAGAGTACTGAGGACTCACCTGTTTGTCTAGACCATCAAAATATTGGATTATACTCGTACTTTAAACTTTTATTTTATTATTTTTTTTTTATCAGAGCGAAATGTTAATATGTGTAAATATAGTGATAGATTAAACAAATCATTATCTAAAATGTGTGTATGTAAGGTCGAGTATTAATATACATAATTTGGTTTCAAAGTTATCGATTGATAAGCCTTATTCATTAATTGTTGTAATTTGTATTATGCTTCTATGTATAAATCAAATTCAAGAGCCTAAACTATCTTATAAGATATTGCATCTTTATCTATTAGGAATTTCATTGAAATAAATAAATAAATTAAAAAAAAATTGTTCATTCTGTCTGACAATGATATTTTAAGCATAATCGACTTTGCACTGTATACAGAGTTCCTATATTTTAAGAACCGACATTGATTCTACTACTAAAGGATGGCGCCATTTGCAGCTTTAGTATAGAAGTGTTTAAAAACTTTGACAATACTTAACCGATCGGCTTCATTAAGCATGACTTGGAAACGTTAATTGAATACAATTTCAACCATGAACAACTTTACACCGAAAGAACGCTCCGAAAAAGTGACTCTTTACATTAAAAATCATCGGTCAGTTGTCTTAACTCAGCGTACATATCGTAAAAAATATAGTGGTCGTTCTGCGCCTTCCGACAACACAATTCGTCGTTTAGCCTCAAATTTTATTGAGCACAGTTCTCCAGCAAAGAGACCCTCGTCCTCGTCGATCGAATGAATCTGTGAAAGCTGTCAGAGAGAGTGTTGCTGGAAAACCGAAAATGTCTCGTATCGCTGCCAATCTCAGCTTTTAAACATCTGCGTGGTCACTTTAATGTGAATTTTGAAGCAACAGTTCCAAGCCCTTCACATGTGCAGTTGTACAAAGTGCAGTTGATGCAAAGCTTTTTGGAAACAGACAGTCCATGTTGCATGGCTCACGCTAATAGCGTCATTCGAATGAATAAAACTGAACCGGATTTTTGAGAGTTTTTGGGGAACCGATAATCCTCACATAATTCATGAAATACAATTGTACGATGAAAAAGTGTCTGTTTGGACCGGTATTTGCTCAAATCTATTATTGGATCATTTTTCTTTAAAGTTGGAGACAGTGTCGATGGCAATCGGTATCGGCGGATGTTGGCGCACTTTCTGGGTCCGCAAATTCATGAAAGAGGTCTGCAGGATTTCTGGTTTCAATGAGGAGGCGGTGCGCCATGCCACACTGTGTGCCAGACCTAGAACTTTTTGAAGTAACAATTTCCGGAACGCGTAATATCGAAAAACGGTGACATGGACTGGCCTCCAAAATCTCCAGATTCGACTGCTAGGGACTTCTTCCAGGAACAGGAGTCTACTCTGGGGGAGTCTGCTCCTTCACTTATAACAACAAAATATTAGGTGGCAGAGTTTAAGCGAGGCCGTAAGAGCTGCTCAGACCAACATCGCAGTGGTCGACCAAAAGAGGTGATTTCACCAGAAATGTTGAAAAAAATCCACAAAATGGTATTGGACGACCGTCGATTGAAAGTGCGTGAACTAGCAGATATGGAAGGCATTTCAAAAGTGCTGTACATCGCATGTTGACCGAAAAATTGGACATAAGAAAGCTGTGCGCAGGGTGAATGTCGAGATTACTCACAATGAAACAAAAACCATTGTCGTGAGGATGTTTCAATCCATAGTCATGGATGAAATAAAGCATGGGTCCATCACTTTAGACCCGAGACGCAGGAACAGTCAAAAGAATGGACCAAAAGGAGAGAATCGGCTCCAAAGAAGGCGAAGACAGTGCCATCTGCAGGCAAAGGCATGGCGTCAGTTTTTTTGAAATGTGCGTAGGATAATTTTCATTGATTATCTTAAAAAAGAAAAAACAATCGATTTCGAGTATTATGCGAAATTACTGCAGCGTTTGAAAGATGAAATCAAGATAAAACGGCCGCATTTGGAGAAGAAAAAAATTTTGTTTCATCAAGACAATGCACCTGTTCACTCATCCTTCAACACAATGGCAAAAATCAAAGAGTTAAACTTCGAATTCCTTCCTCTTGCACCCTATTCGCCAAATTTTCTACATGTTAAAGTTAAAAAACGTTACGCAAAGCTTGTGTGGTCGCTTAAGTCCGGGTCAGCCCAATGGTATTAGTCAAGATTGCTGCTGCTTGTTTGATGTGTTGTTTCAGCAGTATGAAGTGCATTCTCTCATATTTGGCGATGGTCTCCTCCAACGTTTCGAGGTTAAGGTCAGAGTGCTAGTCTGAATTTTTTATATATTAGAGTGCCTTAAGGGATGACTTTGTTTTGGAACCGTTGGAGCATAGCAGTATTGGTCCTGGAAGTATACGCTCATAGTTGGTTTCAGTATCTGTTTATAAATTGAACGTTTATTTTGTATTGATACTGACCAATGAGCCAGTTAAGTTTTCTTAACTTGAAACTGAGTTCTTGTTTTTTTTTTTCTTTTTAACGTGTTCCTTTCATTTACTCGTAAGCTTGGCATCTAGATTCATCCCCAGATATTTGGCAGAATTAGAGCTTTTTCTATATTAGTAATCCGATGTACTTCTTTTATGGTATCTCTGAAACTAAATCGATGTTCTGGAATCATATTTCTGCCAGTTATGAATAGACTTAGTCTCTTTAGGAAAACCTTTTCGAAAACTTTAAATAAAATCGGTAAAAGAGAGATTGGTCTAGAAGATGTTGGTTCATGCGTATCTTTTCCTGGTTTGTAGGTCATTACCACGTCTCCAGTGACAGGGAGTATGTTTCAGGTTAAAGCATGCACCCATTAGTACTGTCAGCTTAAGAAAAGCCTTTGGTTGCAATTCCTGTAGGACCTCGTCAATTATTAAATCGTATCCAGGTAATTTTTTGCGTTGGAGATCTTTTTAATAATTAGTCTGATTTCTTCCGGCAAAACAGAGGGAATTTTTTCATCGGAGTGTTCTACTTCTGGTCAAATGTCAACAATTTGAGATACTCGTACATTGGGTTGGAAGGTCTTCATTAAATACTCAGCAACAAAGTCAGCCCTTTCGGTGTTTGGTTTAGCATTAAGCGTTCCTTGATCTTAAAGATGGGTTCTGTCGTATAGGACGTCTTAGTATTTGGTAGACTTCCAAATAGAGTAGTCTGTTTGGTGATCAGCAGTCAGCTCGCTCACAGATCGGTTAAATGATTGATTTTTAGAAATACAGTGATTCGTAGGGTGGATATCTCGTCTTCCGCCATTTTTTCCCAATCTTTCTCTTTTCAGCTATTATGTCCATTATTAGCCTTGGATTTTTAATTTGGATTATTTTTTTTTACAGCAGGATCACTTCATTTGTCAGTTCGGTTTCGCCAGTCAACAGTTTGCTACAATCTAAGTTTTTATCTATTGTAATAAAGCTCTAAAATATTGCCAATCCGTAAGCGTGTTCGTAAGGTGTAAGTTTGGATTTGTCATGATAACGCATTCACTTAGAGTGAGATATCCTGGAGAGTGATCGGAGTTTAATTCTACTCGGTCTTCTATTACGAGAAAGTATTTTATCTAGATCTGTTAACCAATATGGTGACTAACCAGTGGAGATAAAATCACATCGCTCTTAATAAATCATGTCCTTTTGTTGTAGTATTAAATTTTTGTATTGCTCGCATTTGATTTCATGCCTTGGTGGGCTGTAGGCTGACGTAAGAGATAGTTTCTGATATTTAGTTGTAATAGATACAGTTGAAATTCTCACCACATTCCCTAATAATTATTGCACTCCCTCCTCTTGCATTGTTGAATTAGTGATTTGCATGATTTGTTTCGTAGTTTTTAATTTTGGAATAAGTTTGGGCAATAAGATGTGAATCAGAGATCAAACATACGTCAATCTTTTCCGTTCTAAGTATTGCCTGAAGCTCATCACTATGTGTAAGCAGGCCACTTGCGTTACATAACATAATTTTAAGAAACTTAATCATGGGTTTTAATTTGTAACTATACTTACTATACCTATTTGTTCTAACCGCACTTGAAGACTTAAAATGAATTTTAGTTTGCTCATCAAGTTTCGCTGGCATCATTGAAAGTGGTCTTTTGTCTCAACTTTTAGCCTGTGTGTATATTTCGGCTGGATTTTTGACTATTTTTTCCTGAAAGTTCTTTGGATTCATCATATATTTCGTTGGCCCTCTCAATTGTGAATGTGGAATTTACTCCTATGATTTTCCTTATTTATTATGCTGTTTTTGAAGCTCCTTTGCAGCCATTCATCTACGGTAATACTTCTAGCAGAGGATTGGATACGTGCACACTTTAAACTGGGCTAGTGCAGTAGTTTTTAGTGTGGTCGACAGTTTTTGCTTTGGGGGATTAGCTTTGAAGCCTTCAATTATTAGTATTACTTCGTAAATTTTTTTAATGTCTTCAGACGGCTCGGAGGTAAGTAAAAACATGTTACGAGGTTCTTCTGTGTACCACTTAAGCTTGCTTACAACATTTACGATTTTTAAACCTTGGATGGCAGATGTTGTGTAAATTTTTCATCATAAATTTGATTTGTCTTGTTTTCTTGTCCTCATATGAGTACAAGATTTTTGTTAGGTTTCTATAATCATCAACATTGTAATAATTTATTTTGTAGCTATTTTCATTGGTAGTTTCAATAATAAATTCTCCACTAGTATGCTTCTTAAGCATTGGGTACAGGTTCTGATACATCTATAATTGGCGGAGGGCGAGAAAGGATAGGGATAATTGCAGTCGATGCTGAAGTAGTTCTCGGTTGTTCACTATACACTTTTACACAATCTCACAAGATGTAATCGAGTGCTGTCAAATCTCATGATCTCATTGTCCCATTCGCTGCTCCGTTTCACGATAGAATTTTGTCGTTGAATCGAGTGCTAAGTATGTCAATGGTTTCATGGGCAGTATGGCACATAGCTTCATCCTCCTGGAGCAGTATATCACCCAAATCAATATCGTTGGAATAATCACTGAACAAATCAAACCACTGAAAAAATAAGGGTCGATGATATGGAGACCACAGTGCACTTTTATGTGTGTAATTGAATTCTATGAGCTTTGTCTGGGTTGGGTTCATACCAGAAAGGCAAATT
The DNA here is from genome assembly GCA_963966105.1 of Volucella zonaria. Classification (NCBI taxonomy): domain Eukaryota; kingdom Metazoa; phylum Arthropoda; class Insecta; order Diptera; family Syrphidae; genus Volucella; species Volucella zonaria. The sequence goes on along the minus strand of OZ014532.1, from coordinate 105,289,917 downwards.
AGAACATTAAGCCAAAAGTGGGCATCGTCATTAAACACGATTAATTTACATTCGATTCGATTTACATAAAGGCAGACTTCGAACCGTTCAAAAGCATAATCCGCGAACCCCCTCGCAAGTCATGTTTCCGTGGCATTGGTTGCCGCATCAACAGGACCTTAAACGGAGGTTGGCAGGTAAAAGCCAAATTTTTCAATTGAAACCGATTTTGACAATTCTGAATCTTTTACCACACTTTCACTCACAGCAAAATAAGTTCGAATGGAAAGAATTTTCCTAATTTTCGTTATGTTTTTTTCAGGCAATACCATAAAAAACTATCAAAGACAATCAAAAAAGACAGCACGTTTAGAAAGTTGTTCTTATTAGAAGATCTATCAGCCAAACTTAATGTTCCTAAATTGGCCCAACTCAAAGTTCAGCTGTCCAATGAGAAACGACCGCCTTACGGAAGTGGCTTACCAGCATTATTGCTGTTCATGACAATCACAGATTTGAGTTCTTGGTTGGTCGAAAATCCAAAGCCCGAACTTCAAATAGCCACAATACTCCAAAAAGATATAAGAATGACTAAAAAACTAGATTTTTAAACAAGTTTTATATACAAGATGAAACTTCTTTCAGCATATAGCATCTCAGAACAGATGGTCGAAGAAGAGGTTGTCATGAGCTTAACACTTTTTATGAGAAAACTGTAGTAATTTTTGGAACAAACTCTCAATCATTTTTAATAAAGCCCACAGAAGAAGGATAAGTTAGGAAATGTTGTCTAGATATTGGAAAGTCCATCACAGGTAGAGATAGAGGCCAGGCGCAAGCTTTCTGAACAGCCTGACGTCGACAGTCAGACGAGATTTTACAGAGAATGCGTCAATAGGAAAGTCCCCATATTGATTGGAAATGTGATACGACATGGCCATTACGTACGAGGTGGGGGGTTCGTTTCCAAAATTTGAGAGTTGAAAAGGTCCTGAGTATTCCTATTAAAATCTTGTCACATTTTTCCCCTCTCTTTCATCTAAATATGTAGGTCCTCTCAAAACATGTCGACGTACTGCACGCTGAATTAATCAGTATCCTTGCCCGCAGACGTACAGATTGTAGCATTTACATATCAGTTAACTCAAAATAGATGCAACTGAAGCCAATGTAGATCTAGCCCATTGCGTTTACGTAGCGAAAACTTGCTGTGGAACTGCTTCACATCCATTGTCTATATGAATAGTATATTCCCATATGGTATATGGGAAATACAAGCCAATTAAAATATAATAGACATACCAACGGTCTATTAGAACACCACTTAAACGCAATACCCCAAATATCATACAACAAATAAAAAAAACTCCAACTCCGTCAAACCATCTACCTCTCGTAAATCCAACAATCTTACATCAATAGATTTTTATTAGGGTCTCCACAATAGGCCTAATTGCAACCTAAAAGTGTCACAACAGCGCTTATTCCCGCTCATAAATTAGGACACGCTAACACTATCTATGAATACTTGGAAAATTGTTTAAGGTTTCCGGCTAGAAATTTTCATTTCTCACTTCAAATTATATGTGGGCTGTTCTACTTGTGCATGCCCTTCCTTATGCTCTCGTAAATATTTTTTTTAGAATCAACGCAATCCTCTCATAAAACAGTTTCCACCCATTTAGTACATTAAATTTATTTTCTCTAAAAAAAAAAATAAAATAAAATCACAAAAATTCCCCCAAAGCATCCTTCAAACTATGCAGGTCCTTAGAGAAACCCTGCATTCCACTTACACCATAAAAATAAAATGCCGACGTAATCATTTCTTCCTCTCAACAAAAGATGGCACTGTAACGAGTGGTGCAAAAAAGGTTACGTATACGCTCTCTCTGTATAAACATTTTTTATTTCATACGAAATTCACATTTCCTGCGAAATGATTTCTTTTTTATTTATTTTCTTTTTCTCACCCTGTGCCTGTCCTTGCCATGTTCCCATAACGGGTGGGTGGGTTTAAGTGAAAAATAAAAATAACGAGAAAAATACGAAAAAGGCAAATTTGCAAGGCCAGGAATAATTGAAAGCGGAAAAGTACACCCCAAGGAACAACACAAACGATTTACATACATAGAGCAATAGTGTTTTCTTCTGGCTGTTGTTGTTGTTGTTGTTGCCTTTGTTTGTATTTGTATTTAAATTTTTGCTTTACCATCATCGCCTACGCACTTTCGTTCGCAATAAGAATGTTCCATGTTCCATGAGTTCACAAGAGTGGATTCTCCTTTCTTTTGACAATAAATTTACACTAATTAGAAATAATTAACATTTCTTGGCACCCCAAGACGAAGACGAAGACGAGGGTAAAGGAAATTGAAGAAAAAAACACATACAAAACAAATACACAACAAACATAGAAGGACGACGGCGCGGCGGGAGGAAGGCTGAAAAACAATAATTATAACAAGCTGTTGACGTACATACAATTTAATGGGGGAACTGCCTGTGGTGAGTACCTACCCAGGAAGGCGTTAGAACCTCCTTGAAGGTCAAGAGATCTTCTTTCCAAGCAAAGGTCACACCAAAGGGAGGTCTATCTGAAGTTGTCCTTTGAGATGTGGAAAAGAAAAAAAAATTGCTAGTCACGCAGTCGTCAGGAACATTACTATTTGACAATTTTATTTACGTCTATTTACAGTGGTGAGCAAGTGTCCTTTCCTACGAGAATGTGAATTTAATTGGAATTCGATGTTTTGTTGTGGAAGCAAGGTCATATGAATCTAATGTGATCAAAGGGACTCTCTAATGTCCGTACTTATACGTGAATAAGGACATTTGCAGTGATGTCGCCGTGATCTGATTATACGAATTTAATAATTTACCTTTAACAGAAACGAACTGCAGCAAAGGTCACAGGCAAAAAGGACTTTTAGTGGTTCTATACTTTAAAGTGGGAAGTCGTGTGCCTATAGAAAAGTCCTTTTAATGTCTGCTGCCAAGAAAAAAAACATCATTATACGGTTGTAGCTCCGCAAGACATTTATTTATCATACGAGTACCTCAGAACAAATCCAAATGTCTCTTAGTCTTTTTTTTTTTGACGTTAAAGGGAGAGGATATACAGGGTTTTTTTTTATTTCATTACATCATTCAATTGCCTTCCAAGGAAACCACTTGCATGAGTAGATGGATGGACCCAATTTTCTAGGCATTTCCCGTCATTTGTTCGCCTCCAAATCGTCAAAATTATATGACTTTTTGTCATAGATCAGAGGCTTAACGTAGTCTCATTAAGGTCATTTCTAGCAATGAGACGTTTACATAACTTCGTCTTCAGTAAGCATATTGTAGCATGTGCTTGATCCTCCAAGCCTTGCAGTTCCAATTTATCCTAAAAAAATTGTTTGGAGCGATAGCGGACTCCATTCACTGTAACCGACTCGCCGGCATTATCTCGTAAGAAGTACGCGCCAATGACATCTCCGGCAAGAAAATCGTCAATTTTTTCGTACATAATGACTCTTGTGGCTTTTACTTTGACCAAATGATTTCCGGTGAATATCAAGATCTTCTTCCATCTTCAATAGAGCTCATTCAGCAAAACTTCGACGTGCACGATGATCACTTGGCCTTAGCTCTTGGCACAATCCGATCTTATGTGGACGTATAGTCAGTATTTTTGCTCAAGAGATTCCCAGCTCTTGAAAGTGGTACAAAATTGATTGATTGCGATATTGACTTACCCAGTGTTTCGCAGTTTCACTGCCACGGCAACATTATGGAATGAATAATGAACACAGAAGTTTAACGCACGTAACGTTTTTGTTTGTTTCTTTTTAATTGCGCCAAAGGATGTGTTATCTCCAGTAGCCCGGGCTACTGGCATGCACCATTCCCTAGCCTGATTATTCGATTCCAGGAGCACGCATACGTTACTGAACCACACTTTACACACTTCGACCACTCTCCCCGCGGTGGTAAGCAAATCAAGCTATATGTGCTGTGTCACCTGCTTCTGAGGTTTCTGCAACTTCTGAGGATTCTGCAGCTTCTGAGACTTCTGCTGTTGCTTCTCTTAGGCTTTCTACTTTCCGTAGCTAATTTTTAAAATTGTTATAAAAATACATATTTCCGCCGAATTCTCCTCCGACTGCGACATGTGATCGAAGATTAGTAACGAGCTGGACAGAGTATGTAGTTCGTCATACCATGAAGCGTGAGCAATAAAATACTGCGTGTTTCGCATCTTCATCTTCATTTGGGAATTCAGGGCAAGATGGTGAGCTCTCGTGCTCAAAACTTAAGGTTGCACTTGCAGTCCCCACACTTACGTTCTACCCAGTCATGGATTGTTGGTATAGGTTTGTATGTCCATATGCGTTTCGTTGTATTATTCCAGCGAGCAGTGTTGGCATAGTCTCCTTTTGGTTTCCGTCGTCCCCAAACTGGGGCGGCAACAATAGAATAATATGGCAACTCTGGAGAATATAATCCTTTTTGCGTACCCAGGTCCACCATTTTTAGGCAGTATGCGCGACAAGGCTCCCTGCATTTGCGATGCTTTCTTGGTTAAATAGTCCACTTATTTTTTGGACCGTAATCTGTTGTCCAGCATTACTCCAAGACATTTAACTGATTATTGGTTACCAACCTGGAATTTGGCGAACCCTACGGTTTTTCGACTGGTTATGACTGGCAGCTGCTAGCCAATCCTTTATCTAGACAATTGCTTCGTTAGTAGCGCATTCAATTGTCCGAATCTCTTTACCTGCTGTCACGGCGGCAGTATCATCGGCGGATCCAATTACCGTCACCCCTATATACAACGAAAATCTTAGGGCTCCGTCGTACATGATGGTGCACAATAAAGGCCCTAAGACCGATCCCTGTGGAACTCCGACAGTGATGTGGTAGTATTTTTCACCGTCATCTGTATTATATCTCAACTTGCTGTTGTTGAACTTGCAGTAATACGATGTATCTATCCTGGCGTGTGCTCTTCTAATGAACCAGTTCGCCAAGTAAAAAACATTTTTACCTTCTGGGCTTACTACTGCATAGTACTGCTTTGTGCCGTTGAGCCATCTTTCCCCTTCGATGGCGCCTTTTGCGATATCAACTACTGCTCTTATGAGCAGATCGCATTTTTCTAAAGCCAAACTGATAGTCTGAGAGAGGGCTCCGGTTTCATCTGCCACTACGAGTAATCTATTGTAGATTGTCTTCCTAAGGACCTTTCACATAGTGTCCAATATGGGCATATTGAGCGATAGGACGATGGTTCTCCTAGAGGTGTCCTTGCATTTGATATCAGGGCCGAATATTGCGTTCTCCACTTTACGGGAAACGTTCCTTCTTCGAGGTACTTCTGTATCGCCATCATAAATATGACTGGTCTCTTTTTTATGTTGTAGCCGCTTTTATTGCCTAGTTCGGGATGCCCTTTTTGTCGCCTATCTTGTTGCATGCCGGGAGCAGCTCCTGTTGGGAAAATAAATTGTGTCTTCCATTGCACTGCCTTCTCTTACGATATTGCATATAAGTGCTGAGATTTTCGGGAAAAGATGCTCTGCCATGGGTTTCAGCATTATTGGACATGGCATTGTTGCCCAAAGAGTTTCTATTTCTTCGTTCCACCAGTAACACGGTGGTGCCTTCCTGCTGTTTATTCTTCTAGAGAAGATGATATTTGTGGGGCGATGTGCGAAGCTCTCCTCTGTTCCATTTAGGGTTAGATCATCGTTAAACATCTCTTCGAATGATTCCTTATCGAAACCTCTGTCGTTCCGTTTTGGAACCGTAAATTTTGGGGGCACAACTGGTTTCTTTCCGTTTATTTCCAATACTATCATTTGCTGGTCACTGTGTCAGTATGCTTCACTAACTTTATGGTTCTTAGGATAGAAATGCTCATAAGAATAGAACTCCATATAGGTCCTGTCCTCTGGTGTTAGTGAGTCTGCCATTTTATGGCCCACGCAATAAAGTCGCCTCCTATAACCACTGGGGCTCTTTGAAGAGCGTCCGCGGTTAAATTGTCCAGCATATGTTCGTACTCATTCAACGTCGAGCTTGGTCGGGCATAGGAGCGGCCTTCTGTCCCACATCTCCTACATAGCTTGGGACGGTCTTCTTAACTTTTCCATTGCCAAGTTAGGTGGCCAAACTCTAAGCATTTGAAAGATTTTTTTAGCAGGTTCCAGTGGCGCATGAGACAGTTAAACCAGCCGATTTTAACATTTCTAGCTTCTAAAAGTTTTTCTGCGTCTTCTGCAGGGAGATTGATTCTTGCTGTTTGAGTTCCTCTGTGAGCCTTTTCCGGGACAAGGTACCCGTCACCTTGAGTTGTATAAAGAGGTCTCACTTTTATGTCCTCATAATTTTTAATACCTCCTTTCCCACTGTTTCCGGTTTGGGGTCTGCCTTTACCATGCGTAGTATCTCCGCGTATTAGAAGATCCCGTCGCTTTGATGACAATAGCATCAGGTCTAGGGTTTTGGCCACTAGCTGCTTCTTTTTGGTTGTATTTCGCCATTCTTTTTCTCCTGCCGGCTGCTTCTTATTGAAGCCTGCATTTTTTTGCTTGTCTCTGGTCACTGGAGTCTCAACGCCAATCCCATCCTTCTCCTTCTAACGTAACTGACCGCAAAGTTTAATTAACAATTTTGAACTGTTGAAGCGTATACTTTTCCATCAATAAATAGCAGACAATCTGAAACCAAAATATGGTATCTGTCAAAAGATGGTATGGGTAAGTTCGCAGGACGTCTATTGGACAAATAGAGCTCATCTATTGAAAAACACATTAAATTTGGGAATATGTAGATCTGGGAACTCTACGGACTATGCTGAAATATGAAGGTAGTACGTAAGTATGTAGAAAAGGCCTGGAGTAACCAACAGAGTGTAGCCTTTATTTAATAAAGAGAGAAAGATAAGATACAAAATTGAAAATTGAATAAGGAGAAGCAGAAAAGACATCGTGAGAAGAAATCGATTTAAATAATTTCTAAGCACAGTTTCATTAACGCTATTTTCTCATGAGCTCTACTCCTTAGGATTAGGAGATATCTGGCTTAGTTAACCCAGCTGGTACCAAAAGGAATCAATAATTCGAATGAAATTATGCGTGTTGATCCAGAATGGTAAATTTAAGAGTAGAAATTCTTGTCCAAAATTGCTCAGGCGCTGCTGATTTTTTTTTAAGTTTAAGGCAGCTTTTAACTACACGTAATGCAACATGTGTTAATGGAAAGGATTAGTAAAATCGTCCAGTGAATAGAAAGCTGGGAAGAAAAATATAATTGCTTAGGAGCTGGAATATTTTGCTTCCATTCAGTTTAAACCAAATTTCCAAACTCCTGATTCACTATATTGACTTCCAGTTCAACTAGATGACATAACCAGAGCTAACAAACTATGAAATGGCCTTGAAACACAAAACCTCGCAAGACAGACAGGCAATTGTACCGTGGATGGACTAGGATTGTTCACCAATCGAATCGAATCATCATCAATGCGACTAAATATTTATTTGGGCTTCAAGATACTTCCGTTACGGATATCAGTAAGAAATATCCATTTATATGAAGTTCTAAATGATTCCAGAGTAACGAAAAAAATTTACTTTTAAGCAAGCCTGGGACATTTCCCTAGTCTGAGTTGACCTCTATAATCAAAGCTTTTCTGCCGTCTTTCAGAAAATCAATCTTTGGTACAACCGGCACTCGATATGAAGCAACTACGACGGTTGTCTGAAACAATGATACAAGACATTTTTTCTCAATTTTTTTTTTATTTTTCTACATAGTCTTCTTGTAACTCTACACACTTCTCCCAGCGATGTTTCCATCTCTCTAACCCGTCCAAATAGTACTTGGCGTTTTTCTCTGCAAAATAATTGTTCACAAAGGTGATTGCCTCCTCATTTGACGAAAATCTCTGTCCTCCGAGCGCAGTTTTTAGATGCGGGAACAAAAAGAAGTCGCTTGGGACTAGATCTGGTGTATAAGGCGGATGGCCAAGCAGTTCAAACCGTAATTCATGGATTTTCGCCATGGCAACCACTGAGGTGTGAGACGACGCGTTGTCTTGGTGAAACAGGATTTTCTTTTTCTGCAAATGTGGCAGTTTTCCCGCAATTTCTGCCTTCAGCTTGGCAAGTAATGATGCGTAGTATGCTCCTGTAATTGTTTTTCCTTTTTGAAGATAATCGATTAAGATAACTCCTTTACTATCCCAAAAAACAGTCGCCATCACTTTCCCAGCCGAAAAAACAGTTTTTGCTTTTTTTAGAACCGGCTCGCCCTTTGCAGTCCACTGTTTTGACTGAATTTTTGTTTCGGGCATATAATGGTGTATCCAAGTTTCATCTACAGTAATTAATCGGCGCCAAATCTCGGATTTATTACACCTAAACTGCGCCAACAGAGCGTTGGAAATGTTCATTTGAACACGTTTTTGGTCTAACGTAAGCAAACGCGGCACCCAACGCGCGGACAGCTTTCTCATGCCTAAATCTTGATTTAATATGTAACAAACACGTTCTTTGGACATTTTCATAACCTCTACTATCTCTCTCACTTTAATTCGGCGGTCGTCTAGCACCATTTGGTGAACTTTAGCAATGTTATCGTCAGTGGTTGCAGTTTTTGGACGTCCCGAACGTTCATCATCTCCCAAGGTCTTACGGCCACGTTTAAATTCAGCTGCCCAAAATTTCACTGTGGTAAATGATGGTGTAGAGTCCCCATACACAGAGTCCAAATCATTTTTGATTTGCGTAGGCGTATTGCCTTTCAAAAACAAGAATTTAATAACAGCTCGGTACTCAATTTTTTCCATTTTCAAAAAAACACTCACATCGACTCACTCAAACGACTGTCAACTAAAAACTGCGAGTCCAAAACGACTGAAACTTCGATAAGTAACTGTCAAAAGATGCACAACTAGCATTCACTACCTTTTATTGACGAGTTCCGCTATCTTTATGTTGCGGTCGGAAACTTTTCAGCCAACCCTTGTATAACTACCCTTTTACTATACTTAAGATAGCACTATAGTTCAGCATAGATCGGGGCCTCATTTTACAGCTCTTTATATATAGCACCGTCCTTCACTTACCGCTCCAGCCTTGCACACCAAGTTGGTAGAGTTCCCTTTCCTTTTGCTCGCCTTACCTAAGAGCAAGTCTCGCTTTATCATATATATTGTCATTCCGAATGGATTGAAATATTTTTCCGGCTATAGCTTTGTTTCAAGAACTCAATAAGTAGGAACCTTTCACATTAAGGGAAAGGTTCTTCTAATTGCATTCTGGTCCCAGAATCACTCTACGAAGGTTTCATCCATAGCAACTATGGCAGTTTCCAATCTCTTTTGATAAAATCTATAATTCCGTTTTATTATTACACAGTTACGAGATCAAAGGATTATGAAAAGTCTTAAAATATTTGCATAAAGCGCCGGCGAAAGAGAATTAAGGAAGAAAAAAAATTAGATACCGATGTACGTTGGTCTTGAATGTTCGGAAATAATTATGAGCCGGAAATGTAATATATAGTTCGACAGGACAATCCACACATTTCAAAGCACGTCCGAAGGTACAGTTCAAGATAAACTGAAGAAAACCCATAAATAACTAGACCGGTGTTACGGTTAAAGGTTTTATGAAGCAGAATGCTACTGACATTCTGGTGGATCACTGGTAGCTGAAATGGCGACAGAGAAAGATCGGTGTTGAAGAGTGTCAATTGACTAACCTAAATTAGCGGAACCTCTGAGTTTTATGGAAGGCTTTTGGATTTTATCTAAAAAGAATGAATAAGTATTGGGAGCACCTAACCAGATGTAGGCATTATGCTCCATTTTAGGACAACTAAGTGCTCTATATGGTATACTCGTATTGAAGACAGCGAAAAAATATTTCTTACACCGCTTGGGGAAACCCATCAACTACCGAATAGTAGGTACGCGAGTCCGGGAAGGAATATAAAAATTAGAGAGTAGTGTATTTGGGAAAGAATATAATAGATTAGAAGTAGCAAAGAAGAAGAAGTCATAAATGGAAATTAAAAAGAATGTCAGAGACAGACCAGAGACCCGGAGAACGCCATTTTTGTCTTTATTTTTTTTTTTTGGATAACAGTCTTAAAATTGCCCAAAACAAATTAATTTGTAATGGATTGAAGAAGAGAGCCATTAGTTCCAAAGGCATTCATTTCCGATGTTACTCATTGCCAGCGCACGTTACTTTCCTAGTCGTTCCAACTTACAAACATTTAAGACCAATTTAAGACCTGTCATTTCTTCCTTTACCGGAAAAAAAGGTAAATAAATATTGCTACTGAAACAGCAGTGACGGGCATTAGGAAATTTTCTTGGCTCGAGATATTTCATGAGACCCTCGGGACACTGTACTATTTTTTGTCCCAGTTTTCACATTCATTTCTTGAACCTTTTTTTGTTTTTTTTTTTCCTTATAAAAATAGCCTTCTAACCCTAATAACCTCTTTAAAGCTGAAGTCATGCCCCGCTTTTTCTTTCAGTTGGATACTCTTCATCCGTTGTGGGATAGAGGATCTCATTCGAATGAGAATAGTATTGACACTTGAATTAACCGAGAGGAGAAATCTCATCGCAGGTGTACTTATCATGGTGAGAAGTAAAAAACTAAACCCGAGTGTTGATGGCAGGACTATCAGCATCGGGTTTATGTCTGAGAATTTACAAATTGGATATCCCACCTTATTAACAGCATACATTTTATTTCGATTTTGTTCATTCCTAATCCCAAACTCATAGTTTTTCCCCCCTAACTGGGCTTATCAATAATAAAATCATCGCCTGTTTGTCGTTTAATATCACGTGTTGTAGTTAGTTACCGTTATAGGGTAGGTTCGGTAGGTTCCTCATATCCGTATGGGACATGACTGAAGATATGCACTGTGAAATTTGGTCACCGCTGGTCGAAACTTTTGCTAGACTCACAATAATGCAAAGCAGCCGATGATGTTATATTATGCAGCACAAGATGCGACTGTGTATATAAGATACTTTACAAGTTGCCATCCCAAGCAAACTTGTGAAACTCCTAGTTATATCTTTTCTGTTCTTCTCACAACATTTTAACATATATTGTAGTTCCTTGTATTCGCTGCAAAAGCCAATACTCAGTATCGTCCTGTTTTTAAGAGCTACTGCAACTTAACGCTCTAAATGTGTGTATATTCCCAGACCCACTGTCAACTTCTTATTCCCTTCACCAAAGAAAAGGCAAATAATCAATAGTCATCACGAAAATTGATGTGGAGTTCCCAAACACGTTCGTGAAGTAATTTAAAGAAAAAAATTCATAGGGAACGTGACTTGATATAAACTATCCTGCATCCTATCCTGCCTTGGCCTTGACAGCATCCCATAAAAATAAGGCAACCAGTTTCATTGTACTCAAAATACTCTTCCTAATCACTATCCCGTTGACAATTTTTTCGGCGACTAATGGTTCATAAACTTGTTACAGGAACTGATTACAGTTCTGTGTAGATTATAACTCAAGGTCCACACCATACTCTCGTAAGCTCTTAAAATGTCTCAGATGCAACTACCTGTCTTGCATAACCGCATTTCAATCAGTCACCCTTGTGTGTCATATAACCACCAGCACCATCGCTACGAATAACCAAGGCAAATCTAGTGCGGTTAACTTCAGAATTCCTGAAAGTATTATACAGTCAAGCCACAAAAAAACGCACTAACCACCCAAGTCACAGCCATAGCTACCAATAAAAGGAATCCATAAAAGTGCATCCAACCCAAACGGAGGGTATGTTGATACCAATATGCCGGAGAAGCAGAACAAACTTCTAAATCTCTAGATATGAACTTGTCGCACCACAGTGAGCTTATGCAATAGCACACTCAAATCGAAAAATCAACGCCAGGGCTGGAACAGTGCAATATCAGTGACATAAAACTGTGTACAAGGTGCCTCCGAGACCCACTTACACAACTTGGCTGTTTGCTCGTGCACCTTGTGAAACCTCACCTTAGCCCGTGGCCAGAGCATAATTAATTTGTTCTTATCCAACGGTTATACGGATAGGTCTTCCAGAAGAAGTCACCCTCCCAATTGGGGTGATACGGAGGTTAATGTTATCAAAATTCAGAAAATTCAATTTCACAGAACAGATGAAAGAATCAGAGAGAGAGATACAGAACAGATGCAGTCACAAAGCTGAGTACGTAATCAGCAACAGATCATCCCATGCAAAAATCGTACTGACTGTGATGTGGCTACATACGAGCAGATCTCGAATTGTAGATATAATCAAGAAGCATTGTTGCTGTGGGCAGTGTAACTACTGTAGGCATTTGGTACAAACGAATTGGCTGCCTTCAAAGAAAAGACCTTCAGCGAGTTCAGTCTCAATACTTATGTATTGTATGATACTTCTCCGTGCCGGTCGAAGGTAGAGACCCACATAATGGTTACGAACCTGACACAGTTCCAATGAGTAGCGACATTGTCGTCATCGTTATTTGTTATCGAAGTTGTACGAGTAGTCACACATTCGCACTGTGTATGCTGTGTTTATCTAGAATGAGAAACCGACAATTATACAATATCAGCTTCAGATTGAAGTAGCCGTAGTTGTACATACTCGTACGTTTACTTATAACGACGCCCTCAGTTGCTTGTCGGAGCCGATATTGAATTTTCGTGGCAATGTCGCATTGTAATTGATTGTGACGGTGACGGTTAATTAGTTACGCTTGATTTTTCAGATAAATTTTCACCGGTGAAAAGTGTTTTTTTTTTGTTTTTTGTTTTCCACCAATACAGTGATGTGTATCTTTTTCTGTGTGACCATCAATCTGCCTGAGCTGTAGACTCAGGAAGTGTTTCAATTATGTGAATAGCTCCTGCTTCGGTTAACAGGTTTTAATTGCTTAACCATGACCAAAAATCGATAATCGACAACAAATAATCGACAAATACCATTGAGGGGTTGGCAATTGGAATTTCAAGAAAAAACAGTCAATTCAACCCAAAAATCGACAAATTTACGTGTACGAGTATCTATCACCTCGAAATCTGTAGTGAGTTGTATTTATTTGATTTTTTTTACTGTGGCAAGAAGTTAGAATGTGCTTTTTAAGTTCAAGGTGCGAGCACCCAAGTCACTTTATGTTTTTTTTTTTTTTTTTCTTTTTTACTTTTTGTTATGGCGATAAATATCTAGAGCGTGGCTTAAGCCATTACAAATTGACGGTCATTCGATTCAAAGTACTATTGGGTAAGGTCTAAAGAGCCAGTATGACATATCGAACCAACAAAAAATTGACGGAATACAAATTAACATTGAACACGACCGTTGCATGACTATTTGCTACTACATAGTGTGTAAATCAATTCATTCCTTTTTGGGCAATATCTTTTTTGGGAATTAGTCATTCAAGACACATGGACTGATGGTGTAGGCTATCAGATTAAAGATAAACGTAGTTTTATGAATTGAATACGTTTTTTTCCACAGAACGATCATTTACTATAAGTAAAGGTAACGTTAGAGCCCTTAGTTTCGAAAGTGCACTTGAAATCGATTCGTACGTGCAGTATAATATTTTCTGAGAAAAACCGAAAAAGTTTTTGAACTTATAAGGATGAAAAAACCACTTGCTTGTGATTCCTTTCTGAAAGAACCACATAAAATGGTTTCTTTTCTGAAGGTTAACTAGGAGAAAAGCCTCTTTGTAACGTTTAGTGACCATGTTCTAGATACATTTGTGTCAAGTGCAGTGAATGGAAATTGCTAAAGTAAGTGATTGGATTATAAATTGATTCATTTAATTTATTTAATGCAGCCAGAGGTGATTTAGTAAGTAGTGGTAATCTAGAGCAGGGTCGATTTATTGTAGTTGGAAACCTAAGTAGTAAATTTAAGTTCCAAAATAAAATGCATCTCACAGAACGTGTCGAATGAGTAAATCTTGACTTGTGGTGTAAAATTCAAAGTATCTTTGTTTGTTTTGTTTTTTTCTACTCAACTCAATCTGAAGCAAGTACTTTAACCTTCAACTGAAAAAGTTATTTGATAGCGTGCAAATGTTTATAGATTCGTCGGGTTAGATACTTGCTTAACTACACCCTTCTTATTTTTGTTTGATTGGAGAAATATTTCCCCCCAATTGTTAACGGAAAGTTTCATATTATTTAAGGGGTTAGACCACTCAAACCATTTTCAAAAAATCGATTTTTTTTTTTTTTGTTGCTTTCAAGGGTCCCTTAAGAATTCAAAAAGGATATCCCAAAAGATTATGGCCGAGAAATATCTCGAAGTATTTGTTTTTCAAAGGCTGTCAGGTAGGCAGCGAGCTTAACTTAAAATTCTAAATGCGTTTATCTCAAAACTGCATTTTTCAAATTGGCCGCACCCGTAACTTGAACAATTTTCTACCACTTCACTTCAAATTTTAACTAGATCTTTCAAAATATTGGGTCTATAACTTCGTGCGGTTTGCTAAGAGATGGCGTAACTTGTATTATTCCATTGTTATTATTCCACTGGAACATGCGTTGGAAAGCTACTGTCATTGTACGTCATTTCAGTATATGTCATTCATTTGAAGCGTAAACAACAATAATTTTTTTTCACTCAAATATGTCGAACTTTGTGCCTGAAAAAGTATTTTTGCGGGGAGTTCTTCTTCATCACTTTAATATGAAGAAAACTGTTGCCGAAAGTCATCGCATTTTGGTGGAAGTTTATGGTGAACGTGCGCTAGCTGAGCGAACGTGCCAAAAGTGGTTTGCACGATTTAAAAGTGGTGATTTTGGCTTGGAAGACGATGAACTTCCTGGGCAGCCAAAAAAGTTTGAAGAACTTTAAGCATTACTCTATGAAGCCAAACACAAGAAGAGCTCGCAGAATCTTTGGATGTCACTCAAGCAGCCATTTGAAAACGTTTAAAAGCAGCTGGATATATTCAAAAGCAAGGAAATTGGGTTCCACATGAACTCAAGCCGAGAGACGTCGAAAGGCGGTTTTGCACGTCCGAAATGCTGCTGGAACGCCACAAAAGGAAGTCATTTTTGCATCGGATTATTACTGGTGATGAAAAATGAATCCATTTTCCATTACGACAACCCCAAGCGCAAAAAATCATATGTGACACCCGGCCAACCAGCCAAATCAACGGCAAAGCCGAATATCCATGGCGCGAAGGTAATGCTCTGTATTTGGTCCGATCAGATGGGTGTGCTGTATTATGAGCTGCTAAAACCAGATGAAACCATCAATGGGCAACGCTACCGAACACAATTAATCCGTTTGAAGAGAGCAGTGGCCGAAAAACGCCCGGAATATGCCACCACACACGAGGCAATAATATTTCATCATGACAACGCTCGGCCCCACGTTGCTATTCCGGTTAAAAACTATAAAGCTTAAGCCTTAAGTCTTCGCACAAGATATCAAAACAATGCGTTGATAAGCGCCCTTCTGGTAGGACAAGTACTACCACCAGTACCAGATTCGAAGTCGTGTGTAAGGCACGAACTTCCCCTTTGGTGAAGGGTCGAGGCCTATCTAATACCTCAGCCATTCTGTGCAATGCAAGTCCACATCGAGCAGACCAATTGGTTACATAGCAATCCCATGGTTTAACACAGGTCGTAGTACACTACACATATGCTAAGTCATGAGATGTCCAAGTACCATTAGGTCTATTCTCCCCGTGATTTTGGGTACAAACCTACAGCAACCACAATACTCGCACCAGGGGGCCAACTCCTAGATCAGGCCGGAACCATAGTTTCGGGGGCTCCTGACCTTCCGTGCCCACTTCCAGTTGGGCACCTCACTGCCCAAGACTGGCGGCCTTTCAACACATTTAAAATTTCTTTTATTCCACCCGCTAGCTGCCTACTACGTCTTCTATTAAATACCTCTTTTGCAAAACTATGGGTTCTTTCGAACCGTACGGTATCAGTGATAATTCCACTGATTAAAGATGATGCCAATAGCCTGCAAGTCCCTAATGTCAGCGTAATCACATAGGACATGAAGCCAGTCCTCATAGGTGGCTCCACATGAGCAGCTCGCAACCCCACTAAGCCCTCTCTTATGCAAGAATGCATTAAGAGAACCTTGCCCGGTCAACAAAAAGCCCAGGCTGAGGGTAAGATTCCGTTCAGGAAATACTCTTATGGTTAGCACATCCCCTAGGAAGCCGTAAGTAACCCTGGCATTTTCTCTAGCTTCCCATCTAGATAGATCACATGCGTGTAGAAAGGTTATACGCTGCTTCAGGGATAGGCCATCCACTTTTTCCTGGGAAACCCAATCTCGCCCATTTAGAGGGAGACCTTTTCTGATCTTGAAAGCAATAATACTACGTATCACTTCCAGATCCAGAGGTGGCACTTCTAGGAACACCTGCATTGCCTCTGTGGAGACAGTGTGGCGCACAAGTAAACACCCAAGTAAGGCGACTCTTTGGCAAGACAAGATCCGCTTACGACCATCCAGAGTCATAACCATGTCGTACCATACCGATGCTCCATATATTGCACAAGCAACCAAAATGCCATCGTATATGACACGGACCTGTTGAGTCCGCAGTCGGATCGCAAAATGCGTCTTACCTGGCGTACAGCACTCAGCATGCGTTGTTTGATTCGAACCAGGTGAGGCATGAAGTTCATACACTCACCCAACGTTATGCCCAGATATGTGACCTCAGTCACACATCTAATGCTAACGCCGTTCACATGTATCGCAAGAGCCTGACTTCTTGTATTCAATTTGCCTTTGAGCTTCATTGAAACAGTCTTATCTTTCGACACACTTACCCCAACGCTTTCTCCCCATTCAGCAACGACTGAAATAACTCTTTCTCCTAATACCTCGATTTGGGCCCTGGACTGGCCTTCAACTATGAGGAGCAGGTCATCTGCGTAGGCGCAGCACCCACAGTGCTCGTTTTGTCGCCACAAAAGTGGCTCCATCATCAGGTTTCAAATAAAAGGACCACAGATGGACCCCTGGGGGCAACCTCCCTCAACACTAATTGAGACGCTGTCGTGCGTATTTACCACACTCGCTTTTCTGTTGGAGAAATAGCTTCCCCAAAGCCCAATTTCCCGAAAGCCCAATTCCTGCAACCTGGTTACTATTTTCTGCCAGTTCAGGTTATCAAAGGCACCTTTGAAATCAATAAAGGTGCCTATAACCACTTTGGCGCTGCTTCTCAGCACCCTGTCTTTTAGGAAAGACCATGCACCCTTGACACGCTTGCCTTATCAAAAGAAGAGAAATCGGATCACCCGCAGTTTTTAGCTGACAGTCGTTTGAGTGAGTCGATGTGAGTGTTTTTTGTGAAAATGGAAAAAATTGAGTACCGAGCTGTTATTAAATTCTTGTTTTTGAAAGGCAATACGCCTACGCAAATCAAAAATGAGTTGGACTCTGTGTATGCGGACTCTGTACTATCATTTACCACAGTGAAATTTTGGGCAGCTGAATTTAAACGTGGCCGTAAGAGTTTGGGAAATGATGAACGTTCGGGACGTCCAAAAATTGCAAATACTGACGATAACATTGCTAAAGTTCACCAAATGTTGTTAGACGACCGCCGAATTAAAGTGAGAGAGATAGTAGAGGTTATGAAAATGTCCAAAGAACATATTTGTTACATATTAAATCAAGATTTAGGCATGAGAAAGCTGTCCGCGCGTTGGGTGCCGCGTTTGCTTACGTTAGACCAAAGACGTGTTCGAATGAACATTTCCAACGCTCTGTTGGCGCAGTTTAGGCCCAATAAATCCGAGTTTTGCCGCCGATGAAACTTGGATAAACCATTATACGGCCGAAACAAAAATTCAGTCAAAACAGTGGACTGCAAAGGGCGAGCCGGCTCCAAAAAAAGCAAAAACTGTTTTTTCGGCTGGGAAAGTGATGGCGACTGTTTTTTGGGATAGTAAAGGAGTTATCTTAATCGATTATTTTCAAAAAGGAAAAACCATTACAGGAGCATACTACACGTCATTACTTGCCAAGCTGAAAGCAGAAATTGCTGAAAAACGGCCACATTTGCAAAAAATCCTGTTTCACACCTCAGCGGTTGCCATGGCGAAAATCCATGAATTACGGTTTGAACTGCTTGACCATCCGCCTTATACACCAGATCTAGCCCCAAGCGACTTCTTTTTGTTCCCTCATCTAAAAACTGCGCTCGGAGGACAGAGATTTTCGTCAAATGAGGAGGCAATCACCTTCGTGAACAATTATTTTGCAGAGAAAAACGCCAAGTACTATTTGGACAAGTTAGAGAGATGGGAGCATCGGTGGGAAAAGTGTGTAGAGTAACAAGGAGACTATGTAGAAAAATAAAAAAAAAATTGAGAAAAAATGTCTTCCCTCGTACATATAACGCAGGATATTTTTGATATATTGATTTTTGGCCGAATGGCACACTTCCAAAGTCAAACTTGCAAAATTTCGCAGAAAAATCGTCAGAAAATTGTTAATAACATACATATAACTTAATTCGTTTTTTTTTTTCAAAATTTGAACGTTTATTTAAGAAAAACATGTACAATAGTATTTTTCAAAGTATTGCCCATCTGAAGCTATGACTTTTTCCCATCTTTCTGGCAATTTGTGGATCCCATCCCAAAAGAACTGCGCCGGAACAAATGGTAGTCAGAAGGGGCAAGGTCTGGGCTATAAGGTTTCGAGGATTGGATCAAGCACTGGAATAAGTGTGTTGCAGTCGATGGGGATTACTTTGAAGGGGACAATATGGATTTCGATGAATAAACTTGTATTTTTAATTTTCTGAATAAGTTTATTGATCAAGGTGGTATATAGCAAAAATGTGATGTGCGCGGTTCTACGCCTAGTACCCCAAATTCAAAGAACAGCCTGACAGCTTCTGTGGGTTGATCCCATTTTATCACTGCCATTTAGAGATACTAAATACCAACTAGGTATTTAGGTCCTAGCTGAACTTTAGATTTGCTAGAAAGGACTTGATTTCTATAGGATTGGTACTAAAGTTTGTGACCTTACCCAGTAATTTTCTTTTTGCACGTCTGGTAGGTAAATATTTTTCTTGTAGAGGTGAAAGAGTTTTTTTTTTCTATTTCCAACACTCAATCCTCTACGAAATAAAATCACACACGTTTGCTCTTAAATCAATAGGCATAGTGTCAATTTGATTTACACAAAGGCACTAGTCTATTTGAATTTTTTTAACAAATTGCCTTAAATTAGCAACAGATACGAGTGTGGTGTAATTGAAATTTCGCTCAATAGACAAAGGCAATATCACTTAATTTGCATCACCAATTTATCAATCGTTTTAATGAAAAAGTTTAACAAATCAAATCAAGTAGCGTAAAGTATCCGTATCTCATACGCACTCCTGACCTAGGGTTTACACACGCGAGTTAAACAAGTAGGGCTTACTTGTGTTAGTGTATCTGCACACGAGAGAGCAAGCTGATAGCCAGCGAATTTAGCCTGCGAGTAAAAAAAAAACAAACACCATGATACAACCTAAGTAGTTTAACTCGCGTGTGTAAACCTTGATTGATTTCCGATTTTCGCTTTTTGCTCTAGTCACAGTTACGTCACAGGTCCGACAAGTAAAGAAGTCCAAACCAAAAGTCAAATCTTAATTCCCACATTGCTCTTTACATATGTCGAAATCCAATATTCAAGGCATTGTTCCAACTACGGATATTGTTTTCTGAGAAGTCGGAATTCTTCTCCAGAGGCTTCACGTGTACACGGGTTCTTGGTGTTATTTTTGTTTTCGTATTTCTGTCCCCCATCTCAGAAATAATCGCAAAATCCCTCAGGAAGTCCTGAAAACGGAAAGTTAATCTTTCCGATTTTCTCTCTTCTTTAATCAATAATAAATCAGTACCTTTGAGATGATTAAGAATCTGTAAAGTCAATCGAAATGTATCTCTTTGAACTCTAGAGGTTGTTGGTTCTATAGCTGAGTACAATATAAGTACACATGTATATTTGTGTGATCTACAAAACAACAGATACAATGTGGTTCTCCATAAGTATATTTTAAGGAAAGCGTAATTGAAAATACGCTCATCACTAAAACAATTTTGAAACAAATATTCGCGGAGGCAATGGAAGAAATTCTTGGCAAGGGATTAAGTCGAAAAATATAAACGAATACATACATACACATACTCGTACATATATTTTTTGTTTTAAAAAAAAAGAAAACTGCCACCAACCTTCGTGTAAGTCAACATAGCTTTTGGGAGCCAAACAAATGTCATACGAACTGTCCTCGTATCTGACATCGCTGGTGTCATTTTTAATGTCATTTCAGCTAATGTGCTCCCTGTCATAATACTCGTAATACGTCATAATTTTTTTTATTACCGTTATGCATTAAATAAATCCCCCCAGTCAGCACAGAAGTCACTTAAACTGTCCTATAACATGTACTCGTACATTATCTTGATTAGAGAAAATTTAGGGGTTAACTTTTGGTGGTGACGTTCCAAAGATGCTCTCGTAAAAAAGCGACAATTCATACAGAATTGTGATTATTAGGCTGCAATTATTTGGGTACGAGTGCGTGGGGTGGCGCGAAATGAATAGGATTACTTATAAAATGTGGTTTGCCATCTCTTGGCTCCTTCAAAAAGCCAGTGAAAATTATTTTGTTTAT
This sequence comes from Volucella zonaria, assembly GCA_963966105.1. NCBI lineage: Eukaryota > Metazoa > Arthropoda > Insecta > Diptera > Syrphidae > Volucella > Volucella zonaria. The sequence continues at coordinate 105,269,222 of OZ014532.1, read as the reverse complement.
TGTTCATGACAGCGGCAACATAGATAAAAAGATTCATTGAATCAAGATAAGTAATTGGTTTGGAATTTTTTTTTTTTTCTCAAATCTCTTATGCTTTCTACAGTCAGCGAAATTTTTACAGAGATTGCAATTGTTTGATGGACTTTAATTTGAAGGAAAAGCTTTTGTTATACATTTTTTGTGCTCTAGGTTATAGATGTTGGTTTTTTTTTTTAAGGTTTTTCTGGATCCAGTTTAGCCACCATTCACCTTGAATGGTCTCCAAACATAGCTCCGGGACTGATTTACTTCTTTCAATAACAGAAAACGAAACAATTGTGACCATAATTTCCTGGTGCTGTCAGGCCATGACAGAGTTATGTCCTATTCGTTCAACGTTGACTTTTGAATTGCCACGATGTTGGATCAATTTTGCTGGTTGTTTTTTTGCTTATTTGGAAGAGTGCTACTGGTAATTTCGATGGAGCACTGGGTGTGGAAAAATAGATAGAACAGAATAAGGCAAGAGATATTATGTTGGTATTGGAGGGAGTCTATAGGGCAACACGTGCGATTTTGTGCAGATAGGTGTTAGGAGCACCTGAACAGAAGTGGGCATAGAATAAACCCTTCAATTGTTGAGGCCAGAACAGATGACGGATCTCAGATTTGAAACCGTATAAGACATCTTGAATTGAACGATCGAAAAGGTAGCTTCTAATCGATTGAAGAAAAGGAAGGATACAGTCGTATTACGGTTTTGATACATTCTTTTTTGCCAGATTAAGTCAACTTCGCTGAAACAATTATGCTGTCGCCCGGTGCTCTTGCCCCTCCTCGGATATTCAAGTGAATCTCTCAAAACCTCTTGCGAAGATTATCTCGTTTACTCGTTTACCTCCTTTAGCTTTGTGATAGGGAATCAAATTCAGGTACACCTGTTTCCCGAAACTTACTTTAACACGACCCTAGACATCGTATTCCTGTTAAATGGCCTTATCATTCCGTCCTACTAGGGATGAAGGGCCGATATTCTAATCGAAAGCCCAAATCTGATCACAAAATTGTTGACAATTGCCTCCACTTTCTAACAGTACTACTACGTTATACTGCTTCATCCTGTCTAGAGGTTTAGCTTTCAAACTCTTGATAGCAGCACAAGTTTAACATTTTCCGCACTAACTGCCAATATTTTACTTAAAATTTTCATTTTTCTAGGGGCCTTTTGATTCATACGTGTCGTAACCAACTTTGTTCCGTCGCGCATTTCCTAGAGCACAGCATCATTAAGGATAATAGATACTTGACTTTTACGATTCCATATGCTCTGGAACTTGCATTCGTTCATGATGGCCCTTCGGGGCATCATATCTGACTAGCTTGGTCTTTTCTCATGCTTCTTCTTAGCCAATATTGGTTCGATATTTATGCCTTGTTGTTGAACCGAATGAATTTCTTCTGCACTTCGATCCTCTACTGGTTTGGCTTAAAGCATTTGGAAGTTGGCCTACTCCTTCGCATCCTGATGTTCATGGTTTATCGCAAATGGCCAATGTAATAATGTTGATGATCAAAAGTTTTTTAGTAGACACACTAATTTCAGTTAGTGGGCTGCCATATTCCAAAGTACCACGGGGGCCCGCAATTGATCTGCACTATCTTAATCTCCTCAATAAAGTAGAGCGTGTGTGACATAAAAGCGAATAGACTCCTAAGTAATACAGGCCTTGAGACGAGTTGGCCCGATTTCCATTGAAAAACTGTCGACTGCTTTATTTAGGATAATTTTTAGGGACTCCAGGTTTGGGTATTTTTCGTACAAACTATGCCCTCCAAAATGGACTATAAGTTGTAATCCAAAGGACTAGGATCCAGGCTTGCTGATGGCCAATGGTCAATTGTTATAAAGCGAGGAACATTTTCCGTGAGCCAGGCTTGGGTAGGTTTTGTCTGTCTTATGGGCTGGAGCAGATTCCTGTTGGAAAACCCTTGTTTTGGAAGAGACACTGGTTCATCGATTTCACAACTCTTTCCAAAATAGATTCTTGGTAGACTGAATCCGAAGTTTTGACTCCCTTATTACAAAAGTGGGCTTCTGTGACCCCTTGATAAGATACTTCTCACCAAACCATGACAGACACAGGATAATGTCATTTTTGTACTATTGGCGCAAGATCCCCAGCTTCTTTATATGACCGGGCATAGACTTTGTCATTTTGTTTATTAAATTCTTCTTCTAAGGTCAAATTTTTTCATCCGTAAACGGACCCCATCGCTCAATCACAGAGTCAACGTCTTCTCAATGGCGTAGCTTGATAATAAACGGGGACAGATGGCAAATGGACATCAGATTTTCGACTGACATATAACGCATTTGAACCAATGCATTTTCGAAAACTCTCATCGGTCAGCCTTAAGGCTTGTAGGAGTCTTACTGGTAGCAGCACCAGAGGCTATATTCTATCACAATGTGGGTCAGCTTCCTGCCAGATTTGTTAGAGGTGGGCTCTCTTGTGGCTGTGGTTTAAACCTATATTATAAGGAGAGTTTTCTGGTATTCCTCATATCACTTGCACTTGTAGCAAATATAGGGCGCCATGACCCTAGGATTGACGGAAGTTTTACATAAGCCTCAGACCTGGAGCCAGTTGTAGCTGAATTTTCTTCAACAGCTGCCACAAATTCTTCATTATCAATAACCTCCTCCGGGCTTCCCTTTGGATTATTTCCGAGCGAAATATTTGTATATTCACCGAACTTGGTAAACCACTCTGAAAGTGGGCCGACAGCTGATACTTTCTTTTGTAAATTTAATAAAAATATCTTTGTTTTACAAATCGACAAATATTTAGTCCTGCCCGATCAATCTGAGCCGTTTAATTTCTTCAAGGATGCAGCGTGTAAACCACTGAAAATTTCATTCATAATGATGTCCAATACATGATTGAGTACGTTTATTCTGCACAAGCTTTGGGGTCTGGCAGCTGTTTACTTTCATACGCTATGGAAAGCAGTGGACTACGCCCCACTGGTATTTAGAAATTTTTCTATATTATGCACCAGAAACAAGAAATGATCCTGCATGAAGTTGGGCCTTGTTCATCTGGATCGGAATCGAAGGCTTTTCGGGCTGGAGTGCTCCACATATCCTAACCATCTAAGGCGGCTAATGTTTACATGTCAATGTCGCTGTACACCTCCCTGAGTTCGACGTTAAATCTCCTCCTCTAAAAACCGTCAACGTAAGCACGGGATCAAAAATCAGTGGAAGAATTTTGCGTTCAAAAATCAAGGATATCTTCTTCCACCTTTGCTATCCATGCTTCTGCACCATTGGGACATTGAGGGTCCTATATAGAGTGATTCTTTACGAGGCTTTGTTACTCATTCGCTTTCGAAGGCCGAAGAAAAATCTATTGCCAATACTAACTCTTTGTTTAATTTCTGATGAGATGTCATTATCAGATTTAACAGTGGAGACGAAGAATACAAAATCCGATTCGTCGATCGATGATCTGTGTCCCTCTGCTCGCTGAGCTCTGCCAATGATGCAAAATCTCATTAGCGTATGCAAGTTTTACAATCATGTTTTACATAGAAAGTCTCAGAGAGATTGTTTCCGACCTTAACAGAGGAGCGAGCATTCTCCCTCGCCATTCTGCACAATCTGATGAATTTGCAAGGCACACCATGTCTGGACATGGCTCTGTATACTTTGTCTCTATAGTTGCTATCATATGCGGTCTTAAAATCTACAAAGAGGTGATACATATCGATTTGGACTATTTGGGATTTTTGCAGGATCTGTCATAGTGTAAGTATTCCTTCGATGGATTCAGGCGTTCTGACAAGGCGACAGATAATATTTTGTATGTGATATTACGGGGACCGATGGCTTTATATTTGAATTAACTAAGACGGTCTACTTTTTTGTTTTTTGCTTTTGTTCTTAAGCTTGGATATTGCTATACCCACTTTTGGTCGGCTGGACCGATCTCTTGACTCTCATCATACAGGTTGAATGCTTCATTATATCGGAAGGCGGAATTTCCGTTGCGCTTGCCATTTAATGGTCTGTTGGAGTGGCTTTCCCACATCCTTAGTACTGATTGTGTCCTTACTATAATATCCCCTTGTTCATATAAACAGGCCTCTGTTCGGGTCTTGTTGCCTTCACACGTTTCTTTAACTTTAGATAAAACTTCTTAACATTGTTGCTAGAGAAGACGATGTTCTTCTCCCCTTTTTTGCTCCTAGACCATTGAGTTTACAATATCTTAAAATATCATAGTATTCAAACAACTGGACTCATTTATGCCTACCTATCTATTTTTTAAATGATAAAATAATAAAGTCCTGCAAGGGACGCGCATTTTGCCAATATTCCTACAATATTGTTGCGCACATGTCCTCAAGGCACAAAGACTTACCTTTGTGGAGCTGATACGGTGGTGATAGCATGCTGGACGACAGAAAAAAACACTACCTTCAGACCTACGTACTCGTATCTAATGACAATATAAAAAATATTTTTATTTGCTTAACATATCTGAGTATCTGAGGTTTTATTCGTTTTTTCTAGTCCTAAATATTTTTTTATAATAATGCAACTTTTGATTCAAAATAAACGTTATCTCTTTAATTTTTATTTTCAGACAGAGATGTATCTATAGCAGACTGCTAATCTTAAACTGAAATAAAAAAGAAGTAAGTGAGGTTTTTCTAATATTTGTTTTAATTTTTTTATCAGTGATAGTATTAAATAATATTGGTATATCCAGTTCTTCGAGTGAATGTTAATTACGCTAAAGGATATGTAAGTGTTGTATAACTTAGCTAATTTTAGAGCTCATGACCATTTTCTTTATAGAATTTAACTAAACTTAGAACCATTACTTCAGCAAAAGAAATAAGGAAATAATGCTAGAAGTTAGGTATAAGTATGTAAACATAGTTATTTTTAATTAGAGAAAAAGGATACTATTTGCTTTGCATAAATTTGAATGCAAAACTTCTATTATATATATATACGCGTATATTGTAAGAAAGTATTTTTTTTCGCCACTGCGTTATATCGCCTTTATTTTATTTGGCAGCTTTCATTCGTTGGCGCGTAGTTTTGGCACTCTTTAGTAATAATTGGTATGATCCCGCTTATTTTTGGTGTACGTCTTGAAAGGTCCTTCCTGGTTGCTGTCCTAATTGTTGTTCCGTTTTGTGTCATAAGGTCTCAGCTAGTAAAAGACCACAGCTGTTGGGAATGACATCGAAGCCTTTGTTGATTTCTCCGTGTGGCAAGACGCATCAACTTGAAGAAATATGTAATTTCCTTCGGTAGACTGAGGTAGTGGTATTCAAAGAAGAAGTTGCCCTTTCAAGAAGTTTTGAAGAAGAAGCGGGGTGGAAACGATGTGTGTAATACCTTCTTTGAGCTGCGAATTACACTTTCTTGTTGATCGTCAACAGAGTCTTCAAATCTGAATTCATCGCTCCTAATCACTTGCCGCCATTGATGTTGTGGGCAATTTCTGTGCTTTTTTGTCCACTTGAGTTGAGTCATCTTCAAGGTCTTAGAGGTTAACGACAGAGCTGCAATCAATCATTCCTTGACTCCTAATAGGAGTTAGATTCGCCGGTTCAATAAAACGGTAATGCGGATAGCGTCTTCATCTAATTTGTATGAGCTACCTGTAGGGCGGTCACGACGTTACTTATAACAGCCACACCATTACCTTGTTGTTCTCCCTCAATAGAAAACCTTACACAACATTGAAAAGGAACGGACTTCGTATACTGCCTTGGTGTACTGCAACTTTACCTACGAATTTATCGTTTTGGACATTTTAGCGCAAGAGAACCCTATCGAACGCTATTTCTTAGTCGATGAAGACGATATACAGATCTTTCGAAGCTTCGCGATGGTGTTTCAGCTCATGCTAAATAGACGAGTATTGGGTCTTGGAAAAAGTCTACCAATTTTGATGCCAAAGGTTAGTCATGCAAGAGAAATTCGAGGAATGCGGTCAGATCAGCATTGTCATTGAGCTAGTCATTGGCCACAAAACTATCTTGGAACATTTACAGAAAACTAGATACAAAACGAAGACCGATGTAAAAGTCTCTCATGAGTAGGAAAAACATGATAGACGGAGTTCACATCTGCGATACATTGCTGAAAAGTCTTAAGAGAGTCATGTACATCAAAAGCGTTTGCGAAGCTAGAATTGACATGGCACAGGGTAATGTTGTGTGCAAGGTGAGACTGAAGACTTCGATGGATTACGCCAAGCAATTGAAGTATATGGCTCGAAAAACTGTTTTGATGACCTATCACAAATTGAAAGACCTTGGTTAGGTAGTCCTGACCCATCATATAGTCCAAACATAGCACTATCGCTTATTACAGTCTCTGCACAATATTATTAATGCGATTAATGTGGCTCCTTTCACGCTTGTGAGAACCAGTTGATTCAGTTTTTAACCAAAATCCACCGAAGTTGTTCACCAATGGCATCATGACTTTACCCAAAAAATGCCGACACGCAGAAACCAATTGAATATTTTTGCAGTTAAATCTCCTGCAAAAGTTTTCCTCGCTGAGCCGAAATCTTATCTTTCGCCCGTTTGTTGCATCCTCATAGGTTCCGATGGCTAGTCTTTAATTCCCGATACAATGCCTTTACAGCTTTTTTGCAACATTTGTAGTAACTGAAGACAAACTCTATCGCTATTTTCCCTATATTTAGCCCACCCCCGAAAGGCTGGCCTTTTATCTCTTACCACCACTTTCGTCGCACCATTCCACAACCACGTTTCTTTATTTGCATTTGCATTTGCTGCTGACCTTTTTAAAGACCACAGAGTTTCCGCGTTTAGTTCTTCCCCATGACACATCGTTATCATATCGGAGGTTTACAAATTAATTCGAAAATTAAAAAAAAAATTTAAATTTACGGCTTCGTTGTTGTAAAAGAGTTATACGGACCTTTCAAAACTGACAGCGGGCGCATATTTTACTGGGAGGCTAACTAGATTGAAGTTGACCAGCAAGCTCCACATCAACGCTACGTGCTTTATATACGGAGCTATGATACGCTTGATACATAGAAATGTCAAAATTCAATTGATCGATGACATGACAATTATTCACTTTCCACAAGGTGTGGCAGTCGATTCCTTTCCAATTAATGGACTAGTTATCACAGAGATTTGAAGCCTTACCTTCTATTCTGAAGTGAATAGTTTTAAAGATATCAACTCGGCTTAGCTTGATTTAGATAAGAACTGTCACAAGACTATTTGTCTACTGATAGGTCTGGCATATTGTATCCTCCGCATGACAAGGTGTGCATCCCACAACTGACAGTAATTCCATTCAATTTGAAAACTTGACACTGTCTAGTTATGGCAAGCGGATTACTTACTCTAAGGCGCAAAGATTTAATTAATTATTCAATCAACCGCTCTTTACCTTTCTCCAGATAGGATGCCACCACTCTGTTGATTACGATTACTCATGCCCTGTCCCAAGTCGACCTAAATTTCTTGATCGATCCATTAATTAATCGACAAAAAAAAGAAAACAAATGGCAGTGCTAAAAACACCGAAAATGCAAAAATAAAAAAAAACACGCACATACGATCTGAAAATACACATGCGGTCGAATTTATCACCGCAGACGATGTGCCAGAACCATGTCATGTTCCACTGATTAGATAGCGCGCATTTCAATTACTCATGCAATTTAAATGTGAGCTGATAATTATCTAAATGTGACACTGAATCGCATTAAAATTCAAATACATTTTGCTTTCTACCGAATAACGACTCTGCCCGAAATGAGGTCTCCATTGAGGCCGGCTTTACATCTTATTTAAATTAATGACTTTTTCATATATACTCGTAACAGAGCTTTGGCACCTTGTTTCACGATGTCCCAACACGTTGTTCCACGGACACAACTGGCATGTTAAGTGCTTTAGAGGCTTTCTTCTGCTCATTTTTCACATGTCAATCAATCTATGTGGAAAAATAAAACCGCCTACACCTTTTGTTATAATACCGACAAGGGCAACAAGATACCTATCACCACCATCACCTTCATAACAAAATTTAAGGACTGCCAGCTACGAAACGTATCCGCACGGAAATGAAGATAGCAATTTGTATTGAGGGATTTTCACTGCCGCCTAATAGCCAATCAATCAACGGCCTCTTATTTAGAATGACATTGGGCCAGGCGAAGGGCTTCTGGAATAAAAAGTATCTACGAGTATACAACTTGAGTATCTATGAGTTGATAACACATAACTCAATAGTCATTTGACGCCCACTTCAAAATTTCTAATCACTGCATTGTGGACGAGTATGTCTGGAAAGTAAAGTATCGATAGGAGTCTCGAGATATGTGAGTACGAGTAGTACCTACTTTGAAGTCGCATGGCATGATTTATGATCGAGGGCGTTTTGATTTAATGTCTTTTACGTACCCTCATGACAGTTATGAGGAAACGCAATCCTAAAATTGCTTTTCAATAAAGATTGGTTGGTTGATTACCTAACCATATACGATGAAGGTCTTTTCTGGTTGCCGACAATAAGAGCTTCTCAATACAATTTTCCTCCACTTTGCTAGGAACTGAAGACTAGATAATTTACACAGTTAAAACGGGGGACAATGGTCGACAATAACTCTGCAATTAATTGATGTTTCCACCAAGTTACTCTTCCAACCATTTCTGGGGACAAACGAATAATAAACTTTATGGACTGTGAAAGCGTTAGGGAATTGAAAGCCTTATGTGAACTTTTCGGACACGGTCGGAATAGAGGTCTATAAGAATCTTACTTAATGAATCAGGGCTTCAGCTGACATGCCTCTCCAGCTAACGTGGACTTTTGCCAGCTGCCTGTAATTGCCCGTACGAAGTTGGCTGAGATCCCTTTCCACTTGTGCACTTCTGAGTCCAAGCTTTTCTGACGAGGAAAGCATAGCTGTACAGCTATGGAAACATCTTCTCCATTCTTGAATCATGCAAACGGAACTGAAAACTTCACTCAAAGAGCCCGAGAACGTTTTCATCCACTTTCAACAATGTTCAAGCGCTGGGCCCATAAAGCCGCCGGTTTGGGATAATTAGGGTCCTGTATAAAGTCTTTTTGGTTGCTCGAGAGAGGGCTTTACGGCTCTATTGTCCTCTAAGTCTAAAGTGGCAGTGTTTAGCAATAGTGATGCCAGTAACTGAACAGACTTTTCAAAGATTGTGCCTCTAGAGTGCTGGCAGAGTGGTTGTCTATACGGATGACGTTGCAATAGCCGACTCAAGAGAGAATCTTAATACTATTCAAAACTCCCACAGCTAAATCTTAACAGATTAACCCGTTGGGCGAATCTCTGTGAATTGGAAGTGAACCCCCAAAAAATATAAAATTCCAATCGTAGACCCTCTCTCAGTTAACGGTACCAGCTTAGTATTTTCCGATACATCGAAATATCTGGGTCCTATTTTTGACAGGAAACTAAACTGGAAACCTAATATTCATTATACAGTGGCTATATTCTCTTTCAAAACAGCCATTGGGAACAAATGGGGCCTTCAACCTCGCTTAACCCACTGGCTCACCTGCGGGGTAGTTGTCTGGTAGACGGCCTTAGACAATGCAGTCCACTACAGCAAACAAAGCAAAGTCCAAAAAAACAGCAAATCTGTGCATAAGTACTACCCCATCCATGGCACTGGATATTCTGTTTCACTTGACATCCCTCGATATTTTCAGCAGGCAAGTAACTACTAAGGCACCTATTCGCCTTAAAATGACTACACAGTGGACAAACAAATTATTTGGCCATGCTAATATTCCCAATGCATAGGAAGCCTTCCAGAGAACATCGGCTACACTATGCCCTATTATTGGTTTGACTAAGACTATCTTGTAGACATCCCCTCTAGATCAATTTATTTCTACACGGATGGAATCAAGACTGATAGCGGGTTATTTGGCGGTGTTTTCTCAGATAAGCTTAATCAAAGCCTCTCCTTCGACCTTCCAAATCACTGTGGCGTGTTCCAAGTGGAAATTTTGGCAATTAAGCAAACGTGATATCTGCAAGGAATATCCGCATCTTTTCGGATAGTCAGGCTGCTATCAAGTCCTTTGAATCAGTCTTAGAGAAATAACAGAGCAGTTCAACTTTCACCTATATTGAGTGCCGAGGCACAGAGACTTTCCAGGGAATTGTACTGTCGATGAACTCGCCAATATTGGAAGTTCAAACAATCACTAAAGCTCGATGCTAATAGATGAACAAACTTTAGGTGGACTGTTGGATCAACATGTTCAGCGACCAAACAAATCTGATCAAAGCTGGATCTGAATAGCTCTAAGAGTTTGATCCTTAAAATGAGAAACATTACTCCGCTATCATAGGTGTCATCACTGGCAAGCATGCAAGAAATGACTTCTGCAGAAGCTGCATGGACGAGAAGGAGCTCTCTCACAAAGAAGGAAACTCTACTATGGAGCATTGTGCTACAATGACTTAAGCGATCTAAACAATATAGACGTTAACAGTCTCCTATGCTTCGTCAAAGGCTCAAATTGGTTTGAAGAGTAGGAGGATTACAGATCCATGGGCCAACAGGCCTAAGTGGGTTAGTTTTTTCAAACAGACACTCCTACTTAACCTAACCTTCGCACAATTTATTTTAAGAATGATTTTGAAGAAGTCACATGACAACTTATCGCCTTGTTTAAGTCCGTTTCTGACATTGAAGATCTCGGTTTGGTCATTACCCACCTTGACGGAGCAGTGTGTATTGATCGTCATACAACACTGTGGAATACGCTTGCCAATGATGCCAAAACTAGAAATGGCTCTGTACACATAGTTGGTCTCTATGTATATACGCTATCATATACGGTTTCGAAATCAAGAAGAGGGTGTGTAACAATTTGGACTTGTGGGGTTTTGTGGATTTCCTAGACCTAAAACCATATTGATAGGGGCTGATCAGACTGTTAATAAGGGGTCTTAGGCGCTCGCATAATATGGCAGACATGATTTTATATGCGTTGTGGGAAGAGACCTATTCCGCTTTCAAAGGATCTCCCTTTCTTAGGAGAAATACTGCTGAGGTTCCAATGGCCGGTCTATGGGGATCACAATATCTATAATCTGTATACTCCGCAATTTTTTTTATTAAAATAGTCATTCCAGTGAAAACGGTGATATAACCTTAAAAAATAAAGTCATAGGACTGGAGGACCAAAACCACGATCACAGAGCTTAGGACATGTGTAGTTGTTGAGATTTTTCAAATCGATAGCACACACAAAACTAATTGGCAATCTTACAAAAAAAATTGTCACATTAATTGAGCTACAAGCCTGAAAAAAAGATATATTGTAGATCAACCTAAGTTCAGCTGGCACATAATCGGACCCTGGCCTTTTTCTGTTCTTTAGGTGCTTAATAGATGTTTCCACTTGGATACTGGATTGGTATTTTATTACCTATTCATGCTTAAGGACCAATGTACGCATCCACTCCAACTTGACAGCTGACAAGTGACATTTATGCAAAGGTCCCGCGTAAAAAGTCTTTGACGTCAGTTGTTTGCAATTACGGAATGGGGTACAACATGATTTGATCTATACACTCTGAGCTGCTAAGGGTTGTCTGAAAAGTTTCCGAACGAACAATGATACAAGATATTTTTTCGCAAAATTTTTTTTTTATTTTTCTACATAGTCTTCTTGTAACTCTACACACTTCTCCCAGCGATGTTTCCATCTCTCTAACCCGTCCAAATAGTACTTGGCGTTTTTCTCTCCAAAATATTGTAATTGTTCACGAAGGTGATTGCCTCCTCATTTGACGAAAATCTCTGTCTTCTGAGCGCAGTTTTTAGATGAGGGAACAAAAAGAAGTCGCTTGGGGCTAGATCTGGTGAATAAGGCAGATGGTCAAGCAGTTCAAACTGTAATTCATGGATTTTCGCCATGGCAACCACTGAGGTGTGAGACGACGCGTTGTCTTGGTGAAACAGGATTTTCTTTTTCAGCAAATGTGGCCGTTTTTCCGCGATTTCTGCCTTCAGCTTGGCAGCTATTGATGCGTAGTATGCTCCTGTAATGGTTTTTCCTTTTTGAAGATAATCGATTAAGATAACTCTTTTACTATCCCAAAAAACAGTCGTCATCACTTTCCTAGCCGAAAAAACAGTTTTTGCTTTTTTGGAGCCGGCTCACCCTTTGCAGTCCACTGTTTTGTTTGAATTTTTGTTTCGGCCGTATAATGGTGTATCCAAATTTCATCGGCGGCAAAACTCGGATTTATTGCGGCTAAACTACGCCAACAGAGCGTTGGAAACTTTCATTCGAACACGTTTTTGGTCTAACGTAAGCAAATGCGGCACCCAACATGCGGGCACCTTTCTCATGCCTAAATCTTGATTTAATATGTAACAAACACGTTCTTTTTACATTTTCATAACTTCTACTATCTCTCTCACTTTAATTCGGCTGTCGTCTAGCACCATTTGGTGAACTTTAGCAATGTTATCGTCAGTGGTTGCAGTTTTTGGTCGTCCCGAACGTTCATCATCTCCGATGCTCTTACGGCCAGGTTTAAATTCAGCTGCCCAAAATTTCACTGTGGTAAATGATAGTGCGGAGTCCCCATACACAGAGTCCAACTCATTTTTGATGTGCGTATTGCCTTTCAAAAACAAGAACTTAATAACAGCTCGATACTCAATTTTTTCCATTTTCACAAAAAACACTCACATCGACTCACTCAAACGACTGTCAGCTAAAAGCTGCGTGTCCAAAATGACTGAAACCTCGGTAAGTAACTGTCAAAAGATGCGTAACTAGCATTCACTAGCTCTTATTGACGAGTGCCGCTATCTGTACGTTGCCGTCGGAAACATTTCAGCAACCCTCGTATAGCTCATGAGCAATTCGTACCGTTTAGTATTGTACATTGGCTTTATTGGTGAGCAGCTTTTCTGCCTCTGACTGTTGTTCCTCCGATAGAAATTCTTAACTTGATTAGGGCTTCTTTAATGATTTGAAGTTGGCATTTCTCTATTTAGACGACATTCACTGTTCTGAGCAAAGCGATATCATTACCTGTTACTTCTAATATAATGGAACATCAGATTTCGAGCTACAAATTCATCACTGACTTACTTACTTAACACATGGGCTGAAAAGTCCGTGCGTTTTATAGTAAAACACAAAATTTTTGCAAAATTCAACTTTATTTATCAATATACTCGTAGTTGCCTTCGAGGGCGATACATTGATTGAAACGATTTTTCAGGAAATAGTCGCTGGGGGCGAGTGGGGAAGGAATTCGTAGCCGAATTCATTCAATATTGCCATCGTTTTCATCGACTTGTGACACGGTGCATTATCTTGATGAAACAGCACTTTCCTTTTCTTCAAATGCGGCCGTTTTTCTGCGATTTCGTCCTTCAAACGCTCCAACAACGCAATGTAATAGTCGCTGTTGATAGTCTGCTCCTTTTGGAGATAGTAGATGAAAATTATTCCATGTGCATCTCAAAATACGGATGCCATAACCTTGCTAGCCGAGGACGAGGTTCGTCGCCTGCTCGCCACTCAGCTTACTGCCGACTTGACTCTGGTGTGAAGTGATGGAGCCAAGTTTCATTCATTGCCACATACCGACGCAAAAATTCGGCTTTATTTCGGTTGAACAGCTTTAAACACTCCTATGAATCATCAACACGTTGTTGTTTTTGGTCGACTGTGGGCAAACGCGGCACCCACTTTGAACAGAGCTTTCGCATGTCCAAATATGCGTGTATGATATATCCAACACGCTCTTTTGATATCTTCAGAGCCTCAGCTATCTCGATCAACTTCACTTTACGGTCATTCGTAATCATTTTGTGGACTTTTTTGATGTTTTCATCTGAAACAGCCTCTTTTGGACGTCCACTGCGTGCATCATCTTCGGTGCTTGTATGACCACTTTTAAATTTTTTAATCCACTTGCGAATGGTTCGTTCGGCTAGTGCAGAGTCCGGGTAACACTTATCAAGCCATTTCTTTGCATCGGCTGCATTTTTTCCCATCAAAAAGCAATGATAAATCAACACACGAAATTGCTTTGAATAAATTTTTTTCACAATAACAAAAGTTGCTTCACTCACAACGGTATATCTCGAGAACTAATCGTCGGACAGCTGTCAAATTTATACACGTATCTTTTGCAGGTTGGTACTAAGTGAAAATGGTTTGAATTTAATTCATGTGGTGCCCGCTCTTAGAAACGGACTTTTCAGCCCATGTGTTACTTGACGGGCTCCCTAAAAGTGCAGGATCTGTGCCTGGAAAACGGTCCAAAGCTTTCTACTCTTCAGTTTCCAGTTGTCTAAACAAAGGGATCTGGCATTTGCGATAGCTTAACGTTTAAATCGGAAGTTCCCTCTTCCTTGTCTTCTCGAAACTGAGGGCTGTGAATCTAAGATCGTCTTTCCTGGAATCATTATTGTTGTTATTGACGAGCGAACTACGAGCGACTACATATATCCACATTTTGATGCAGCTCATAGAGCTTGCGGTTGTATTTTCTCCTCCATTCGCTCACCTCCCATATGACACCAAATATTCTACGGAGAATTTTTCACTCGAAAGTATTCAATATCCGCTCTGCTTTCCTTCTTTTCGCCAAGCATTCAGCTCCATATAGTAGAACTGGCAGGATGAACGTTTTGTAGAACACGCATTTCGTCTTGCGAGTTAGGAACCCACTGACACTAGAGTGTCAATCATTGAGTTGATGCTTACTTTGAGGTAAATAAACACCTAAACCAGTCAAAAGTGTCATTTTGTCCAAAGAGGTGGACAAATGCTTCAGTTTGCTGACAACGTGTACTTGTTTCCATTTATTTCAAAGCCAAATCGCTTCGCCTGTTATTCATTTGCTGTAAAAGTCTCTATAACAACACGTTAGGAGAATTCGATGGTGTTGATGTCAATTGGGTATCCCAGGAACTGGACAGATTTGTTCAAAATAGTGCCATCGGCGTTAACACCTCCTCTGCGTACTATCTGCTGAAGAAGTCACATGCATCTCCTTGGCAAAACTAAGCAAAAGTTTGGAATAATTCGGAGGAACTGGTTACAAATTACACATTGGATCGCATGTTTTCAAGCATCACGCGGATGTCGTGATAGATATCGTGATAGATATCGCTTTGCGGGGCTCAAAACCATAACTACGGTCTATGCGGCTTTGAAGTCAATGAAGATATAGTGACTCTAAACTGGAAATTCCGTGGTCCTTTCCAGCACTTGCCTAGTGTGTTACAGAAGGCTTTGAAATCTTCACACAAAATGTTGAATAGGACCTTATACGCAACACATTGAAGAGGGATATACTCGTAAGTACCTCGATAGTTCTTACAAAACAAAGGATCGCCTTTTTCGAAGATGGACCATTTAGACCTAATCGTCCAGTCATCGGGCATGTTTTTATCCACCTGGTTTGTGATTTAACGCATGCGCCCAACTAGAATATCACATCCACACTTGCAGACAGTTTTTTGATACCTGAACCAAGCTCTTCAATAAAAGGAAGGGGGATGACTTCTTCATCCACTGATAGCGGGTTATCTCTCTACCTGATTGACATTCAGTAGGAGCTACTTAGAAGTGCTGCTCAATCTACTCAATCTCAATCTACACTATGTATATGTAGGTATTCCCTGCGCCTTGGGGACTAGGTTTCCTTTTCAACATTGACTACTTTATCGTCTTACTATAGATTTTGAGAGGGAGAATGGATGGATAGACTTCATATTCACAAAAAAGCCAAAAATGAAAAGAATCTGCTTCAGAAAACCATAGAAGCTAGAACTCTACGGTCACTAAAAAAATAACAAAAATTAATGAAATGTACCTCAAGTTACTTTCAAGCTGCAACTAACTCAATAGTCAGTTAATTTAAAACTAGTGAGCTATATCATGGTAATGGTGGAATATTTAGACAGATTTAGACGCCAATTAGAGCTACGCTAAACGTAAACTCCCCTAAATATTAAGTGGCTATTGTGGCCTAGATATTAAAAAGACCAGTCACAAAGTGCGTAGAGCTTTTGCCTCGATTCATTTATGATGACAATCGAATTTTTTCATGTCACACTCCCATGACGTGCACTCTAATCAAAGCCACATGAAATCTCCCAAGGCATTTAGGATTATTGGCCAAAGCCATTCGGTCATTCACAAAGGAGTGACCAAATTCTCTCAGATACTCATATTCTAAGCACGCAAGTGAAACTACCTAATTTGTTGTTTTCACATTGCATGACTCCCTTAACTCATTTGAATTTGAATTCGAGTATCTCCAAACATAACCAGCCCGCCGAAGTCATCTCCTTCAGCAATTTCGTGGATTCTAATGATGGCTATCGTCCCACCGCCGGGCACTTGAATACGAATAAATAAGACACGCAAGACCATTTAAATTTGGTCACAATCGATAGGCCCTCGGGTGGATGGGGGCTATTGTACTAGCTTGTAATTTACTTCAAAATATGAAAATTAAAAAAAACAACAAAGAAATACTCGTAAATAAATAACACCAGCCCAAAGTACTTTGTAGTCGTAGCCCCTGTTATAATTTTACTTTTGAGAAAGACCAAGGAAGTAGATCGGTTTCATTGTTCATTTACTAATTGCTAGCATTACCTAGGAGGTGGCTACTCGCCAAATTCAAGGGTTTGAGGGCTTTGTTCGAAAATATGTAAAAACATGAAATATGCAGTGATTTACGTCGAAAGTTTGGGTTATGTTTTACTAACTGGTTCCGGCCGGAAATATATTTTAAGTGGACCGGGGTAGAAAGTCGATCTTGGAAGAGAACTGCTCCATATTGCAGAATAGGTGGGTTGTTTGATTTGTTTATCTAAATCGATGTTTTCGAGGGTTGGTTATTCAAAACAACGAAATTCACAAAAACTTTGTATGAAGTGATGCATATTTTAAGCATTGAAGTATTTGCAGGTAGCATGTATCTTTTGTGGGGGAACCACAAAATATTTTATTGTTTTTTGATGTGAAAACAAATTGGGTAGTGTGAGTTTTAATGGATTTTTCGAATGACTGGTATGAAGTAGCTTGCAACTTGTACAGAACTACTTTTTACTCGTAACTCACAATATTTACGAAGAAAACTTGTCAAGTTGGGAATGCAATTGAGGTAGTTACAAACGGAGATTACTGAGCGGAAGTTTTTCAATTTGCCTTAGCGGTTAAATTAGTGCAGCCAGATCGATGGAGCAGAACATATGTTATGTAGAAATTGTTTATGAAGTGTTCGATTTGACTGCACATCAAAATGGATTATCTAAAGTGTGGACGAAATAAGAACAAAGTAAATTTTCAGGGCGTATTTCAAAGATATTTCATAACATTCAGTATTAGCATGCCAATTGCGACAGTGTGTCTTAAAGAAGACAGAAGGCAGATCTCGTGGTTCTATAAATTGGTTTTCACTTCAAATAAAATTCAAATTCTTGAGAAACTGGAACTGAGATGGCAAGGCAATGAAGACTTGTCATGTTCATTGATATGTTAGCCTATACCAATTAAATTTTCACAATAAAGCTCATTCATACCCACCAGACTACAAAGAACATACATAGAAAGGTCTGTCTGAGCCGCAGGTAGGCTTTCCCTAGCACATATGGCCGTGGTGTGGAGGAATCGATGAATTTACCTACCTTTAAAATTCATATCATTGCCTGCGCTTTCAAAGTCATTTTCTGATACAAAACAAGCGCGCTATGGTACAACACTTACTGGAGATCTTACTGTCTTTTGGCTCTGGTCTTATGGATTTTCCGTCTCATACAATGAGATCAGTAACCCAATTGCTGCTATAGACTTAAGCTATGCTCAGGAATGATTTCAACCAGAATCTGACACCGATCTAAAATGGTGACTTTTTAGAGAGCTGAACCTGCGTTATGGCTGCTTGCCTTGTCATTAAGACTTCCATTGACAATTGGCTTTCCATGACTTTTTTTTTTTATTTTTTTTATTTATTTTCATTATTTCATTTTATAAATTTAATACAATATATGCCAATTATTATATTTGGTATAGTTAGGGACATTCTATTGACCAAGGCAAAGTCGCGAATGTACCATTATTGTTCAACAAAAAATAGGTTATTTAAACATTGATGGGGAAAATGTATGTAAAAATAAACAAATGCAATAGAAAGCTAAGTGCAACAATTTAAGAATTATGTGTAAAAAGAAAGAATTGTAAAATTATTAACTAAATAAGAAATTGATCTACTGTACAATGATCGTAAGCAAAAAGCCAAGTTATGACATTTTTTAAGAACAAAGATTGCCTTCTTTCGCATCTAATACTTTCCGGTAACTTATTAAATAAACGAGGAGCAATGACGGTGAAAAAACGAGAAAAAAGTGCTTTATTGATTCTAGGTAAGGCTACAAAATTCATGGAATTAGCTCGCAAATTAAGATTGCCATACAATCTAGCGACGTTATACCCAGAATTCTGGAAAAATATTTTCAAGACTTTATAGTAGTAAAGGTGTCTTAAGGGTAGTATTTTAAGTTCCTTGAATAATCTAAAACTGGGGGTTGTGCGATTAACTTTGCAGATTAATCTTAAGCAGTGTTTAACTAGCAAGGGTTGTACTTTGTTGAAATGTGTACCGCCCCAACAGGCTATACCGTACTGCAGCTTGGATTTAAAAAGACCATTATATACCAATTTTAAAATATCGGATCCGCAATATATACTAAGGTGATAAAGCTGTCTTACTACTAAATTAAAGTATTGTTTTAAATGCAGGGTATGTTCTCTCCAACTAAGCTTTGAGTCTAAAATAACCTCTAAGTATTTGAAACATTCGACACGTTCAATAGCGAAGCAATCTATCGAGCAGCTAACATCGGTATTGTAGGTTGATACGCCTTGATTATGAGGACAAACAATTCTTAGATTAAATTTAAAACAATTTGGTGAGTGATATTGTAAAGAAAAGTTATCAGTCAATTTTCCCTTAATTTTAAAAATCATGTATTTTGTTTTGTTACTAATTGCTAGTTTATGCTTGTCAAACCATCTACGAAGCAAATCTAAGTCAAAGTTAATGTTTGCATTGACATCAAAGAGGTTATAACAAGAGTAAGTTAGAGCTGTATCATCTGCGAACGCGGTGATTTTTCCTTTAAAAGGCTGGATAAATAAGCAGTTGACGTAAATTAAAAACAGTATCGGACCCAGGACAGAACCTTGTGGTACGCCTAAATTTATTATTTTCTGTGAGCTCATACAACCTTTTACTCTGACCATTTGTTTACGGTTCCACAAATAAGACGAAAACCATGTATAAATAAAACCTCTAAAGCCTGCATCGTACAATTTACTGAGTAGAAGCGAATGGTCCACCATGTCAAAAGCCTTTGAGATATCTATAAATAACGTTGCAGCAATTTTAGAATCATTTACGCTGTTATAAGTTTCTCCGCAAAGTTTTAATAAGGCATCTTCAGTTGATCTTCCGCTCCTAAAACCGAATTGATGTTTACTGAAGAATCTAATTTTATTTAAAAAAGACAGTATTCTAGCTTTCATACCCTTTTCAAACACCTTGGAGAAGGTGGACAAAAGTGAAATAGGACGGTAGTTATTCAAAGACTTAGTATCACCTTTTTTATGGAGAGGAATAAGTACAGCGGTTTTAAGGGATTCGGGAAAGACGACCTGTTGAACACTCAAATTGTATATGTGACATAAAACATCACAGATAAAAAGAGAAATAGTTTTAAGATCGTGACTTGAAATATTGTCATGTGAAGAAGAGTGTGTTATGTAGTTATGTATTTCCAGTTTTGTGAAATTTTCAAAGTAAAAACAAGCAGACTGGTGTTGCTCCTGCCTTATTGTTTTATCACAGTGACACGAAAAATTATTTTGCCCCTGGAGACCGCGGAAATCATTGAGTATATTTGAAAAATAGTCATTAAAAACATTAGCCACCTCACTTGGTTCAGTTATATCAACATTACTATCCATATTTAAAACAATTTCGGCATTCGTCTTTTCTCTATTCAAAATTTCATTAACTGTGTCCCACTCTTTCTTAGAATTCCCAATATTTTCAACCAGTTTTTTTCTGAAATAAT
The DNA here is from genome assembly GCA_963966105.1 of Volucella zonaria. Taxonomy (NCBI): domain Eukaryota; kingdom Metazoa; phylum Arthropoda; class Insecta; order Diptera; family Syrphidae; genus Volucella; species Volucella zonaria. The sequence continues at coordinate 105,249,029 of OZ014532.1, read as the reverse complement.
TATCTCTACAAAGTGTTATTTCTAATTTCAACTCACGGCAGATTTTAACATAAAAACTTTTAAGCCTAGTATTCCTAGAATGTTTGCGATCCCGAATTCTAAGTTCATTTTTTTTTCTTATTTTCTTCAACAAATAAAACGTCACCCATGGTTTGATGCACTTAGATTTATTTGTGTTTACGCTTTGATTTTGACTGAAATTAGAAATATGAAATTTAAATTTATTAATAAATAAATCAAAAGCAATTGATGGATCATGAGCGCTATATACATCGTTCCAGAACTCAAAAGACAAATCTCTTTACAAGGCTGAAAAGTCGACTTTTTTAAACTTTTTAAATTGTAGTGGTTTAGGCCTGCGTATCGAACAATCAAACTGAATTGTAGTTAAACGATGACCAGTTATCTGTAGATCATAAACATCAGTTTTGAAATTTATTGAGTTGTTTCTGTGCAACCTTATAAACAAATGGTCCAAACATGAGCTAGAATTCACAGCAATTCGCGTAGGTTGTAATAAAAGATGATAACACCGACAAAAAATAATCAACATCATTTGAGTAATCTAGTATATTAACATTAAAATCACCCAAAAGGACTACATTTTTACAAGAAATGTTTTGGAGAAATTCAGAAAATTCATCTACAAAGACTTTGACTGAGCAACAGTGTAAACGATATACACACACAAAACTATAACGAACACCAGAAATATTGCAGTTAACAGAAATCAAGTCAGCACTATTAAGACGAGCTTTAATAATATCACAGTCTAATTCACTTTTGTAAAAAACCGCAACACCGCCAGCTGAATACGAATCACTGCACGTAGCCTCAAACAAATAACTTGGTATCTGATGCATATACTTCGCTTTTTCAATCTCGTATATCCATATTTCAGATAAAAATATTAGATTTGGTAAATGATCTAAAGCAGCAAGGTGCGAGAGAAAGCAATCAAAGTTTGCTTCAGGATGAAGGCAGAACAAACGATTGCTTCCTGACTTCTCTAAGATGTCTGTAGTTTTCCCGCTGTCCTTCAGTTAAAAAGACTGTTGACTAGATACTGTCGTCATAGCAAGGCACTACAATTTTGCTAAGCAGCTAAGTGTGCCAGGCATAGCTGATGATATATTCTGCGATACTGGATGTCAGGGTATTGATGGCACTATTCCTGTGATTTTCCGGCCGACGATCGCATCAGCCTGCAGATAGTCATCGGCGATGTGCTGGATGTTGGTACTGTAGTATCGCTGAGACATTTTATCGTCTTTCTACAAAATACTGAGACATTGCAGCAAAAGGAACATACAAGGTGTACCCTGGATTAGTTCTTTGCCCTATTTCAACAAAGAAAAAAAATAAAAACAAAATAATAGATAGAAATTGTAATGTCATTCGGTTAGGTGAATTCTCACTACCCAGCCCTTTCTGAATCGAGCACCATGAACTGATCTACAAAAAGGAGGTAATACTGATTTCTGATGTGTAAAACAGCTTACCAAACTAAAGCATATGAGTTGTCATTTAAATACAAATACAATAGCTAGTGCCGCAGGCACACCAAATATACTGCAAAAATATGTAAGCTTCGAGTCTCAACTATAAAGCTGGTCTCGAGACCTACCTAACACCTACTTATTTGTGTATACCAAGGCGTTGGTGAGCAACTATAGACATTTGAATGTCTAAAAATATTAGACATGAGTACTTCCTTGCCAGTCCACTGTTTTATCTGATTTATTTGGGAGCATAATCGAACTTCAGTTAGCATAAAACTGCCCTGTGAATACATCTTTTGCCTACCAACATTCCAATGCAAAAAATTGTGACGACAAACTTTTGTAATTTGAGGCAGTGCTAGTGAACAAACTTTCGGTTACGGATGCTTAATGCGGTCAATATACTATGGCGCTGTCTCGACTGCTACGATGCATGTAACTGGACCCTCTACCCTACGCACTCAACAATCAGATTATGCTCACCAACTGTTTGCAGGTAAATCTGAACGTAGTTGACAATTGATCCACTAGAAATGGAATGTTAGTCAATCGCCTAAAAACTTAGTCTCAAAAGAGATCTCATTTAGTGCTAAAATGTGCCACCATCCATCTTTACACCGAATCTAAGTATATGCCTATTATTTCAAATAGAAAACTCATTTGGACTAAATAATGCAGGACCTCTTAATTTTCTGATAGTTTATAGGAGATCTCTGGAAGCACTATACGTCACTTATCGGGTAGAATAATTTTCATTCGCTTCTGCTTTAACCCGACTCCAAAATACAGTATCTCTGCGGCATAGACCATTTTCTTTGCATTCTTGACTCTGCGTTAAATATCGGTAAGAATGTCCCTGCCCTTGATATTGGCATCATGGGCGATACCCACAGGCCCATCTTTCTGTTTGAAAAAATTAGCACTTTTGTTGGGTTAACCTTGTACGCTAAGTGCCTTTTAACTCCTTTAATAGATTCCGTACCTCGCAATATGAGAAGAGTCGAGTTTTCCTATACTTAGGACTAGCTTCGACGAGCAGGAGTTCAGCGCTAACGTAAACTACAATATACTGCTTGAAAATGGTTACACGGTCGAAGTATCTATGACCATAACCACCGCCAAGTTGCACTTAAGATCTTACTGAACAGTTTTGCGATTTCCAAGCTTGTACTTGGATTTTAGCTTGGGAAGCCTAATTTTTCTTGTAAAGACAACACTCGAAGGAGAACTTAATAGGAACTAAGTCTTCGTTAAGACTGCCGATGTCCTCGGCTAGGGCTTTCGTAGACAATTGAGTTTTTCATGAGTATAACTGTAAGCTGCATGCCTCTTCAGGCTTCAAACCAGTCAACAAAAGCTTACTGGTATTTTTAAAAAATCACCCACATTCTTGTTTCCCCATTGCAATTGCTTATCGTATCTAATCGATGACTATTTCGTTAACCCCGTATGTGAACTAGACATAAATAATAAAACCCCCTGCTTGTCATCTGTGAAGGTGAAAATGACACCACAGAGCGCACCATCTGTCCAAATAACGAAACCATTCAGGTGTACATATTATGTTCTGGTATAGACGTAAAGTAGGCACGTATGAATCCTTCGAACATCATGGTATCGGTTTGATGCGTGGAATGTATACGAATATTGTATGCCTAAGGGCTTTAAAATAAAACTACGATGAGTTTGAGGGCATGTAATTAGGCAATATTGACTTTTTGGACTTTGCTACAGTTGAGAAAGGTCTCAGCATTGAATTTTTACTCCTCAGCTGGGCATTTCTCTATACTCGGCAATTCTGGTTCTTACCGACCCGAACGAACTTAAACGAATATGTTTAGTATTCTCATCTTAGTTGTCATCATTATTACTATCATCGTATGCAGCAGCCGAAGTTATATTTGGACCTTCATGCTCTCTCACTTTGCGAGCATCATATCTGTTATTGCGTTTAACCTTCCATATTTGGTATGGGCCCAAGAATTTTGGACAAAGCTTAAGCCCTGTCCCAAACTCAGTGCGTTGTATAGCCACAAGATCTCTGATTTTGTATTCGACCGATTACTTTCTGCCACGATTCTATCCCTTCATGGTTTCTTCGTGGACCTTTTGGATTACTGCATTCGCTTGACGAATCCCAACTAACCTCTTCTTCGAAAATCTGACCGAATTGCAAATCTTCTGTTGTGAACATAGGCACTCCAGTGAGCTGGGTAAATGGTGTGCTCTTCATCGATCTTGAGATGGCAAAGTTCAGGATACGTTGTGTTCGACTAATATGTTGGTAGCACTTAAGATGAGTTAGATTAGATAAGACCTCCATTATTACTTTGTTAAGGCATTCTACTAGTCCCTTATCTGCTACTATCGGATTTTCTTCTTCTTGAAAACAACCTCCATCCCGGTACCCTTTGTTGGCTATATCTACTTAAATTTTGTAAAATCATCGACCACAGTCGCACTCATGTAGTAGCAAGAGTTCTTAAAGATCTTAACATTCACAAATCCACTGGTCCAGATGGTATATGTCTACTCATTCTGAAGAGGTATTCTGCCTCGCTGGTAAAACCACTGCGTGAGCGTTTTCATCAATCCTACTTCTTAGGACTCTTTCCGAGAAGATGGAAAACAGCTTTTGTCCAGCACGTCCCTAAAAAATGTGAATGTTCCTCTCTTTCCTCCTACAGACCCACTGCGTACGTGCAGTCCCTTCTTTCTAAGGTCATGGAAACGCTGATAAACCTTCAGCTCATGAAATATCTCCAAACACGAAAACTTCTTAATGACCGGCAGTACGGTTTTCGTAGCAACAAGTCCACTGGTGATCTGATGGCATGTCTCACTAAAAACTGGAACCAAAACGTACATCAATCTGGCAAAAGCAAGATAGTTGCACTTGATATTTCATTTGACAGAGTTTGGCATCAGGCTCTTTTGGTGGAAATGCGTGCTTTTGGGATCGATGACTCTTTTCTTAAATGGATTAGAAACTACCTTTCAGAACGTTCAACTCAAGTTGTCTTGGATGGTTTCAAGTCTGATATTCACAAAGGAAATGCTAGTATGTCCCAGGGTTCCGTTCTGTCTCCGACACTCTTTTTAATTTTCATCAATGATCTCTGGTCTGCTACTCCTAATCCTATATATCATTTGTTGACGAGAGTACTCTCTGCTGTTCATATTCTTTCCCGGACTCACGTCCCTGCTATTCGGCTGTAGAACTGGAACGGCAGCGTATGTTAAGCTAATTAAATTCTGATATTAACTGCATAGCCAATTGGGGAACGACTAACAGAGTAGAATTTAATGCTTCCAAAACAAAATCCTGTTAAGCACTCAGCTATTATCCATGTATGGCACTTGCATCGTCGAAATCGATAAACTTTCCATTCTCGGTATGTGTGCCAATGACAACTTACGTTAGAATGACCACATATTCGATGTCGCCAAAAATGCTGTGAAAGGTCTAGGTTTCCTCAAACAATGTAAGAAATACTTTTCCCCTTCTGATCTGGCCTCAATATACTATATAAGGCATTCATGGTCAGGTGCCAAAAACATTTCTGCATCTGCTAGACCGGATTCGAAACCGTGCGATAAATCTCATAGCTGATACCAATATCACCCAGTCAATGGACATCCTCGAACATCGACGAAATGTGTCGTGTTTCACTTCGTTTTATTGCTATTTCCACCATAGAAATCACCAGTAGCATTCCGCCCATTTAAACTTTTAACCGTAACACCTGTCTCGCTATGAATGCTCATCAGTATACCCTCAAGCCCACTTTTGGACGTACTCTAAAATATTGTGATTCGTTCCTGAGCCGTACAACTCGCTTATGGAATGCCCTACCTAGCTCTTTATTTCCTAGTCTTTATAACCTTCAAACATTTAAAACCAACGTTCACCGGTACCTCTCTTTCCATCCTCCCTGATTTTCCTTCGTCCGCACTGTGTGCAAACATTTTAAGAGTACTTAAATCCCTTGAACGCACGCAAATTATACAAAAAAAAACAGAACATATATCTCTTGGCAGTATGTAGAAGGTAATATCCCTATATGATCCAAGTGAAAGGTATATGAAGCTGAATGCCCATTTCATCGATTGGACTGTGAGAAAACCTTCCTTCATTACTGTTCGAGTTCGAAGAAAGAATGCAGCTTATGCAACTACTAGAAACTGCTTTCACAACTTTTGATAGCTTAGGTAAGCGGTAATCTCGTCGGAGTACCGCCTCTACCTTCCGATCGGTAAAAAGTCCTCGTTCATGAACGTTCTAAACGACTTGTCGTTCTTTTCCTTTTGGCACTAATATAAGATAAAGCGTTCGAATTCCGACTAGGAGCATCGACATGAAGCTTAGATCGCCCCGACCTATTCTTGCCCTTGGAATACCCAATTTGCCACTCTGCCATTCAGCTCTTTCTTAGCCATAGTTAGCTTAAATGCCTAACTTTAGCCCCAACCGATATACACGCAGCTTCTTAAGAGATTGCGTGACAGCAAAAATCTCGAATCATAACTTGAGTAATTCCTTTGCACAGGTGACGTTTTGAAAATTAGACCAAGGACTGAATGAAAGCAGGGCGATAGAGATCGAATAGATTTAAAACTTGTTCTTCGCATAACTTTCTTTTTAGGCTTTGGGATGGTTCTTCCTCTTTTTGCTCACAAGTTAGGGATTTGGCCAACCAGGCACATTCTGAAATAAATTTTCGGCAAAAGCCTGTGAAACCCAAAAAAACTCATAACGGCTAAAGTTTTGGATAGTGCCAATGCAAACTATGTGCCCAAGAAACTCTACTACTTTGGTTAAGAATTGGCATTTTGTCCATTTTATAAAAAACCATTTCGACAGCACACACTCAAAACTTTTCTAAGTGATTCTATATTTTCAGTTTTATTTTCAGATGGAATGATGAGATAGATTATCCTTGTAGACGAACAGAATGCCCTCTTGAATCATTTTTTTGGAAATTAGAGTGTATGTATCGCTGAAAGACCGACGGGGAGTTACATAATCCAAATGGTAGTTTACTGAATTCATATTTGCCTTCCGGCATAACGAAAGCTGTGATTTTTTTACTCGTTTACTTCTATACTAACATAAGAAACCTCGTGTTGAATATTGAGCGTTGTAAAAATCTTCGCTTTGTGCAAATTTTCAAGAACTTCATCAATATTAGATATAAAGTCTACTGCTGCCAACCTATAGGACTGCTATAAGATGATGCACTGTTCCTAATAATGCCTTCCCTTAACCACTCCGCGATTTGCCGCTGTACCACATCCTTTTCTAATGCCCTTCTAGCCCTTTGATGAATTGGGACTTTGTCCTCCAGCGAAATTTTCATTTCAACTTCTCAATAATCAGAGTCCTTCTGTGGCTGCATTATATCAAATTTGTTCTTCGAACTTATTATCACTTATATTGTCCAAACTGTCAGGATACCAGTCGTAGTTTTTTTTACGTTAACCCGAGCCAAAAATGTCCTTTTTTCATCAACCTTGGTTTAGCATTATCAATTATCAATGACACATTGGTAAAATGTATTAATTCTCGCCGATAAGTATATTCGTGCTTAACCAGTCATTTGGAACAACGTGTCACAAAAAATGGTAGCACTCAAAATCGATAACCGCATCAATGACTACAGGACCAAAAGCAGTCTGCAATGCCTGACCCCTTAAAACCTGATACGCCTAGCTTATCTTTTAGGGTTCACTTTGTGATGCAAATGTCACTTCCAGTGTCCGCAAGTCAATGATAATTTTCCCCACCCACCAACTACCTGTACTGAGAGATCGGGTATTTCCTTTTTTGGGACATTTGGGAATAATGTGGCCAAACTCATGACTGGGAAAACACCTCATTCCCATCAATTTATCGGAACAGTTGCCAAGAGTGTGTGACATAGCTCCACAATTTGTACACCGTTTCGATGTACCAAATGAGCAATGTAGTCCTTTTTTTTAGTGCTACTTGACCTTTGCTGTGACCTATAACTTCTCCTCTTTTCCTTATCCTGTTCTTCCTTCATTTTTGTTTAAATTTTCTCTTAGATGGTGTAGTGTTTGAGACTGATAAAGTATACTTTTGTTCATAGCGTTGTCCGAAATTCCACTTATTACTATATATACCATATTGCTTATCAAATGCGAATCTTCGACCTTTTCAGCCTGTAAAGAAATATCTAAAAACAAAACCATCTGTCCCTTCAAAACAAAAAAAAAACAAAACAGTGCATGTCAACCATTCCAATGAAAGCAAATCCATGTAATTAAAAATAGGTCACCGATACACCCCTCCCTTACATATTGCATGCAATTTAAATCGCATCAATTATTCACCACTTTCATGGACACTCTATACACTTTATTCCTCCCCTTTTCATGTCAACCCTTTTAGAAGAATTCCCCTGAACCCATGCTTAAATTAGACATCTGAGCATATCTCTTGGTTGTACAAGTGTAGGAGTGTATCCTAGGCAAATACTTAAAAGGGGGCGTCGTGTATGTAATTCTAGACCAATCCTCCTAAATAGCCAGCGGATAACATCAACTTGACCCGATTATGGTTTATTGTTACGTCAGTCTAACTACCCCCATTATGATCCCCACAACTACGAGTAATGTGAAACTACAAGATACGAGTATAGTGGCGTCAATTTACGGACACGTAAGTACGTATGTACGAGTACATGCCAGTATATCGGCTGTAAGTGCGTATTTCATGAAATAACCAAAACATACTATCAGAGATACAATTTGCTTTGCCTGTATCCGTTGACAAAGTTTTGCGATACATTTTTGACTGATGAATTTTTTTTTTTTTTTTTTTTTCTTGTTAATTTTGGATTTTTGTTTTTTATCATACCGCTAACACCGTTGTCCGCCTGATAAGATAAGAAACACGAAGACTAAAAAAAAACAAACACACAAATTCAAAACATACGTAACATAATTACGACTTTACGATACGATTTCGCGTCACATTAATTGTTGTACAATATATCGCCACTACCTATACGAGTATTTCGTAGACAGGCTCTATTCATTAGGTTTAGTGCTTTTTCATCGTGCGGTAGTATCTATTGTCTTGAATTCTCTCTTCCACTGTATGTACACAATAAACTAGCAAAATTTAAGAGTCCACAAGAGTATCTTTTGGGTGATAAGAATATAAAAAAAAAAAGTCGTGGCCACGTTTGATCTAATTGCTTTCTAGTTGAACATTTCCGGGTACCAGTTGGACTTCCTTAACCAAAGATAGGGCTATACGATTTCAAATAAAAAACCACACCAACAACAAATTAAAATTGGAAATACTAACGTAAAGTGTGGCATCCAAGTGTCTAATTGAAATCTAACGTGAGTACCGCGCGATCACACAGTATCGTATCAACAAAATAAGCTCGTGATCTTCCCTTACCGTACACACGTTCATTCGACACCATTTTGTGGATATTTTGTTTAAAAAAAATAAAGTTAATTAAATTAACTGTAAAAAATAAAACAAAACAAATTACATCAAATCATAGTCATCTTTAGTGTGAAGATACATCTGAGATTCTACAGAGATACTCGTACACCAGAGTCAGTAAGTTAAATGTTTTATTGTTGTTTGTTCGTTTGTTCGTTTGTTGGGTTGTTTTCGGTTCCTTGTATCTGCTTATCGAAATCGTTTTGTGTTTTTTTTTTTTTTTTGTTTGTAATTTTATTTTTTTTATCGGACATTTAAGTGCGAAAATGAGTTCGGTGTAAAGTGTATCGAAATTTCAATGAAAACTTGAGATACTTAACTTAAAATCACATGATGAAATTCAAAGTGATAGGAGCAACGGATGCCAGCAATTTACTTAGATACGAGTACACGTGCCATGCAGTTTTGTCGCAGATATGTACTCGTACATGCATGGGTACATAGCCCCCCTTGAAACACTTCCAGATCTCTTTGAAATTTCGCAGTATGCTCGTACGTATGAAGGTCTTCATATTTTAGACTGTTGTGTAAATCTTTTGTGTGACGTGATAAGATAGTACACTGTACAATGTACTCGTAAACTTACTCATAGGTGCTTTGATTTTATTTGTTTTTTCAGTTTTTTTTTATATACCATAATTATAAAACAATGACGCATCGTTGATGTAGATAGTATCTATCGCGCATTTTCTGGAATTTAAAATCATATCTAATTGGCCTCATTGCCAAATTTGTTTGGCTCCATTATAGTATATTTACAAATGACAAACATTTCAAATGACATGATTTCAAATGGATCTCATTGCCATGGCGGAATGACTTTTTGTTAAATCATGATCTACCTATGGTAGACCTTCACTAGACATGCGACATTAAATGAGTTTAAGTTCAAATCTAAAAAGACACGCATCAGTACTTCTCGTGTACAGTGATTCAAGAAAACTTTAGTTTTTATTTTCTATTATATGTGATTGCATGACTATCTGATAGTCGGAGAAACAAGTACAGATACTTACTCTAAGTATAGTCCATAAGATTTTGAAACTTCAAGGAAATGTGATGTCGTGGGTAGGGAATCTAGTTCAAACCAGAGCACCCTGCTTGAACTAGATACTGATACGTAAGCGGTATATGCATAGCTCATATGTATCTAACCACAGGGTTAAACCAACAATACTCAGAAAACTTTTGTAATATTGCGAGGACTAATCCATGCATTCCTTTTCTCATTTTTAATGACATCTATTAGCCTTGTGTTGAGAGATGAATGCTCATCAGGCTTAAACGTCACTTCTTACGTTCTAAAATCAAAGGGTTTGTATCGGATCACAGTTTCATATCTTTCCGAGCCCCGATAAGTCTCTGAGATTCAGTAAAGTACATAGAAGATATAGTTCCAAGAAATACTACCAGCGCTTAGTAATGCAAGCGTTCACAACGATGAGCACAACATCACTTCCATTACCCATCGCTAAAAGCCCTATTAATGCCGGTCTTTCCAGTCTTGGTCAAAGAACGATACCTATCCAATCAGGGAATGTCCCTTCGTCAACCAAAATTAATTCAACTTGCGTTGATATAGCGCCGAAACGAAGATAATGCTTAGAGCCTTCTTACTTCGTCTGGTTTCTTGTCTGGACAGCAAAGAAAGGGCTAGGCAGTAGTATTTACGGATGCAAAGTATCCGCTAAGTAGCTACTTAAGGAAATACTATCGAAATTTATATGTCAGCTTCTAAAAAGAAAAGAAGAGGTGTATCGTGTTTCAGTATGCCAGGTATATCTTACTCCACTTGGGAACAAAACTTTCCGTGGAATGCTATATCAACAAAGAGTATCTTTGAACTTTCGAACATAAATCGAATTAAACCAGAGGTTATGATGGAAGATCCACATTCAGCAAGCACTGATAAATCTGGCGAATTGTTGACTATTTTTACATATTACTTGTCTTCATTACAATGGAGTTTATGTAACTTCAAAACTCACCACCGCTTTTGGTACATCGGTGGTCCTAGGCCTCTACCAACATGCCTCTCCAGCCAGCTCGATTCCCAGTTATCTGGCCGAAGTTACGCATACTAAGTTGAGGTCCCCTTTAAACTTCTTCAGTGGATTAGAAATTAACTTTCGAAACATTCAATTCAATTTGTCGTGGATGGTTCCAAGTCTGATATTCACAAAGGAAATGCTGGTGTGTCCCAGGGTTCCATTCTGTCTCCGATACTCCTTTTAATCTCCATCAATGATCTCTTGTTTGATACTTCTGATCCAATATACTGACGACAGTACTCTCTGCTTGTCACACTCGTTCCGTCAAAACAGCCTACGTTCAAATGGCCACATATTTGACGTCACCAAAAAAGCTGCCCACATCTAGTCAGGTGCCCAAAAAAATCGCTGCACCTGTTAGATAGTATTCAAAACGGTCATACTTTATTCTATCGATATTTCCACCACCAGCGCTCCTTAGAAACGTGCTAGTAACTTTCTCCCCCTCAAACCTTCAACCGTAACACTCGTCTCGATCATCAGTATACCATGCCTTCTTTCGGACGTACTCTGAAATATCGTGATTCATTCCTAAGGCGTACCACTCGATTATGGAATGCGCTGGAGAGCTCTAAATTTCCTAGTCATTCTTAACTTGCAAACGTTCAAGGCCCGCGTAAATCGTTATCTCTCGATACTCGATATCATCGTAAATCTTCTTTTCTCGAGATAGGTTTTTGCTGCTCTATGCAAAGGGCATGCCCGGTTGGTAGGATTATACTGGCCTACTCCGTCATAGGGCTCACAACCCTGTAAGAAAGATAAGAATAGCCCCGGATAAAAATGGACTCTCTGTAGACGACCGCTGCAAATGTTTAATGGAAAACGACATTCGAATTTGCACATGGAATGTTCGGACCCTTAACAGGACACGTGCAACCGAACAATTAGCAGATGCCCTTGACTGCTATCACGCAGAAGGATTAAAAACTGTTATATATATCATACTGCGATGATTGCTATAGAGAAGAGAAACAGCGCTTATTCGGATGCGGATTTGCCATATGCGACAGACTTAGGCAAGAAGTCTTGAGCCTAACGTAAACGAGCGTGTTATGATAATCCGCTAGTATTTTGGACGTCCGAATCTTTCCAGGATTCGGATCACCGCCTTGTTGCAGTCAAGGTGCGAATAAGGATTTCCCAATCGCCACAACAGAGGAGAACTACTGTGAGAAGACATAAAGTAGAAAAGCTGTAATCGGAAGAGACCGCCAGAATATTGGCTAAGCGCGTATTTCGAAATCTATTAACAACTCCTATGCGGCCAGCGTCAAGAACCAAAGACCAGTGGCAACGCTGCGAACGTGCCATCAGAGACTTCACAAGTGATGTGTTCGGTTTCAACCGACCACCATGAAGAAATCCCTGGCTTAATGCAGAATGCCGGCAAAGACATGCAGCTAAACAGGAAGCCTGCAAAGCGGCGCTTCAACGAAGGACGAGAGCAACTCGTGAGCTCTACGAGCAGAAGAGGCGTGAAAAACATCGGCTTCTCCAGAAGAAGAACTAAGAGTATTCACAGAAACCTATAGAGATGAAGAAGGAAACCTTTTAGTAGAGTCCCAGTCAGTGCTGAGAATATGGAAAAACTTTTTCTGCTGACTGTATAACGGCGAAGAAGCTCAACATGCCGTCGTCAGGCGGAATAAACCATTCAACTTAGACGATGGTAGCCATCTATCCTTTTGAGCAGACCGAAGTGGGGATAACAATATCTAAGCAAAAATCCAGCAAATCAGCTGAATCTGACAACTTACCGGCCGATGTATTCAAAGCTAGTGGAAATTACTACTGGAGAGCATGCACCAACTTACTTCTCAGATCTAGTCAGAAGAGTGTAACACCGTATGCCCTTTCCACAAAAAAGGAAACTCACTCAAGTGCGCCAACTATAGAGATACAAAATCTTATCTGCCATATTGCGTGAGCGTTTGAAACCCTTCGCCAGCCCATGTATGACAGCGTCTATAGCTACATGTTAAATAGAGCCGTGTCTAATTTTGGCATACCAAAATCCGTCAGTCTGTGCAGAATGACGAGAACGCTCGCTGCTCCGTCAAGGTCGGTAATGACTAAACCGATAGGTTTTAGACAAGGTGACGCCCTGCCATGTGGCTTCTTTAATATCATGCTTGAAAGAATTGTGCAGAACTTACAAATGAACACTGGAGGCACAATCTTTCAAAAGTCTGTGCAACTACTGGCGTACGCCGATTATATCGACAAAATTGGAAGACCCCAGCGGGCTGTCACTAGCGAACGCACCTAGTATTGAAGCAGAATGGGCCAAAAATGGATTTTTCGGTAAATGAGGGCAAAACTAAGTATTTATATGCTGCCAACAAGAACGGACACACAACATGCATAAACTGGGGAGAATGTCGCAATCGACTTTGTCTAGCTAGGACCTGCTATCAAATCTGCCAACAACACCTCAGCAGAAATAAAACGAAGAATTACTCTTGTCAATCGCTTTTTCTTTAGGCTTAAAAGGCAATTGAGTAGTAGACCATGATCATCCTAGTCCTACTTTATGGCACAAAAGCATGGATGCGGATGAAGATATTCTCAGTCGTTTCGAGAGAAAAATCCTTCGAAAAATATTCGATCTCACTTGCGTTGACGGCCTTCGGAGGAGAAGATTCAACGACGAACTATACGAGCTGTACAGCGACATGGACTTAGTCCGAAAACTGAGCATCAGTCGCCAAAGATGGCTACGAGATGTAGAACGAATATACTCGTACACCAATGCTCGGGCCCGCAGAGTCTTGGAATCTAACCCAGAGTGTCAACGCAGTAGAGGAAGAGACTCACCTTAGGTGGCGCGCATAAGTGGAAGGGGACCTCAACCGACATTCAGTGCGCAAATACTGGACTAACTGGAGAGGCTTGTTAGTTGTGGCACAGGTTCACCCCGCATTGTAGCGCCTCCTAAGTAAATTTAGAGGCAATGTCCGAAGTCCATACACCTCAAAAGCTAAGATACAATAACATCTCCGACCCCGAAAAGCAACTAAGCAAGTTTGGAAATATTTGGCTTAGACAACTGAAGAGAATTTTTCATCGACATGTGAATAGAATTAAACGAGAATACCGAGAACTGCATTCAAAAATGCAATGTCTTAGTAAGATAATCAAAGAAAGAGCTGGGATTGATCTGGATAATATTTTTAAGTAAATACGTCCATAACCACAAGCTTTCAAAGAAATCGATAAAACCACGGAAAGGAAATACTTTCTAAGCAATATCTCCAAGGACATACTCTTCCATAGCGTCGATATTCAAATCGGATTACATAAATACTTTCTGAGTTCTGTTCCAAAATATGTTCTGAAAATAAGCCCTCACTTGAATAATCTTTGCAAAGCGAAATATCATCAACAATAAACCGATTCTGTGAATTACATTTAAACTGCTTTTGGAAAAGATTTTCCCTGGAAAACGACGCACGTGGTCTAGTTTCCTTCCGCTAACAGCCACAAGTAACATAAACTTGATAAGACTTGCTCTTAACAATAAAAACATTCGAGAGGATATACTCGTAGGTAAACTTTTTAAATTCATTCTGCGAAAATGTCCTCATTCATTGGATTTTCTTCTTTAGCATTAATAATGGTGAGAAAATTCCTGGAAAACAGCCAAGCATCTGCAGATATGCGAAAAGAAAATCCGCAAGGAAGTGAAAGATTTTCGCCCCATTTCATTGCTTTCAAAGATAGGAGTTAAATAAATTTTGCGAAGAATCAAATGTTATCCCAAATAACTACAGAGTTTGGTTTTAAGAAAGATCATTCAACTGAACATGTATCTTTTACCTCAAAATCTGCGAAACAAGAGAGGCACAGTGAGTTTGGATCTTGATTTCGAAAAAGCGTTTCATTTGGTTTGGCACAAAGAACTCTTATTCAAGCTTGTTAAATTAAACTCTCTAATGTGGATAACAAGACTAATCTTCATTGACACTAACCACTCGGAATTTTTACGAGTGCGCTCAGGTGTGCCACAAGGCTCTTTTCTTGGGCCAGTTCTTTTTAATCTATTCCTTAACGATTTTCTTCTCAAACATCCTATGTTTGAAGAACCGGGTGCCATTCTTTTCGCCGACGATGCTACCATACGTGTATTACCTAGTAGTGCAAAACCAAACGAATCTCTTAAAAAAGTCAAGAGGATAACACCTCTTATGATTTATCAAGCAGAACAATTACTGAAAAAATTACATCGAATAAAAGAGCACCCCTAATCATTTGTGAGATCCTTCCCAGACTCTAATGTCGTGCAGGATCATTACTATCTCTCTTTTAATCTGTTACACAACACATCGTTACGGATATTAAGACCTACTGCAAATCGAGATTTACTCGTAATTGTTCCTTTCTATGAAAAAGTACCACCATTTAATCTTAGAGGATGACCGCTCCCCCAGTAAGTCTGATTTCCAATGCAAATCAGCCGTTCTGCTGAGAATGTCGCAGCTGTGGTTGAGGATGTGCAGAGGACCCCGGATTATCGACCAGGTGACGTGCCACGCAATTGGGCATCAATCGGTGGTCTTTACAGAGAATGTTGGTTAAAGACTGTAAGATGTTCCCTTACAAACTGCCTGTCAGGTGTAGACCGCCAAGCGCGTGTAACCTACTCTCCCCATCCATCCTGACATATGGGAGACAACTTTTCATCGAAAATCATCATGAGGAATGAGGCCCATTTCCATCTCTCTGGATATGTGAATAAGTAAAATTATCGCTTCTGGGGCACCAAAAATCTACATATAACGCACGAAGAGATATTAAACCCGCTCAAAGTTACTGCATGGCGTGCTGTTTACGCTGGAGGCGTCATCGGGCCTCATTTTATGAAAACGCCGCGGGCCAAACGACTACTGTGGACGGCGAGCAATACAGAACAACGCTCAATGGCTTTCTCCTTCCTCAATTCGATGAATTGGGACTGGAAACATGTGGGTCCAGCAGGACGCATACTGCAAGCCACAACCGAAATTCTGAGGGCTGCTTTTCCGGGTGGCCTAATCTCTCGGTTTGGCGATTTGCACTGGCCGGCAAGATCAAATGATTTAACCGTTCCAGACTTATTTTTGTGGGGTTTTTTGAAGCAACGAGTCTACGTCAACAAGCTTCAGACTCTTGAAGCCTTAAAGAGAATATCCGTCAAGGATGCGATATTGCCGGAAGAGTGATGGGAAATGCCACAAATCGGGACCGGATGGTCATCAATTCTGGCTGCGGCCACTTAGCCGATATCATTTTCTCGACTTAATGGGAAAAAATTTAAGACATCAAATTAGCATAATCCGAAATCAGAACCAAAGTTTTTCATTCATAGAAAAAAAATTACTGCCAAAGAACTTTGGATGACAACTTTTGCGCCACCTTGTATATATACATAGTATACCACCTTGATCATAAAGTTCCCGCACCACACCACCGTGTGGCTCTCCCATTATTCCGATTTGAGTTCTGTTTTTTTGTTAAGTTGGTAAATCTGTTGTTTTCTCTCTAAATGTTAGCGTCAGAGCTTGACATTTGCAAAAGTTACGTAGCCAAGAGTACATCTATCTCTGTGTGTGTTGGCGATTTTTTACAATTTTAGAAATGGATTTCAATTTGCAACAACGAACTTGTATTCAATTTTGCGTAAAAAACGGATTTAATGGTGCGCGAACGTTGGAAATGTTGGAAAAGTTTTTCGGCAACGATTCTCTAAAGAAAACGGTCGTGAGTCAATCGAAGATGATGAACGTAGTGGCAGACCATCGACATTGACATCGAAAACCGACGAAAACATTGATGATACTCGTAAAAGAAATGTTGGTCAATAACCGCAAATTAACTATCAGAGAGATAGCGGAGGACTTGAACATTGCCTATGGATCCGTCCAAGACATTTTGGTTAATGATTTGGGTTTCCGTCGTGTAGCAGCAAAGTTGGCCCAAAGACCTCAATTTCATGCAAAAAATAGACCGTGTTGACGTTGTAAAAGCGATGATTTGCGAGGCTGAATCCGATCCCACATTCATCAAAAGGATCATTACTGGAGACGAGACTTGGCCGTGGGCTTATGACACGCAATCCAGACATCAGGCAAGTGAGTGGCGTTCACCAAATGAGCCAAGACCAATAAACCCACGTCATGTTCAGTCAAAAAAGAAGGCAATGCTCACGGTTTTCATGCATTACAACGGCGTAGTGCATCATGAATTTTTGCCAGAAGGCCAGACAGTAAACATGGGGTATTATTTGGGCGTTATGATACGTTTGCGTGAAGCAATTCGCCGAAAGAGACCAGAATTGTGGGCAGAAAACTCGTGAATTTTGATCGTGCCATCATTATTCGTAATTTTTTGACGAAAAATGCAACAAATACCATCCAACAGCCACCTAATTCACTCGATTTGGCTCCCTGTGACTTCTTTCTGTTCAATCGAGTTACTCGTAAAAAACCACTACGGGGAAGGCGTTTCAGCAGCCGAGAGGAAGTAATGGAAAAATCGCAGGAAGCACTGATGGATATACCGAAAATCGAATATAAAAAATGTTTCGACGATTGGATCAAGCGCTGGCATAAGTGTGTTGCAGTCGATGGGGATTACTCTGAAGGGGACAATATAGATTTAGATGAATAAACTTGTATTTCCAATTTTCTGAATATATTCCGGGAACTTTTTGTAGGTACGTTAATATTGTCGGGAGCAGTTCTATACTGAAAAAATATTGAAAATACACATACGTACATAGCATTGCATATTTCGATCGTTGATGTAAATGTTAAATTGTTAAAGATACATTTTTTCTTAAATACTATGAAGCCAGACATAATCACTAAAGTCGGCCACATTTGTTTACTATTGAGAATAAAAAACTTAATTATTCTGAATTTTCCTATATCTCAATTCAGTTAAACTGTAACTGCAATTGTAAGATGTAGAAAGTTCACGCCAAAATAATTCACTACATTCAAACGCGACAATAATTTATAAATAAAAACCTGATGATGTCTCTTGAGATTTATTATCTTGATCTTGCATCTGCGTCATTTGTATATCGACATGGGTTTTTGACTTCATAATCAGGTGCCTAACTTCATGTTATCTCAGCTGACTCATGTGAGTATTGTCTTGTTTTCAAAATTTACATAAAATGACGTGTACGAGTATATTGAATAAGAAGTTTTGTACAAAGCCTGACAAGCATAAATTAAAGTTTAAGATCATTGATGTCGTTAAAACAAATGAAATGATCATAGTTAGACTAGACCTCATGTCTGTATGGTAGTTTACGACTATCAAATCGATGCTCATTACGAGCTCATAACAGAAAACTCGTTTCGAAGTTCTGTGTATTCAGCACATGATTGAGGCTTCATTGAATTAAGTTTGCCCCGAATAT
Organism: Volucella zonaria; assembly: GCA_963966105.1. Lineage (NCBI taxonomy): Eukaryota > Metazoa > Arthropoda > Insecta > Diptera > Syrphidae > Volucella > Volucella zonaria. The sequence goes on along the minus strand of OZ014532.1, from coordinate 105,230,573 downwards.
TCGCAGAAAACCACATACTCGTAAGATATCGACACTACGGCATCAATATTTTGTGTATTTTCCAAACATTCGAGCAAAATATGTTTTGACCAACATCAATTAAATGTTTTTTTTTTTCCATTGAATTAGCACCTTTAAGTTATTTATACATGTGTATGTAGATGGATGCTATGTTGATCTGTACTAACGCGCAATTTGCGAGCACTGATAAACACCAATGAACACTGGTGAACAATGACATTGAAAAAGGTTTGTTAGCTTTGTTGTTTTTTTTTTTGTTTGTTTGTGAGTCTATTAGTGCAAACACCTTGACGTACAAAATTTGTTAAACCTTGCTCGCTGTTCCGCAAAAATATGTAGCTAAACTACCGTCAATTAGTTTCAAATTAACCAGGGATGTAGTGGCATGGCGGCGATGACAATGATTTCACGTAAGAGCGATATTTTGCGCTAAACATTGCGTAATCTGATCTGAACTCGATATTTGGTTTCATCACAAGCTCAAATATCTTTTATTACATTTCCCCAGGCCTAATGATTTGAACTAATTTGACACGACGATTCTCTTCGTTTGGGATTTTTTTTTTGTTGCAACATGGTGCAACTGTCAAATGTGAGTATGATACTTCGACCATATTTTCCTAATTCGAATTTGATTTCGTCCTAATTGGGTTGCCATGGTATTTTGTTTGAAAGGCCTTTCAGTGTGATATGAGAAAATTTGTGGGAACCAGAACCACGACGAGGGTGCTTACATGAGACCTCTGATGAGGTCTAATTATCGCGATGAAAAATTTATTCATGTGAACACTGAACATCAGCACATCACTTAATTTCCGCTTAAATGAGAATCCATACGAGTCGTCATGCATGTGTCAGATACATGGATACACTCGTACATAGGTTGCTGTCGTCTATCGAGGTGAGTGAAAAAGCGCAAAGTGTTTTCCACAGATACTTTCAATTATCAACATCAATTAGCGGTGATGAGAATTTGGTAGTAAATTAGTTTTCCCGGTGGCATTTGTGCGGTGCATGCGAGCTATTCATACTCGTACAGATATATTCGTACTTGCATCCGCTCTACAGTGCTGTATTTCAATGTCAATATTCGTAGAGTTAGTTGCAAAATGGTGGTGCTGTAAATCTTCCCAAAGGGTGTAATTCATGATGTTGTGTAGAGATAAAATATTGTGCGCTAACTGAGGGCGAATCTGTTGCCTCTGTTGCCTGATTGGTGCTTAGTTGTTGTTATTAAGAACGTTTTAGAGTTTAAGATAAATCTCCGAGTCTATTAAACTAAATTGCAGGTGATGAGTGGATGAAAGGTATAATTTGAAGATGTGCAGATTGAAATGTGAACCTAATAGTTGACTTTAGTATTATACTTACTGACTTTGCATCAGTATCATAAACATGCACGTGTGATACTGTCTTCTAAAAAAGCTTGAGAGTACGGCTTGTACTTGAAAGATGGCATTCTGTACTCATCTTATTAGATCCCATTGGCCTCTGAATCTGATATCTAGTGGACGATATGAACACCAAGTTGATTGAGGCGGTTTTTCTGGGTTGTATGGAACACTGTCCTTCTTTGTTCTGTATCCACCAATAATTGCCTCAGCGTTCTTCCGGAGTGAACTATCTGTGCTAGAATATAAAACTGGGGGACCAATAAACGGCATAAGACCGAAAGGAGTGTGCCAAGGGGAGTTCAATATTAAATAGTCCGATGGGACTCATAAACTGACTCGACTTGCATAGGTAGCTTTCGTGGAGCACCAAAAGGCGAACATCGTTATTTTATTACCAAACACCAATATCAATGAAGGCAGCTACATGCTTTCGACCACCAAGGACTCCATTCTCCAACGAAAAGCGCAGTTCTTTGTAATAAGCGCCTGACAACTGCAAAGAATATATAAAAGCTCGGCTTTCTCATTTTCATTTCTACTAGTATGACGCTGTCCTTCCAGGCGGAAGGGCATAGGGAAAATGTTATTAAGATGCAATATGAAAATTATGTGGTCAGTGGAAGTTGTTAGGGATCACTTGGTACCGACTTCAAGATAACACTGTTTCAAGAGTCATTGTAGTCCAGGGCCAGGATTCTACGAAAACTGCATTGTAAAGTTCACGTTAAGTGAATGTACTACAAAGTTCCAACTAAGACGTTATTAGAGTCTAAGATGCATCCAGCCCGGATTACCTACTTTCAAGGAATTTAAAAAACTGGAGGACGACTGGAGGAGATCTTCAACGGTTCGAGAGCTATTTTTTCCATAAAGTTCCACCTCAGTTGATGATACCATCGAACTGCATGTAATATGCCACGATATCGTAAATCGTTTAAAAATCGTTGAAAGTCAAGGAAGCCGAACTATGAAGGAGTACATGGGAACTTCTTGTCGGTCCAGATTTTGTATTTTAAGAAATAGTTCAAAGAACTTACTGAAAATGGTTCGTTTCCATATTTTCCTAAGCCAGTCTCACTTGATTTGACTTTATGCTTTATGCCTGGGAATTCCCCTGTCTTGTTCTTTATCTCGGTAACTATATTCCTTAAGCTACTGATCCTATCGAACTGCAATACAACTTTGAACACAATGGCACCTAGAACCTTTGCTAACCACGTCTGTCTCACCACCTATAATATCAAAATTAACTTTTTGAATCGGATTTTCCGAGCAGCTTCGTTGAATACGGCAAAAACGAATTTTCTCAATTCCTTAACTCCAAAATTGTGAATACTTTTTATAGGATCACGTTTTTTTTTTCTTCGTCGCTGTTAACTTTCTTTCATATCATACATTATCCGAGGATGCAACACATGTGTTACAAATCATTCTTACAAGGGTTGTCTGAGTTTCCCACCGAACAATGATACAAGACATTTTTTCTCAAATTTTTTTTTTTTATTTTTCTACATAGTCTCCTTGTAACTCTAAACACTTCTCCCAGCGATGCTCCCATCTCTCTAACCCGTCAAAATAGTACTTGGCGTTTTCGTGTGCAAAATAATTGCTCACGAAGGTGATTGCCTCCTCAATTGACGAAAATCTCTGTCCTCCGAGCGCAGTTTTTAGATAAGGGAACAAAAAGAAGACGCTTGGGGCTAGATCCGGTGAATAAGGCGGATGGTCATGCAGTTCAAACTGTAATGCCTGGATTTTCGCCATAGCAACCGCTGAGGTGTGAGACGGCGCGTTGTCTTGGTGAAACAGGATTTTCTTTTTCTGCTAATGTGGCCGTTTTTCCGCAATTTCTGCCTTCAGCTTGTCAAGAAATGATGCGTAGTATGCTCCTGTAATTGTTTTTCCTTTTTGGAGATAATCGATTAAGATAACTCCTTTACTATCCCAAAAAACAGTCGCCATCACTTTCCACAGCCGAAAAAACAGTTTTTGCTTTTTTTGGAGCCGGCTCGCCCTTTGCGGTCCACTGTTTTGACTGAATTTTTGTTTCGGGCATATAATGATGTATCCAAGTTTCATCCACAGTATTTAATCGGCTCCAAAACTCGGATTTATTGCACCTAAACTGCGGGTTGGAAATGTTCACTCGAACACGTTTTTGGTCTAAAGTAAGCAAACGCGGCACCCAACGCGCGGGCAGCTTTCTCATGCTTAAATCTTGATTTAATATGTAACAAATATGTTCTTTGGACATTTTCATAACCTCTACTATCTCTCTCACTTTAATTCGGCAGTCGTCTAACACCATTTGGTGAACTTTAGCAATTTTATCGTCAGCTGCCCAAAATTTCACTGTGGTAAATGATGGTGTAGAGTCCCCATACACAGAGTCCCACTCATTTTTGATTTGCGTAGGCGTATTGCCTTTCAAAAACAAGAATTTAATAACAGCTCGGTACTCAATTTTTTCCATTTTCACAAAAAACACTCACATCGACTCACTCAAACGACTGTCAGCTAAAAACTGCGTGTCCAAAATGACTGAAACTTCGGTAAGTAACTGTCAAAAGATGCACAACTAGCATTCACTAGCTTTTATTGACGAGTGCCCCTATGCTTTTTCCGAGCCGATGAACACAATAAGCTGCTCGATGTTTCCAGATCATTATCCGTAAATTTTGAATTGCGTCACATGTCTATCTGGTTCCCACATATCCAGATTGACTGCCATGCAGTTTTATTATAATGCGACTATCGACTATCGACTATCGACTATCTGCAAGATTAGTTTCACCGATCGGTGGTTGTTTCATTTTTTCGTGTCGCCTTTGCCTTTATACTTAATTACTTCTTTAATTTGGTGCTACAGTACGGAATGGACCAACCAACAAGCGTCCCCAGCCAGCTCGATCTTATCTAGTTGCCTCCAGCTTTGCACGCTAAGTTCGTTAAGATCCCCTTCCACTTGGAGGAGTCACCTGAGTCGCAGTGTTTCTCTACCTTTCTGTACATCAGGTGCAAATTTGAGGATTTTTCGGTCTGGAGCTCGTCTCTGCAGACGAGACCGAAAATCAATTTTCTTCTCAAAGCAGCCTAGAGTACTCTCATCCATTTTTGATAAAGTGTATGCCTCTGCGCCATAGGCTCACTATTATTATTCGAGAGAGGGCTTTGCTAGTGAATTATTTTCATTGCCAAGAGTGCTTCTCTGGTGTCGTTCTCTCCATTGATGGCGGAGCCTAGACAGGCAAAGTCCTTAACTGCCACAAAGTTATATCTGTCGAGGGTTGCCATCCTACCCGAGACGTTGGTATTGGGTGTCCTTTCATTTTGACAGCATATACTTAGTCTTACTCTTATTGACCGGTAAACCCATCTTCGCCGCTTTCGTCTCAGTACTCGTGAAAGCGCCACTGACATCACGATGCTTTATTTCGATTATATCAATATGATCGGCATATGCGAGTGATTAGATGGACTTTTGAAAGGTTGTGCGTCTGGTGTTGGCGCGAGAGTTTTGCACTATTCTCTCAAGAATGATGTTAAAGAAATCGCAAGACACCGCATCGCCTTGTCTAAATCCATTTTTGACATCAAAGGTCTCACTGAGCTTTTCACCGACCTTAGTGGAATAGCGTGTATTTGCTATCGTGCCAAAACTAGATATTGCTCTGTATGGCTCATCTCTATAGATGCTGTCATACGCGGCCTTAAAATGGATGAATAGGTGGTCTGTATCGATTCAGCGCTCCAAGATCTGTTGTAGTGTGAATATTTGGTCGATGGTGAACTTCCCCGACCTAAATCCACACTGATATGGACCATATAATATGGCAAACAGGATCTCGTAGGCGATGTTAAGAAGACTGATGCCTCTTTAGTTGGCGCAGTTTAGAGGGTCTCCTTTCTTGAGGATCGGACTAACAATGCTGAGGTATCATTCATTGGGCATACTTTCCTCCGACCAAATTTTTGAAGAGTTGATGTATACTCCTTACCAAGTTATCGCCTGCCGCTTTGAAGAGCTCGTCCGTCTACTCCAGCTATGGCTAAAAATTGCTATCTTCACTTCACGCAGGTCGGGAGGATGGAATTGTTAGTCTACATCGTCCAGGTTGAATGGTTCATTCTGCCTGACAGCGATACTTAGTTCGTCTTCGCCGTTATATGTACAGTCTACAGAAATGCTCTTTCCAAATCCTCAGCATCGACTGCGGCTCCACTACTATATTTCCTCGTTGGTCTCTACAGGCCTCGGTTGAGTTTCTTTCCGTGGCATGTTTTTACCTTTTGGTAAAACTTCCGAATCTCATTTCTGTAGTACCGTCTCTCAATTTCCTCAACCGCACGCTTCTCATGCTCCTTCGTTTTCCTGCTGAAAAGCCGGTGTTCGTCTCTCCTCTTCTGCTCGTTGGCAGCTCTGGCCCTTCTATGCAGCGCCGCTTTGTTTGCATCTTGCATAGATGCATGTGCTTACCGGCACATGTCGTCAAACCAGGCTTTCGTAATGGTGAACCAGTGAAAACCTGCGCATCAGAGGCAGCATTTCTGTTGGCTTTTTAGCAATGTTGATACTGGTCTTCGATACTTGATGTTGGCAACATAGGACTTCTTAAGAAATTAAACTAGACTCGATGGGAAAAGGATTTGGCGATCTCTTGCGATTGTAGTCGCCCGACATCAAACATGCTCACAGTATTAGCTTGTCATTGCAATGTTCGGGATACCCGCAACCGTACCTTGAATACAACAAGGCTATGATCCGAGTCGATTTTGACCCTTCGGAGCGTTCGAACATCCATAGTACTGGGGAGGTGTCTTGCGACGATTGCAATGTGGTCAATCTGGTTGATGGATGATTGATCAGGAGTTCTCCGAGCCCCCTTATAAATATCGAGATGGGGGAATCGCGTCGTGCTAGCTATGAAAATTTTTCTGCCCGCCGCAGAGTGGATTAGCCTGAATCCGTTATCGAAAATTATGTCGTGCAAGCTTTACTTTCCGACAGTACTGCCAAAGATACCTTCTCTTCCTAGCTTTGCATTAAAATCGCTGAGGATAAGTTTACTGTCGTGGCTAGAACACTGCTCGTAGGTCTTATCCAAGAGCTCGTAGAAGCTATCTTTGGTGTCGTCATCTTTCTACTCTGTAGGAGCATGCGCGAGTAATAAGGCTAATGTTGACAAATTTAGCCTTAATATGGATTGTTACGAGGGGCTCGTTAACATGCTGAAAACTCAAGAGTTCTTGCCTAAGCCCGCCTTTAACAACAAACCCTCATTAAAATAGACGTTGCTTTTGCCGTCGATAACAGTCGCCGTAGTAGATGTTGTAGGTTTCCATCCTCTTTTTGTCCGTCCCATCCCATGCTACTTTGTAGCAGTCCGTGGCCTACACTAGTTGTGCGGCTGCACATGACCTATTAAGGGACCTACAGATCCGAAGTTCATTGTCTTCATTTTGTTTACAAGGGTTTTCACCAGTAGATCCGTCCCTATACGAGCCTTTTTGTTGCTTCTTAACTGTGGATTTTTTCCCATGGAGGGTCAGTTCCATTATACATATGTAGATACCTGTAGGACGAGGTGACGGTTATACCAGTAACCCGTTCAGAGATGTGAGCGCCACCATTGATCCATTAAGGACTCTTCCGGCGCCATCTATTTTCCAAGGCCCTGACTTAATCTCGTAGATCTCTACTGGCCTGAGCTCCAAATATGTCGGAGTAGCCCGGATAGGATTTTATTTGTTTTATTTCGGAATTTTGCTCCACCGTTGATTTCATCTAGGGAATTCATTCGCTGTCCCCAACAGAGTGCTGCAATTTTTTTTCTGCTGATCAGCACTCTCGCTTATAAGTTTAACAAGTGGAGTCCGATGGTTAGCACTTGGGGATAAAATAAGCACAATTGATGTGTAGGAACAGTTACAACACTGGGCATCGACAAGTTGACACCTCTCGGTGCCTCCTCTATTTCTACAGCCTTCATACAGTCGAACAAAACAGCCCACTGCTTAGGTATTCGATCGCTTCTTATCATTTTATTAGTCAAAATCTACTCGAATGCGCCAATTAGTGATGCTTATTTTTCCCTTCCGCATTACCGGGCGCCTCTGCTTATCTTGGGTATATTTCGGCAATTCAATCTCTTGTGAGGTTTTCTTCGTTGTGAAGCAATCTTAAAATGTTAGCTCTTTCGCCGGTGGCTCGACGTTGCACTTTTTTTACTGCTTAACGCCTGCTTACGGTTTGTTACGGAACCTCTTCTCATTCCAAATGCAATGCTTCTACTTCAATCGCACTTTCTCTAGCCACTTACCGCTTTTATCGCCTTTTTTTGCAATGTGTATAGTCTAACTCAATCCGCACTTTATCGGCTTCACTATTTTCACTGTGCTCAGTTCAAACTTGAAGATATTGCCTTGTGGTCTTTACCGTCATTTTTATCTCATCCGCCCCCATATGGAGCTGCCTTCTTTAAACACAGAGCAGATTTTTGCAGTGCTCTTACATTTTTCTCCGAAGTTGTTCCACATATCTTGGACACTGTGTTCTTTTTTTGATGGCATTGTGGAGCCTTTGGATTATGGGCATTTAGCGACTTGAACTAGCATCTTCCCTTGTTTAAGTTGTGCCAGTTTATATCCCCGTTGGTTTTTTGCTGGTTTTTGTACGAAAAATAAAAATCTCTCAGCAAAAGTAATAGCGGTTAGCCCAAGATTACTATGCAATTGTTTACTCGCCGTTGCTCATTATAGCGGCATAGATGTTAAGCAACTTTGCTTGGTGCTCACTGCTGTAATCAGGTCCTGTTCTTTCTTAAAAATAGCGTATTAAGTGTCGTAGGATCGTGTGATTTGCATGAGTTCAGTATATCTTCTCTGGCAGTCTTCATATATGCAATTCGTTTCCCCGACGTGGAAATAATTATTTACGACAATATAATCCTTTTCCTGATTGGTCATTGCCTAACTGCGGTAAGTAGACGCTAACAATATTCCAAGTTTCTTGCTCAATGGCACATTGTATGGCCATTAGTCTGCCGTTGTTTTTGATACATTTACGAACTTATCTAGAAGTTCAGCTCGCAAGATGAAGGCAACCGCATTCTTATTTTAAATGAAAGAATTCGATTTTGCACGTTTTCGCTTGCAAGTTCACAGTAAGGACCCTGTGGGAAAGTGAGGAACCTTTGGGAAAGTGATAAGATGATAGCCACAGATTAGAGAATTCTCAATTCAAGGCTTACCTATAATTATCATGGGCCGAGAATTTGTGGAAATGCAAGTGCTATTATGTCATCTCACATAAAAATACATAAGACAACTTTCCAATTTCGTTTGTAGGTACTCAATACTCAGTATAAGCTGCTGGTGATTTCGAGACCAAAATATAAATAATGGAAAATTTACATTAGCATTTCTCAGATGGAAAGCGATTTATTAAGTGTGTATCCATTTATCCTGTACAAAGGGTGTATCCATATATGTTTGAAACCACGAATCCATTAACGATGTTTTTATTTCAACCTATGAATGCAAATACATTACCATAGATGCCTACATATTCCTAAAATATTCAACCAAAATGTCAAAGTTTGCGAACGTTCTTTTCCATTTTCAGTGAGTTGCGTTGTTGCGTCGTAATTTTTTTCTTTTTTTTTTTTTTGTTGAATAATAAACTACCTTACATTATCTTCAAAGTGCTACCAAAGAACAAGCGCACCGCCTACGCGTATATATATTTATTTTTATTTCTCCTACTCCATGGGAATTGAGGCTGAAAACAAAAGTAGGTACTCGTTCTTCGTAAAATTAAAAAAAAAAAACAATAAAACAAAAAACATTTTCAAAATCGCTGACAATGTTAGCCCTCGCAAATCGCTTATGAAATACGATCTGCACAATAGAGGCTTTGTATATGTGTCTGTGTTTCCTTTTTTTAAATTTCCACTTAAATATTCAATAACCTTCACGGATTTTGAAACCATGTGGCAGCTAACCTCACTCTCGTTTTCTTCTTTGAAGACATACCTACGTACGCCTGCCTGCACCCCCAAGAGCGACACGTGAGATAGTTCTTCACGGTGTGGTTTCGTTGACAGCAGTAGGTAGTAGGGTTACAATCCATAACAACGCACGGCGTATTCCAAATGTACAACAACGAATAAGGTAAACAAAAGGAATACCTATAAAAATATAGGAAAAAAAGCAAACCAAGACAACTTTCAAACGAAACCAGAACAGAGGAGCACGGAAGCAGTTAGAATCAGAAGCCTATCCAAGACAAGTGCTTGACGTAATCCCACTTATGACTGCGACGATGGTGTCTCCATCGTCATCACTGCTTTCACTGCTTGCCTCCTTCTCCAGCCATAGATACTCGTATGATACGAGTACATGTTATCCACTCCAAGTCCCATGATCAACTTAAAGTCATTCACAATTGCGCAACTTATCATAAACTACTCATACGCCATGCCGCCTGAAGATAAAAGATACACACAAACAAGTACTGATACAAATACGCCATATCCTCTTTTCATCCTCCACCACTTTGGCATCCATATGGGCTCGAAAGAGAGAAAGACTTTTTTTTTTTTTTAATTTCTGAATGAAAAAGCTATGAGTACAAAACCACAGGCAGCAGGTGGGATGAGTATCTTTAGATGAAAATTCAAGGGCACATCCCATTCAAATACGCCTACGCTGACCATGGTGTCATCGGGCTGATCGGTCACTGTCATTACGTAGTAAACGACACGTTTTTCTGCTTCGTAGATACGGAAGAATATCTTTATTTATCTAGATTTCGACCATCGTGATCGCTAACACAATCGGTTTATACCAGTTCCTAGATACAGACAGAGAAATGTGTAGTAGGTACTCGTGCAGATGTTATGCTCTCTATTTATAAAGATATACTACTCACAGCCAACGTAATGCTCGGTACACCTACATATGTAGATACGTACAAGAGCGTACGGATACGAGAAATATTTATGGAAAATTTCAATTCCATTTGGTCACCTGATAGTACACAATTGCCGACTGTGCTAAGCTTCATAGATGGTTTATAGCCATCTTTACGACTACATACGGCTACATATATACATATAAGCGCACAAGTATATATGCCAGACATTAATCACGAGAAAGGATATTGCGATGCCAATTGCAAGTCAAAATGAAATTTTTCGAATCGATTTGAATTTGCCACTGTTGACTCCGCAGAAACCCGTAATTCAGTTAATTGATTTCGGAAATGGGGAGGACTAAGTGATTCAGCACATCTGTATCTGTATCTGTTTGTTATTGTTTCGATGAATTTTAATTTGCTTAAATGAGCTGAGAACATTTCAGCGCATTCGAAAAAAGCATTATCATTCCGGTTGTAAAAAGAATACATTTTTTTTTTTAATGTTAAAAAGCTGTAATGTAATGAACTGCCATGTAAATGTGCAGACTGTTGGAGGCATCTCAGAAGAGTTAAATTCAGATGAATAATTTAGCAAATCAAATAATACCGTCAAATCGAAACACTATATGTCATTGTCGGATAATTGAGAATTTTTTTTTTTGGCAAACCGAATGCATGCGAATCGCTTTGAAACAACTTCATCTTTCAGAGAGTTTAATTAGCATCCCAACCATCAGATGGTTTCCTCACACCAAGGTACTCGTACACAAACATTCTTGAAAACGTTTCTAATCACGCCACTGAGAGTCAGTTGAATACTTCATGATTTGCGTAAGCCATTCTTTGAGTATTCTGGACGACCGAAATATTAAATGCAAATATTGACTTGAAACGTCTTGGTACCTATGTAAGATAAGCTATTTGGCAACCTTACTGAAACGCAATTAGTGCTTTCTGATTATCCAACTCATGTGATCTGGTGATGTTTTGATACTCGTAGTTTCCCAGTTCACTGTGTGTTTTGCATGCTTCCCTGGTTTTGGTAGTTATTGGTTTTATACATTTGATTTACCTGAATAGATATCTATGTCACACTTTATCTCAAAGCGGTCAATGTAGAATGTAGATCAAAGCTCCCTTTGCTCCAGAAGTTCATTTGATTCAGGCTATTATATTATTAGACAGTCGGAGGTGATCCTGGGCCTTAACCAGCAAACTTCTTCAGCTAGAACGATCTCCCGCCAGCTGCCTCCACTGCCGCACTCTAAGTTGGTTGAGGTCCCCTTCCACTGGCGTGCGACACCTTACAGAGCTGTCCATCGGGGTTAGACTCGAAGATTTTTTGGGCCGGAACTGTGGTGTCCATTCGTTCAATATGGCCTAGCAATTTCGGGGATTGGATCCGCAGACGCTTGACTAGACCGCTGTCACATTGAACCTCCTCTTCCTCAATACAAACGGAACCGAAAATCATGCGCAGTATCTTTCTATCGAAACGGCCAGATGCTCCTTCGTCTGCTTTCGACATGGTCCAAACCTCTGCATCAGAAAGCTGGACCGGGATCGAAATATTAGAAACCAGTTAGAAATATTGTAGAAAGCCAGTTTTGTCTTTTACGAGAGATGGGGCTGTTACACAACTACATCCTGAGCCCAAAAGAAACAGCGGTTAGGAAGAGTAATTCTGCGCCCGATTTCTGCACCGATGTCGTTTGTAACTGCGAAACCAAAGTTGGGGAAATTCTTAACTATCTCGAAGTTCTAACTGCCAATGGTGAAATTCTGGTCTGTGATGTACGTCCTTTTCTGATGACATCATGTCCTTTGCTTTACTCTCATTCACCGTCAGGTCGCCTCCGCCTTAATACTTACGAAAGTATCTGCACGCTGTGTTCATTCAATCATATCAATGTCAGTTAGCGCAGTCAAAAGGGTATAATTTCTTGTGGATTGGTCAAACGACGCTAAGATTCCGTGATTTCTCTGACTAGACTCTAATTGAGTCTGGATGGAGAACAGACTGAAATCACTATTACTTCTTATGGAAACTGACTTCCCGATCTATAAAGATATTAACTGGTACCATAACGTCAAACCACAACGAAGCCGTAATCTTTATCCTGATCACAGAAAATAGAATAACACTGCCGATTAAATCGATCAACCTCTATAAATCGGCGGGAACAGACGAGATATTCCCGGCCATGTTACAGTACTCTCTTCCATGCATTATGCTTTATCTAAAGCTAGGCTACGCTCCAAATAACTGCAAATAAGTATAAGTGGTTTTCATTCCCAAAGCAGAAAGACCTAACCTCTGCTAAGGATTACAGAGAATCCTAGAGCAAACATATAAGACCTTTATGGTTGTCAACATGCTTACCTTAAAGGAAAATCATTAGAGACGCCACTATACAAGGTTGTAGCTACCATTGAAAAGAATATGAACTACAAAGAATGCACCACGGCCCCCTTACTAGATATGAAATGAGCATTTAATAATGTAACCACCGGAACTACAGCCTTGGGCAAGCTCTATGTAGAAACAACGATAGCACCATGGATTGAGAATATTCTAAAGAACAGAATTATCAATTCAGAATTTTGGAGAAACACAGTCGGGAAAGCAGTTGCAAGAGGAACTGCACAAGGAGGAGTGGTCCCTCCCCTTCTGTGGCTACTTGTTGTAAACGACATCCTTTCGAACAGAAGGATGTTAAGGCAGTAGCCTACCTCGACGACATAGTAATTCTGATGGGAGGAAAACATCTTCCGACGATCGGCGAAACTAATGGTTTCGGCCTGAAACACACTAGCAAAATGGTTAGGGATAAATCCATCGAAAACCGAACTAGTGTTATTCACGAGAAAAAGAAAGCCAAAAAGGTTGAATCTTCCCAGAATCAACGGTGTTAGGATACAATTTTTATCCAATATGAAATATCTAGGAATCGTCTAGATAGAAGGCACAATTGGAAATGTAACATCGAACAAAAGACCAAAAAAGCATTATAAGCACTTTACACATGCCAAAGAACCCTTGGTAAACTTTGGAAGTCAAGGCCATGTATAATATGATACACTGGATGTACACGGCCATAGTTAGACCCACACAAGTTCAAAGACTAACGTGTGTCACAGTAACAAGATCGTTAAGCTCCACTCTTCAAGCTGAGACAATGCTGAACCACCTTCCAAATTCCTTAAATGAACCAAAAGCTCGATTAGACTAAAGGAATCAGGCCTATAAACGCACCGCAAATAAGAACACTCGTCTATAATACAGGAGTGCGAACCATCAAAACTGACCAAGTGTACTGGCTACATCGTGCCGAACATGAGTGGTTAACTAACACTGCCACCAACAATGGAAAACTCCACTTCTATATAGACCGCTCCAAAATGGAGAAAGATATTGGGACTGGAGTTTACTACGCAATGGTACAGATCTAGGACTCCTTCAGAATGTAGTATATTTCAGCCAGAAATATATGGCAATCGCAAAGTTACACTGGCTGTACTATCTATCTTTGTGGACAGGCAAGTGAAACAACCAAATCAACAGAGCTACAAAAATGTCGTCCAACTCTAAGTAGAGTCTGCGAGTCTCAGCAAGTGGATATCTGGTACTTGTTTGGACACACAAAAGTGAAACGTAATGAGAAAGTAGCAAGGGAGAATGCCTCTCTGCACAGGAGTAACAAACACATCGGCAAAAATAACCCAATTTAAAACCTGAAACGCAAAATGGAAGTTATAGTCATAGAACAATCCAACAAAGCATGGATCTGCAGGAGTAGCTATGTCATTTCATACTCCCTTTGGCCAAACCTAGACAGCGGGAGAACACCTATCCTACTCGGACTCAACAAAGAAGGCATCGGTATCGCTACAGGTGTCCTAACTAGCCATTGTCTCATTAGCAGGATTGCGAGCAGAATAGGAGCCTCTTTTTAAGATTATTGTAGCAGCTCTAAGAACAAAGAGGTATTAGAGACCATCACACACTACGCTGTGCCAAACGTTAGCAAAGCAAAACTCATTCGATCAGTTAAGAGCTCTGGCTGGTTTTCAGCGTACACCGCCTGGGTAAGACCCGGAGAGTAACAACAGAGAATCGCAATAGACCAATATGTATATACGTGCATGCCTGTCCCTTAGGGACTGCCACATCCCTTATTACCTAACCTAACCTAACATTCTTAATTTGGATGATTTACATGAAAAGAGAATACAGATGGTCCATGTAGAGTAAATTATTGACACTATTAGACTTGAGTCCGTTCTATATCCCTCTACACGAATATACGTCATACAGACATCTGTTGCCAGAACTAGCTCACTAAGATAACCTTCGCAATATTTGTACTTCCTGTTGCTCTTACTGTTGTTATAACCACTTCTATGTCCGAAATGCTTAGTAGGAAGAAGGCACCAGCACCATCACTCCTGTGATGTAGGATCTTGCGAGGATCACTTTTCGTTGAATAGAAAAAAGGTTTTTTACACTTGGACATCTTACCCGCGCCGCGCTTAAAATTCATTGCAGGACGGCCAACTTCCATCCACTCACGGTGCCTCCTTTACATGGTGACCAGATAGCAATGATAGTTTTTCCAATTGTTATGTTTCAACAGCTCTCAAGGTTACCGATGACATCCAGCTGTCAAAATATTTAGTAAGGTTTGCCATTCATGCATCGTTTTACGATTGGCGAACGAGCGGAAATTATTAAAAAAAATTCCAAGATGAAATCCGTCCTGAGGTCGTCATCATGGCTTCAATGTGCAGGCAATTCGACGCACCGTAGAAGAGTTTGAGTGTGAAAACACTCTTTTGAATTTTAAGCCGCCAATCAGACAGATATTGGTGCGAAATGAAGAAAAAGAAAACATATCCGCCGTAGTGGGCAGTATGGAAGCAGACCCAGAAGTGTCAATTCAGCTGTATGAGGCATAGCCAGAGAGTCAACCCGGCTTATTTGCGGTTGGATGTAGGCCTACATCCATATAAGATTGTGCTGGCACAGGAATTGAAGCCGGTGTACCATAGATAATGCTGTGAGTTCGGTAATTGGGTGCTGAAAATGTTGACCGGAGATCCAAAGTTTGGCCAAAAAATCAACTTCTCGGACGAGGTCCATTTTTGGCTGAACGGCTATGTCAACAAGCAAAATTGCCATTATTCGATCAAGCACAATTCACAAGTGTTCGGCCAGCATCAATGCAAAAATTTACTGTTTGTTGCGGTTTGAAGCATGGCGGCATCATCAAGCTTATTTCTTTCGAAATGAGGAAGGAGACACGGTTGCCGTCGATGTCTCAGGTATAGAGCGATGTTAACCGACTTTCTGTGATCAGAGCTCCACAACTTTGATAATATCTGAGCTGTTTTTATGAAGTAGAAATTTGGCGAGTGGATCATCTCAGGGCGAGCGTTCATTAATTGGCCGCCTCGATCATGCGCTTTGACGCCACTCGATCTTTTTCTCTGACGTCAAGTCATTAATCTACGCTAACAAGCCAACCACCTTGGACGAGCTCGAGGCCAACATTCGACACGCTATTGCCGGAATAACGCAGCACATATTGGACCGATTCATCAAAAATTGGACCGACGGCTGGAAGTACTGCCAGCGAAATCGAGGCGGCCATTTGAATGGTGTGCTATTCCACACATAGTGGCATGAACACAGCTTCAAAACAAAGCTAGAATCAATTTTATATTTCACACCGTTGTTGTTTTATTTACATATTTTTTCCTATCGTTCTTATCTGGTCACCTTATATCATCTCCTCTGCTAACTTCCGGAAAATTCCACCTCACTATTATCTTTGTGTTGTAAGGCATTAAGAATGTTTTTTTTTTTTAATTTAGTATTTGTGCCGGTTCGAAGCCATTCGATTTGGCTGGGTGCTTAGTAGGTGTGTGTACTTTGGAAGTTTTCAGAGCTTTGGACTATAAAGAGAGTTTGTACGATTCTTAGTTTTTCTATGGATTTCACCTTAAAATGTTTGCACCCAGCGCGGGCGAAGGAAGTTAAGGAGGAAAGAAAAAGAGAAACTGGTACACGTTGGTTTTGAATGTTTGCAGATTATAATGACTAGGAAGTAAAGGGTATTCCATAAGCGAATCGTACGGCTTAGGAAAGAATCGCGATATTTCAATTTACTTGAGCTTGAGCATTCATATCAAAACGAGTATTATGGTTACAATGTTAATGTGACTAAAGAAAGGCTTACCTAAGTTGGATGACCAATGTATGATATCCGCAATCGGCAAAATTTGAGAGGGAACTCGCGTTCAATTTTAAACTGGTCGAAATGAGTAATACTACATACTACCTTAACTGAGTCTTCCAAAGTTACAGCCAAGTCATTAAAGAAACAAGTTTAAGACCACCTTCAACCCTTGATTCCCTCCCGGTAGCGAATGAATGATCAGCATTTATAGAAAAGGCCTCTAACGATAATTTACAATGATTTTCAAACGAAAACTTGATTGAAATCTACTTCAACTAGTATGAAAAAAAAAATTCGAAGGACTTAAACTTTCCATGTCCCTTTAACCCAAATCAAAGTATCATTAAGAGTAAAAAGATCAAAGATATGTGGAAGTTGTGGCAGATAGGAATGTGTTTTACCTTCATTTGCTCAAGGTCTATCTTTGGAAACGTTTTCCCGGTCCTGCAAGCCCTTATAGACCACATATACAATTTAGTCTTAAGAAATATTTACAACTCTCTGGTCTTTGAAAACCTATTTTCAAAAACCAAATACATACCCATACCTCTACACTTATGGACTTCACTTTAACTATGGCAGAACTTTTCTGAATGAAATGTTGTGAAACTTTAGCTTGCACGCAGGAATCCGTACGAGTGTTGTATGATATATTCGACTCTCACTCGAATACGGAAAAAAGTATTTTCACTTAAAACTTTCAATGGGGCTTTGACGATATATTATTGAAAAAAGTTTTATTAAATGGAGTTCTTTTCTAACACAGTTTTGCGGTTCTCGAAAGTAAAAAAAAAATCAAAAACAATCCCATATTCATCTGATCTGGTGAAATGATGAAGGGATGAATCATTGAGATGTAGAGTTTTTTTTTTATGTGAAAAGAGTTCAAATGAAAAAAGTGTCAGATAATGCCCCCATCATCCGACTCAGACTATGTGGGGCTTTAATATCATCTGACCTCACCGCCTACGCACAGAAGATACAAATTAAAAACTGAATAATTGATGAATGGACTGTGTCCTTTTTTATATTTTATGCGTGGTCGATTCCCAGCCACATTGCTACATCCGCAAATTGTTTCGATTCAGAGTCAGAACGAGGTGCAGATGCATATTGTTTGTCGGTCACATCATCATCAGCATCCCATCAACTGATCTCGATTACGTCAAGGGTGACATCAATGAGCAACAGATACTCATGCCGACTTCGACATATTATGACACATCATGCTCTCCACTCTCTGCTATCCGCCAGTATCTACCGTCGTTCATTATGTGAATGTATCTACGTACTTCGTATCTTATTTGTAGTCTCGCCCCCCAGTTAAATTAAATTATTTACAAATTACTACTGATTTTCCACTTCACTGCGTATAGCATTTATTCAACGAAACAATGTCAGAGCAAAGCACAACCCGCCAAACATCCAAGAAACGAACGCTAAATTCGCGCGCGTTCTTTCGCTTCAATAATTGAAATTATACACCACTTTAATCGCGTTTTGTGTGCTTGAAGGTTGGATACGACGAATTCCATTGAAATCCTACAAAATGGGATCATCCAACGGAAACTGGGTAAAAAATCAAATCAACATCTAGTAGTTTAAATGCGAGTAGATACGGGTACAAGTAGTTACGAGGAAAATGCCACACAATCAAAGCTCTAGTGGGTGGTATGGGAGCGAAATTACTCGAATGTGCGACTATCTACGTATCTTTTCCGTGCAGATTTGCACAAACTTACGACAGACAATTGTATAAACATACGTGCACATTGTATTGCAGTATTATCAACAAATTTGCAGTGCTTACGAGTGTGAAGTTTTCCAACCAACTTAGATATTTACGAGTATGTTACATATGCGAGTACTGATTGAGGTAAGGTATGAGTGCGTAACAACCTTGAAAATGAAAATTTCCAAATTTATTATGTGTGTCTTTCCTTTGCTAAAAGTTATATCTTTCCACTCACATGCGGTCGGTAAACAAATAAATAAATAAAAAAATAAAAACACAGCGTATTGAAGGTGCGAGAATGTGTGGCAATCATATTTTATACTCATCAGTCATGGAAGCAAAAAAAATAAACATCAGCAGGGGTGGCCCGGGAAAAATACCACCAAGGTCGTTGGATGTTGTTATCGTGCTCGCGATACTCGTGTTCGCATTCGTATTCGTACAATACCCGTACATCGTTTCATCACCTTAGCACATTTATACTCGTATGTTTGTACTCTTGAGTCTATAGATTATTCGTTTTCTTCTTAATTATTTGGAACGCTCAGATAGGATTTGGCGTGATTTAGTTTACTTACTCCGAAAGTAGGTTGACAACTGAGTGTCAGTGCACGATTCAGTTGTTGGCAAAAGTCAATAGACCGGCAAGGATACGCAAAATTATTTTTTCTTTCTCTAAATTGGTTAAAGGCGTATTCAATATCATTTTTTTTTTTGATAGATCTTACGTGGAATGCTGACTTTTACAGGATATGCTATGTTGATCGCGGGCTAAAAATGTACACTCGTACGATCCACAATACCTTGAGTTGTAATTTTTATCTGTGGACATGATAAATCGTGACGATAAACCTAATTTGCATTCCGCTATGCCTCATGGAAATTCGCTTCATCATCTTTCGTAGACAAATACAGGATGGGCCATAATGTATGACGCTATCGGAGAGTGCCACAAATTTTATAAATGTCGTCGAATGTCGACTTAGATTTGACCTTTGTGCAGCAAACAGAATCAGAATTTGTGTGAATAAGCAATGGAATGCAATACTCCTGAAGAAGGCCGAATCGTCACGTCATGTCAGTGATTTTGGCGCATTGACGATGCGCATTTCCACCTATATGGATACATGAACAAACAAAACTTGCGATTCTGGGGCATTGAAAATCCGCGGGTAGTGCATAAAGAGCCATTATATCCACTCAAAGTCACTGCATGATATGCTGTTTCCGCTGGAGGAGTTTTTTCTGAGAACGCCGGGGCCAAAGGGTCACTGTGGATGGTGAGCACTACAAGGCGATGATCAATGAATTTTTTATTCCACAATTGGATTAATTGGGAGTGAAGGATATTTGGTTCCAGCAGGACGGAGCAACGCCGCATACTATACAGAGTGTCCCAGTTTAGGTTTTAGCCATGATAGCTGAAGATTCCTGAAGTTATGGCAAACAAAAAATTGTATTTTCACCTGATCTAGGTGGCCAGTTAATGTCACCATTACGTGAAATTAATCGACCTGGAAACTTAGACCACAATAGCTCAATGTTCGCACGTGCTGTATGGCTCTTGGCTTCAATTCTCATGTTAATTGGATTTTGTAGGGATGCAAGTGCAAATCCTTATTTAAAATACGCTAAACAGTCTATGCCAAGGAACGTCGTGATATCGATGTTGAAGGCTCTCAGCCACACTTTGTGCTACAGAAGCAATGTTCTCAGTAGAGCGTCCACTTTTTGGTCTACCAGACCTATTTCTATCCTCGACAGAACCAATTTCATCAAAGTTTTTCCCTAACCTTTGAATTGTTAACTCATTTAAACAATTACGGATTACGCATTTTACGACGGATCGACTATTTTCATAATAAGTTTGAATGTCTTTAATGCGTTGTTCTACGAGTAGCATGTAACTATCCATGGGTGGCATAAAAAAAAAGGTAGCGTTCAGAAATTATTCACTACTGACATCTAGGCGCCATTTTTCAAGGATGCTTCATATTGATATTTACTATATATCTGGTGAAGGCATACCGCAACCATTTCTATATACCATTTACTGTCAGCACTTTAACGACTATCTTTCACTCAAAAAAAAAGGTTCCTACAATGAAAGATCTATTCAGCTTGAGACAAGATTCAAGGGTACATATTGGACCTGAGTAAATTAGATATTGGGAAGTTGTGAGCACACTTAACCAAATGGGAATACTGTCATACTTTTTTCTGTCAACACAGCTGGAAGTAATGGGTCATCACGGAAGAGCTTCATAACCTTAAAAATGGACAATGACTAGATATTGAATGCAAGATTGTAAAGTAAAATAAGAAAGATCGCTGCCGTCCAGTGTTAGGCATCGATAAAAACCTCGAAAGAAAATAAGAAGAACAAGCCTTAGGGTTTGCCCGGAGCGACCACACCAAATTCAAGCATGTACACCCACCGTGTACCTATACGCGGAGATAGAAAATATAATTTGTATGTCTCTATAATGCCAATCGTTCAAGATTCTTCAAATTGCAGCCTCCACAGTAGAGGAAGTTGTAAACCTCAATACCACTCAGGTGGTACAACGTGCTGTAAAATGCGACAACCTTATGTCAACGCATAAGCTACACAGGCCGAAGATGTAGTCAAATGGTACAACAGTAGCACTATCTGTGATACTTTTAAAGAGCTTACAACGTCACATGGAGAGCCTACGTAGAGACTTCACGGCCAGTGTGGCGGTCCCAAACTCCAAATTCCGTAATATACAGCTCAATTAAGTCCCTCACGCTGAAGATGAGGATGGATATTGAAGAAATTTTTTCAAACTGTGCCGCGACCAACCGTAGTGTTTAGTAAACCTCCATGTAGTAATCGCATGGGGAAAAAAGATTTAAGAGCTGACCGAGCCCAAACCGGGAAATATTGGTGCCATTTATTAAGTCAGTTTTGCTAAATCCCCATGGACGGACATAGCATTCAACAACACGTGCAAATGATAAGAGCGTTTTATAAAAATGAGTGTTCTGTTCGGACAACGTGGTAGATAAATTTGAGTCCACTGGTTCAGTAAACGATAAACCAATATCCGTACGTTGACGAAACGCAAAATCTACCGAAAACATCGCCACTGTCAGTGAGAGTGTGCAGGAGAATCCTAGGCAGTCGATTTCGCGTCACTCACAGGAGCTCGCCCTTTCGCTGACCACAACTTGACGAATTTTGCGTCGTGACTTGGGCCTGCACCCATACAAAATTCAACTGACCCAGGAGCGGAAAGTAAACGACCATAGACAACGACGTGTGTTCACTAAATGGGCTCTGGAGCAGATAGAAACTGACCCTAGTTTTCATCGAAAAAACATCTTCAGCGATGAGGCCCATTTCTGGATGAATGGGTACGTCAAAAAACAAAATTGTCGAATTTGGGACGATACCAATCCACATGAGATCCAAGAGTGCCCAATGCGTCCCGGAAAAGGCACTGTTTTGTGTGGATTTTGGGCTGACGGCGTCATCGGTCCATATTTCTTTAAGAACGACGTTGGCTAGGCCATCACCGTCAACGACGAGGGCTATAGGTCGATGGTTACCGACTTCTATTGGCCGGAATTGGATTATATTGACACCAATGGCAGTGGTTTCAACACGACGGCGCTATGTACCACACAGCTCACGCCAAATTGGAAATTCTGCACGAGCGATTCGAGGGCATGGTCATCTCACGTGGAGGTGATGTAAACTGGCCACCGAGATCAT
The DNA here is from genome assembly GCA_963966105.1 of Volucella zonaria. Lineage (NCBI taxonomy): Eukaryota > Metazoa > Arthropoda > Insecta > Diptera > Syrphidae > Volucella > Volucella zonaria. The sequence goes on along the minus strand of OZ014532.1, from coordinate 105,208,519 downwards.
GCGATTTGACCCCGTTGAACTTTTTCTTGCTAGGTTTTCCGAAGTCGCGGCCCTCAAAGCCAACATAACTCGTGCCATCGGTCAAATTCATCCTGATTTATGCTCCAGAGTCATGAAAAATTGGACATTTCGTATGCGCGCCATCCAGAGAAGCCGCCACGGACGTTTGAACGATGTTATATTCCATACACAATGGCATTGATAGGCCTTTCAAACGAATAAAAAAATTCGATGACATCTCACACACACTTTCTTTTATTTAAATTTAAAGATAGAAAGCGTTTAATGAAAGACCCTTTATATGCATAAGCGCGAAGAGTACAAGAAATCTACTTCAATCTACCTGCATCGATCTTGAAATTCATTGCAGAGCAATGCGTCGATTATATGTGTTAGACTTACTGCATTTCCTCAACTTTAGGAAGATGTTCGTGGTAAAGGTAGTACTCCGCCGTTTCGTCGTCACTCTCACAACAAGCGCCACACTTATGCTTTGTACATATACTCATACCTACGTGATTACCAAAAGCGTAGTACTCCGTTACGATGCCAGTAAGCAATCTGTAGACCTAATAAGAAACAGCAGAATGTCGCGAACCATTCATTTGGGCTGACGGCAATCTGGAGAGTTATTCCATCTTCCACTATATGTACTCATATGAAACCGATAACCGAGGAAGCAAGCAGTCCTAAAGGAGTTTTGGGTCCTGAAAAACTCTTCTCTTAGCCTTGCCTAGCAAGTTCATCGGTGATTTAATTTCTCGTGATTCCATTGTGATCTGGGACCTAAAGTAGACTCAGTAAATTCAGTCTTTTGACTGCATTCAATGAACTTTTGCATCCTTGAAGTCATCAAAGGGTGCAACAAAGCTGTATGTAAGCTCAGCTTGGCTATCGCTGTGCATGCAGATGTACAATTTAATTCATCACAATCAGGATTACTTATGTCTGCCTTTGGAAGGCAGACGCAAGTTTTCCTAATGTGGAGTGAAATCAAATGCGTCAACGAGATAAGACCAGAAAACCACCAGCGTGGTACTAGCGGCTTTAGACCCACCCGTGAAACTCATTTACACTGTCAGAAGGCCGACAACGCTTTGAAGATTTTCGACGTGAGATGTTTAGCCCAAATAAGTTTTTTTATTCAGGATGATAGCTACCCAAGTATTAAGTAGCTTCGTTGAAGAAATGGATGGTGATGTCTTCCTTTAAGCACAAGATAAATCCGGCCAGGCAGCTTCCTCGTTCTCGCAAAGAGTACAACCTCATCTTCGAAAGTATTAACTGATAGTCAATTTTTAGTCGCTAAGCATGTTCCAACATTCAGTACAGCTACATCATTTGCATATGCCTTGGCATAGACGTCACAACATATCGGTTAGCTGTCAGACGCTTTTGAATTTAAAAGGTACCTGCGACAGTACTCCATTTTCTCACCGCTTCTTTTGCTTCGAATTCTCAATGGCCAACCACGTCTTACTTCTTGTTTCTGCATTGAACTATAGACCTTCAACTGAACTTTAAATCCGAATAGGGTTTAAAATACTTGCTAATGCATTCAAAACCAAAGTCTCTAGTCAGTCAAAGGCTTTTACTTAAGTTAATTGCTGGAGAGTAGTTCTAGATGGATCACAGTTTGTTTTATCTGTGAAGAAAATCTATGTAATGTACATACGAGTATATTGTTGGTATCTGAGTATATATCAAGGACAAAATAACCAATAGCTCCCCGTGAGAATTATATAGTAGTCTATAGACTCTTGCACTATGGAAACGGAAGCCAATCGATCTTTCAGATCTTAAAAAGTCCGCTGACCCAGTTGTGCAATTGGGTTTTGATGAAAGACCTCAGGAACGCAACCTCCGCCATGATGGATCTCATCTCTGGCATTGTCAATTTCATAGAGCTCATTGAATACATGATGAAACTTTTCTCTACTTCTGTCGTAGTTGAAACAATTTAGCCATCCAATGTTGCGAAGGTGCGATATCGTTGACTTTGTGTTTCTTTGGTAGCTTCATTGATGTCGCATGGAAAACACTGCTGTCACTGTAGGTTTCCAGGATTTTTACTTTTGTGGCAATAACGTGCATTCAAAAACTAACACTGACCTATCGTCTAGAAAGGCAGTTTGTGAATCTCATTCAGCAACTAACTTACTCGTAGGTCACCTAAGTCGCTGTGACGCAAAATAAGAGAACAATAAACGTTTTGAGCTGTCGAGCTATGTGCGGGCACATATAGCGATTGAGAACACTTGCGAATACACAACTTCCAAGCTTCCTCAAGAAAGCATTACATGTCATTCTACCTGTCTTATAACGAAATTTGTTCGTAGAAAAGGATGTCACTTCTCATTGATAGTAGATTCCTTTATTGCCAAGAAAATCATATCAGCCTAAAAGTGAACTCCGATGATTTAAGTAAGCCAGAGACGAATGTGTTAAGGGGCATAGTTAGGTCATCAACACAGCGATATTATCATTGTTGCGAGGGAAATAGGAGAAGGAGAAAACTGGATGCAATATTTTCTAAATCGTCTATAAATGGTCCTTTATCGGCGCCCACGCCCTGCACCTTACTACACGAATTTGTACCCTGCCTTAAGGCATTACATCGCGAGGGTCAGTTTCAATATTTTGCTTACTCCATACCACTCGATTATTTTACCTATTCGCTTTACGTGGGCGCTCTTACCGTCAAAGGTCGCTGATTATGTGAAAAGCGAAAAGTAGTCCAGCTGTTCTTTTCAAATTGATCCCGTAGGGCTCTCCTCTCGATGTCGGATAGATCTGAGATACTTAACATGCCCTTCAAAATCTTCGCGAATTTTCGTACTCATACTTAGCCCCGCTTCAGCTTTATGTTCAGCTAGTTTCAAACCAATGCCAGTGTCAGTTGCATTTGCGCTAATCCGGCCATTTTGGACTGGTTTGCTTTCGAGTCTTACTATTTCGTCAGCAAATATGTCAACAGGAAGCATTGAAGATACGACGAGTATATAACATCATGCGAAACCCTTCGAAATGCACTGGCAACTCTAAACGCACTAGGGCGGTTGACAGTAAGACTTAATCTCTGTGGTATTTGACCATATTTCTGCTGCGTACATGAGTATAGAACGCGCAGCTCCAGCAAGAAAGAGTCTTTTATTCTGTTTTGAGACTCTGATATTATTCGTCAGCCTTGCAAGTGCACTTGATGATTTTTCACATAGCTGCGTTAGGTGATGTTTAGACGACTGTCAATCACAACTTCAAGGTACTTGAGAAACGGTTGACAAACAATTGCATGCCCTCCAACTCTAATCGTTATCGTTTCGCTAATTTTCGTACTCGTAATAAGCTCAATTTCAGTGCAAAAGCGATGCTAGTTAATCAGTGACGTACAGTTGTAATTGTTTCGTTCCTGTAGAGTTGAAGTTGTTCTAGCGTAGTTCCTACAACCGCTATCGCAAAGTCTTCAGCAAATCCGCTAATCGAAGCTTCCCATGGAAACCGTAGGTGTCAAATTTCATCGTACATAATGTTACACAGTAGGTGGCCTAAAACCGAGCCCTGTGGCACACCGCCAGTAAATTTGTAAGCTTTAACTCCGCCGTCAGAGGCATAGAAGAGGATTCAATTGGAGAAACAGCTCGTTATCATTTTACGGAGATAATCCGGTATTTCAATTAGATAAAGACTGTTTATCGTTTCGCGCTATATTAATAGATTGTATCCCGCTAACAGTAGCACTGTAGTATACGATAGCAATTAGCGTCCGTAATTTTTATTGTTTTGAATGCAATGTCCAACGACGTCGTATGACGTCTATTATCTAAATGTCAAAGAGCCACTAAAATGTCAAAGTGACGTTTCATTCTTTTGATAAACCTTCAATTCCCATCACTTACACAAAATGTGGGGATGTACTCGTAAACACCACTATGGAATGGGCACCTAATAGTAGTGCTAACAGAAATGAACCATCTCTATCTCAACCCTAATTATGGGAGGAAACATCTCTAGCATAGTCTAGTTTAATGAGATTTTATGGCGTCAATATTTTTGAATGACGGTCTGCTACTGATGCTTAGAGATAATATTGTTTTGTTGTTCGTTTGAGAAACAAGATTCTTCGGCCTTGAGTACATTGTAATGATTGCGAAAGTTTTTGTTCGGAATCTCAGCTCGTTAGAGTACGAATTTTGGCATCTACGAGTATATGCCTTTGTAGAAATATTCTGAGTGTTATTATTTGCAAGATGGGTTTTATTGACAGTTAAGTACAATCAGCATTTGTTTGAACGACTGGAAATGGTGGCAAAAGGAATCTTCCTTTTCTCAAATTTCTCTTGGCCATCCGCTTTTTTTTTTTTTCTTTTGGTAATGATGCTTTGTGGCATACATATTTTTTAAAGACATTTCATTTGATATGTTGTGACATTTATGGGGATATTTTGGTAATATACAAAGGTATAAAGTGGAAAGGAATTCAGGGAAAGCAATTTGATGGAATGAGAAAACATTAAGAAAGATTTATGGCGGCAGTGGTGTAATAGGCTCATTGAAATCCCTACACTGTTAAAGGCCACTGCTTTCGGCGTCTTACACTATATAATTATATGAGAGAAACGGCCTAAGCCTGAATGACGTCTGTCCGGTATTAAATCTTGCGAATGTTTGCCTGTCTGCTCAAGAGGTACTCGTATATTAATTTTAAATCTACTTGTGGGCATTTGAAGAGGTAGTCTGTCAGAAGATGAGGATGCTTATGTTTGTATCCGATTAGCGTCAAAAATGCTGAACCAGATCTTGTGACATGCGGGACGATGATCTGAAGTGGATTTCACTTAAGAAGTGAAACAAAGAACAAATCATCTTTGTTTTTCTATTTGAAATGAAGGCATTTACGTCATCTATGAATAGAAGGCCCATTGCAGGCCTCGTACTATGTTAAAGGGAGAGAATACCGAGTTGAATTGCGCATCGATTATTTTGAATCGCTGAAAATAAGTTTTTTTTTGTTGATTTAGAGTCACGTTTGAATAGAATTTGTAAATTGATTTTATCAATAGTAACATTTAAGAAAATCTTAAACAATCCTAATACGACTGTTTAATGATATTTTAAGACCGATCCAGACAGAAGTCAAGCATTCAGAGGTGCACAATCAATTAAGATACTACTGATACTGCGGATACGACTTTGAGAATTTCTTGAACCGCCTGTCACACACCAAATGTCATGTACCAATCGTGACGACTAAATTAGCATCAATTAGGTTCGACTCTCAATATAATCAAACACAGTTCCATTGTTTTTTTTTTTCAGTTTTGAAATATATTTTTCTGATTAGGAATTGAAAGGTTTCGAGTTAATTTCGAAAGATATATTTCAATTGAGAAATATACGTTGTATGTATGTAAACTACAAATGATTAAGAGGACAATCTACGCTGTGAACTTCACACTTTAAATTGTGAGTTTCGAATCAAGTCTCAAGTTTTTTCTCCTTCATACGATTTCAGTGTAATAAGTGCCTAATTGATGATAAGTGCTAGGTGCTGTGAGTTATATTCAAAATATAAATGAGGAAATATCGAAATGTCGACAGACAGATTTCAATTCAACAACCTGAACTCCTGTCGGAAGTTGGAATCTGTACCTCAAATGTAGCTGCAATTGTTTTTAGTATTAGTTAGCTCGTTCCAGCGGAGTCTGAAAACACAGCAAAAGAAGAAGCCTCTTGGACTCGCCACTAAATGCAGTTGTTCTGCTCTTTAAGGTCATTTTGTATGATATAATTTCCATTGATATTGAATTCTTCTTTTTTGTTCAGAAGGAGACCAATTTTGTTGTTATCCTGCAGTCAGATCTGCTAGCTCAATCTGTAGACGGCTCCAATCCAGTTGGTATCCATCAAACACCATATTCTACCTCATTCTAGGTCGGAGCCAGGAACATCTGTGCCCCTGCCTACTCACTTAGGTGGCGCTACAGCCCGGGGTAGACCTAGACCTCAACCAATAGCCCGGTCTTCGGCTAGCTGTGACCAATTTCGCACACTAAGTTGGTTGACGTCGCCTTCCACCTGTGCGCAAAATCTAAGGCGAAGCCTTCATGTACTGGGTTTTGCATTCACTCTCCATGTTTTAGCCATCTGGGGTGACTAGTGTTCACAGGTCAATCTCACTGTACATAGTCTCTGGTTTTTGACGTAAACTACCTGTCATGTAAACTTATGTTTACGGGATGCCCATACATCCATGCGACGAAGGATACCAATCCTTTGATACCAATTCGGAACTATGTTGGAGGCACAAGTTCCACCCTTGGTATGAGTCGAGGCCGACCTAAAACCTTTTACTGCTCTTAGGGTCACCGCACCCAGTACTTATTTGCAACTCTACAATGGGGTCAAACCAACAGGAAGACCCTTGCCGCGATTTGGATTTAAACCACAGCCACCATGACGCTCCAACAAGGGGGCCTACCTCAACAAGTCAGGCCCAGACCGAAATCCGGGGGGCTCCTGACTCCCATGGTACCGTGATTAAAGTCCTGGTAGGGACTACCGGTGGTCCTGCCGCCAACAAGACCTATGACCGGCAACTTGTAACTGGTCAAATCGTAGCAACCTTCAGAGGCGTCATCTGAAGATGTTTACGATAAGACCAGTAATATGCTCTGCCCTGGCTTTTTATTAGACAACATCATTGATGGGCGAAGACTTGGTAATTGGGCGGGGGCTCTACTGTACAGCTCGTTCGACGTTAAATCTTCTCCTATAAATTCCACGGCCGCAAACAGGACCAAAAATTACTTTGAATTTTGCATTGGAAACGGCCGAGGATATCTTCATCCAGCTTCGCTAACATACATGTTTCTGCACCATAAAACAGGGGTGGGATGTTGAGGGTCTTATAAATCTTATAAATAAAGAGCCTCTGATTCTGATTCTTGATAAGCACTTTTGGCTTCGATTGCGAAGAAACGTTGATTGGCAGAGTAACTTTTCGTTTGATTTCTGATGAGATGTCATTATAGGATTTAATAGCGGTATTAGGTATAAAAGGTCCCTGAGTACCTTAAAGTTATAGCTTGTCTAGTTCGTCAATATTGTGTGCAGCACAACACATACTTAGTTAGGCCCTCATTCGCAATTAAACCCATTTTTGCTCTTCTGTTCAAATATTTCCCAACACACAGGTGACAACCTGCTAAGTCCTACCAATGATATCAATGTCATCGCCAAATGCAAGTAGTTGCACAAACTTTTGGAAAATTGTGCCAGTGGTGTTGACAGCGCATCACCTTACCTTAATTATTTCGTGATATCAATAGTCCCGGAGAGGTTATTTCCGACCTTAGCTTTGCACAATCTGACGAGTTTGGCAGGGATACCAAGGCTACGCATGACTTTTTATAGTTCATCTCCATAGATACGATCATATGCGGTCTTAAAACCAATAAAGAGGCAAGGCGTATCGATTTGGACTGCTTGTGTTTTCTCCAGGATCTGCCGCGGGAGCGCTATAAGTTAGCGCGGTACTAAGGTTCCGTTCTTTAGTCATACTTTCTGCCGACAAATCTTGGAAATGAGTTAGTGTATCGTATCTACCGAGTTATTTTCCGCTTCTCGAAATAGCTCGGCATTTAAAGTATCTAGTCCAGTAGACCTATTGTACATAAACATTGATATTAATGTCCTCACTTCATTTTGGTCGGTTTGACGGATATCTTGACTTTCAGCAGCTTCATTCTGCCTGGCAACGGAATTTGAGTTGTCCTCGCCGGAGAACAGTCTACAAAAGTTGTTTTTCTATATCCTCTGCACCGACTGTAAGATATCTCTGTCGTATCATTTTAAACGGGGTAGACCTCTCACTATCTATATTTTATGAGACCATCGTTAGAAACCACGGTCTACTCTGTCTGCCTTTGCTACATACGCTCCCGAAAAAGGTAAAACTTTACTAGATGGAGAATTAATAGTAGCGAGCAGGTTAATTTTATTAAAATCTTTCAGTCATTCGTAGAAAGATGGGTGTACGCATCAGAGATAAGAACAATTAACCGCACCATCACCACCGAAGTATTGTACCTACAGCGTGTTACGAGCGTAGGCGTGACACTCACAGAATAAAGCTCAACGGTATCGCCATCGAACACAATAAGGATCCCAATATGTTGCGTAAAGGTGCTTAGCAAAAGAATAGTAAGCCGTTACAACACTAGCAAACAGCTTAAAATCTTTCATATTGACTTCTTATAGACCTTGCGGGGCATTATCTAGTCTGCCGACATTCTGGGGAGCTGTTATGCTCCTATGAAATCTACCCATAGACGTAAGCATTTCTAACACAGGTTCTGGTCAAGATTTCTGAGTCTGGCGTAGGGGGTTCAACGGCGATTTGATATCTTGTGGTTATATCGTGTTCTGAGACTCAAGCTAGGCTCATTTCTCGAACTAACTTAGAAGTCGTGAAAGTGTTAAGCAAGACTTTAAGCTCCACCGAGTCTTCACAATATAGTTCACTAAACCCGATGCCGTATAACTTCGCTTGGAAGACAAGTTTTCCTAATGAGGTGTGAAACCAAACGTTGTCGTCCTCCAGCAGGAGACCAGTGGTACATTCTAGATCGGTCTTGGAACCATCCGTGAGCCAGTCAACTTGTTTAAATTTGAATCCCCTAAATAAGGCGAGCTCTTCATTTACCACATTTTTCCCTTAGAACAAATTCGGAAACGCTTCGGCACGGAGACTTACAGCTTAATTTAGACACTTCCGGCAATCAAAACCTTACTGTCTAGTTGGTAGAGAGCTAAATCATATACACCTGATTTTGAATTGTTCAACGCTTCAGCTCTAAGTAAAGACCATAATGGTGTTAGAACTCGTTCTATGTTCTTTTAAAAAGTGTTTAACATAGTATTCAGTTGCGTCCTTCTTTCAAAGCAAATGTGATTCTTCTCCTGATTTCAAGATATCATAGACAATATCATGGCATATCGTACATACGAGTACTATATGGTATATACTACAGAGTGACCAGATAGCAATGATAGTTTTTCCAATTTTTATGTTTCAGTAGCTGTCAAAGTTACCAATGGCATCCAGCGGTCAAAACATTGAGTCAAAAATATTTTCGAATTTTTGGCTCAGTTGTAAATACGCAACGTAAATTTCGTCGTGAGGTCGTCATCATGAATAAATTGAAATAAAGAAAACATAGCCGACGTAGCGGCCAGAATCGAAGAATACACAGAAATGTCGGTTCGGCGCCGATCTAAATCGCCATAGAGTCAACCCGGCTTATTTTGCGGCTGGGTTTGGGCCTGCATCCATATGAGATTGTCCAGACGCAAGAATTGAAGCCGGACGACCGTAGACAACGCAGTGAGTTCGTTAATTTGGCGCTGGAAATTTTAGCCGCAGATCCGGATTTTGGCCAAAAAATCATCTTCTCGAACGAGGCCAAGTTTTGGCTCCGCAGCGAACACAATCCACAAGTGTTTGGCCAAGCATCAATGCATCCACATCTTATTTCTTTCGAAATGAGGACGGAGACACCATTGCCGTCAATGGTGTCAGGTATAGAGCGATGTTAATCGGCTTTCTATGGTCAGAGCTCGACAACATCAATATATCCGACCTGTGATTCCAACAAGACGGCGCTACATGCTACATGCCATACAAGCGACGCAACTCTCGAGGTTGTAAAGGAGAAATTTAGCGTTCATCAATTGGCCGCCGCGATCATACGATTTGGCAGCACTCGATTATTTTCTCTGGGCCTACGTCAAGTCCTTAGTCTACGCTATCAAGCCAGCCACTTTTGGATGAACTCGAGGCCAACCTTCGATACGCTATTGCCGGAATAACGCCGCACATATTGGACCGAGTCATCTAAAATTTGACTGACCGCTAGAAGCAGTTCCAGCGAAGGCGAGTCAGCCATTTAAATGTTGTGCTATTCCACACATAATGGCATGAACATAGCTTCAAAATAAAGCTGTTGTTTTATTTAAATTTTTGTCCTACCATTCTTATCTGGTCACGCTATATAATGCCTTTGTAGTTTGCCCATTTTAGAGTGTGCGGCTTCTTTAAGACTGCGGTACATTGCTGAGATTCAATTCCTCGATTGTACTATCTATCTTGTACTACTACTTCCGCTATTTTCAACAATGCTTCGAGTTCACATGCTGGCCTGATCTTGAATTTGGGCAATGCTTTCCAAACACTTTTTGATCAGGTAGATGGGATTCACTGACGATCGTCATACTTCTTCCATATATTCGTACTCGTAGCTTACCCATGTTGGCCTCTTGGTACGTTCGAACATCCAGAATAGCGAATCCTAGTGCCTACAAGCGTCATACTTAAGCCATCATGTTGGTTTAGTCCGAATATAAGGAGAAGTGTTCGATGGCTGAAGTCCTTTTATTACCCAAAAACCTAGCGTCTCCAGTTGACAATATTTGTAATTTTTGACCTTAAATTCATTAACAGAAGATCCAAATGAATTCAGGCAGAAAAAATTAAGGACGGTCATTTGGTACTGCATACAGATTTATTTGGGCCACTGATTGAATCTTTATAAGTCCAACAATTTAGATGCCAAGATCATGTTTTTTGCATTTAGCCCGATTTTGTATGCTAATTATGCTCTAATCCTGTAATCCTGTGGCTTTAGAGAAAGATGAAATAGGGTTATAAATGATACAGGAAAACTAAATAAGCAGAAGGTGCTTGAGCGTCATAATGCGGAAAATGCAAATGTGAATGCTCACTGAAATATATGTCTTTTCTAAGCACGGGTGAGAAAATATATTCAGCTTTCATATGAAAAGCTTAAATCATAAAGTGCGTACGACATACAGAAATCCTTTACTTCCTATGAAAAACTTCGTGGCCCCATTCATCCAACGTCAAGAGGAAAATTAACTCGTAGCTCTTAAATTTTCTACGCACTGCTTTTGAATACACAACTCCAAATGTGGTGTTTCTTTAATGACACTCTGAAAAAGATAGCAAGCAGTACACGTTTTAGTTTTAATGAAAAACAGTATCAAAGGAATAGTGCTTGAATGAGATGCAGAAAAGACGTACAACTTTTGATGCTCACATGAATATGAATCTGCAAGGTTCCCCCGCTGCTATAGATGCTACGAACTTACTCGTAGTTGTGCTAATTCGCACTTAAGGTTATTAGAATTTTTTTCTTCTACCAAGATAGATGCATGCTTAGTACAATACATCTCTCGAGTGACAATAAGTATAAAAATAATTCAGTGTCATCCATGTCTCTTTCATCTCTGCTCGTAGCTCTTGCATTTCAGAAAGCATCTCTAATCTTGGTCTTGGTGAAAATATTTTATTATCCTGTCCAAAGTTGATGAGTTCTAGAAAGCATGCAGCCCACCAAACGTATGAAATGTTGAGTTTTTGTATTTTTTTTTTTTTTGTCACTTACGCCGGAGAAAATAGTTTCAGGCATCTTGTGCTAATTTTGGAAAATTCTCAACAACGTGCGAGTAAATGTCAAAAGAACAAAAATATTCACAAATACCCCGCGGCCGGTTATACTCGTACTACTTTTAAGTTCCTGCCGTTTTCTATGGGCGAATATTTTCCACCATAAATACGAGTACATAGATATATTCTATTACTGTCTACGGGAGGCATTTGTATGTTTATTTGTTTTTCCTTTTCATTTAGATGTAGACGCATACATACTCTGGCCGTATGAATGCTGGGAGACAAATTGCGCGGCTTTTGCATGCTCGTGAGGAGTTCACGTGACCAATCTTTAGATATAACTACCGACACGAGCGCACAACCATAACATTAGCAATCCATCTACAACTTCTAGATTTCCCTAGGTTTCCCATATACATATACACTCCTATATATGCCATTACACCATAGAACGCTCTAGGAGAATTTAAAAAAAGCTATGTGAAAAAAAAAGTATCTACTGTGTAAATAGTGAATTGCTTTATCTAATCTATTTTCGTGCGAGTGCGGAGTATAATGGGGAGACATATGCTGCGACTACCACAACCCACGACGAGTAGGAATACGGCCAGGGTATACTATTATCAGAAAAACTTGTGGTTTCTTCTGACAATGTTGTAATTAATAATGAAAAATGCACCATTGGCAAAGGCCACCCCATTCCACCAAGCCGACCTCTCCCGTGATTTTCGCTTTAACATATTGTCAACAAACTTACTCGTACACATGCCATACCTAAGCGATATGAGCACTTTGTTACTTTTTTCATTTAATAAAAATACTCGTACATTTCCCTCTTGGCAAAAAATAAAGATAAAAATCAAAACAAGTGGTTGTTAAAATTGTATATTGGCAAAGGAAGGAAAGAAGTCGCTAGAACGAATATAAGAGGTTTCTTGGGAAAAGAAAACAAAACACAAACGTAACATGAACATGGTAAGACTGCAGTGTGAAGGCTAAAACTTATCTAAGCCGATGGATCTAGTCATGAAATTGGAATGGCACTTTTATCTATTTTATTGTACTTGACATTGTTATTTTGGTGGCCTTGGAGCGTGAGAAGGTGAAGAAGTATCAAATGAGCTAGATCAAGGTTGACTTTGAGTCGACACCTCACGAATAGTGAAATTTAATCTTTGGTTTTCAAAGATTCTGGAAGATATGCCGACCCAAGTGATAGTCCTATTTTTTGTAGATCTGATCCGCCAATCATCGCGGCACTGTGATCTGAAAGATCTTACGTACCACGAAATCGATATTAGGAAGCCAAGAGGGGTTTAACACTTTTGGTGACTAGAAGATTAGACTAAAAGTTCTCTGAGGAAGTGTCGTCTACTTAGAGCTATGCATTCTCATAAAATGTGTTCCGTCATTTCGTCATCTTCCATGCAAACAGGCACTTCAGTTTTCTGAATATGACGTATGTTGTGTAGATGATATCGAAAGTGGCAGTGTCCGGTTATAAGTTCAACCGGTCTTCTGATATCACCTCATTTGAATTGTAGGGATTCTTTTGATTTTCTGTGAAAGGGCTTGATGGCTCTTTTAGCCTGCCGAAGCCCTGGGATGATTTCCCATTGGGATATACGCACTTTGATCTCCCAACTTTTTATTGTTGAGTTAATTGCTGAATTCTGGACTTTATCTCAGCCGAGCCATTTCATTTCCGACAATGCCTTTATGACCTGGCACCCACCAAAACTTTACTTCGTTCTTATGGGAGAAATCTTGTATTGTATGAAAGCAGTGCAAGACCGACTTGAAGTCAATGAGCCTAATGATTTAATGGCAGCTTGACTATGAGTTAGTATATGGATTCATTCGCTTATCGAGGATGAGATTTGAACATAGCTGAATGACATGTATTTCCGCTTGAAATACACTTGGGACTTTTCCCCATTGGTTGCGAAATTCTGGTATTTGGACCAGATGTAGTAGCATCCACACCGGTGTCCATCTTTGACCCATCCGTATAGCACTTGATAGCTTTTAGTTTTGAGGTGGAGTATTTGTAGACCCATACCTCGCGGCTTGGGGTCACTGTATTGAATCTTCTGCCGGAGCATAGAGTCTTAACTACTCGAAGGCGGTTGTTTACCGCGCAGATCATGTTAGGCTCAGGGATTTCGGACGGAGAGCAGATTCATTTGATCCATGTGACCTGAGTGATTAATCTCTCCTGTTTATAATGGTCTGACTATGCTGCGAATTGTCATCTTCTTTATAAAGAAATGGATGGGCGTTAAACAAATGAAGGCTTTTATAGCTGCTATGGGGCATGTGTGCATTCCTCCGATGATTTCTTTACTCACTGTGAAACTAAAAGTAAGTGCATGGCAACTGCTCAAAGAATTGCAGCAATCTATGTATTTACCAACGCTTGGTACAGCTTCTGCACCGGTGTATGCACAAATTGCCATAGATTTTCAACGTTTCCACAAGTCAAAACCAATGTATCCAAATTGACTTCTGCTTTCTTTCCAGAAACGATGACCGGCAGTGCATCGCCCTTGAACATTTTCGGTACAGAGTCCTTTCCAAATGTGTCCTATAGTGTCTCTATCAGACATTCTTTGAAATTCGTTCCTCCCAACTCGGTTTGCATCATCAAGCCAATGCCGCATCGGCAGACATATCGTTGACTATAGTACCCTACCACTCCATTATGATGATATTTTCTTCTATCGTCAGATCCAGGCAATCGAATACGCCAATCTTCTTTTCATCCTCAACTACAATAACTGCGCCAGGTCCACCAACATGTTCGAGTAGAAGTTTCAATGAGTTTAAGGAATACTCTGACGCTGCGTGATTGCTTACATGCTCATGTCGGTGTATTTAGCCAAATCTGAAGGCGCTAGGATGTGGTATTTGAAGTCCCGCTCGAGGAGTATTCCAGACAGGGTTTCGCCTACAACAGGCTCTTTGGCAGCCAATGATCCCATAACTTTGGCGGTTTTCTTACCGCGGAAGTTCAGCTCGACTGAGTGTGTGTTACGAGGATTGTAGAACGTGATGGTTGGGTAAGGTCAGCTTTATATTCAAATCAGTAGAGCTGATTTCAAGCGGAACATCTCATTTTGCTCGCCATGAACGAGAATCACGTGTGCAGGTTTCAGTCGAATAAACTCTCGCATCTGTTGGTAGTCTGTGTGTGCTGAGAAGGAAATGTAATCCTCCGACATATTCAGTGGCAATATCTATCCAGGGAGTGTCGTGATCTCCTCAGGATCTAATAGGGCACTCAACGCAATAACCGGCGATAATAACCCCTTTCTTCGGATCTGTTTACTAATTTTCAAACAGCTCCCTGGACAATCCACCCTGCATCATACCAGGCGAAGTTATCACACGGTTCGATGTCGTCGAAATGGTCGATTCTCTTCAAATTCGAAATGACGCCGAATTTTGTCATTGTATTATGCGGCCAACGAGGACGCATAATAAATGGGAATATCGTGCAATTCGGCGTTCTGACTCCAGTACTCCTCCAAAATGAGTAAAAGTTCTTGTGCTCGATCCAAGGCAAAGACGGGAATCAAACATCGCCCGCCCTGTGTGACGATCTTTTGTACCAATGACGTGAAGCGATTTTCTCGATCCTCACGCTTCTCGTGGACGTGAGTTCCGTATGTGGATTCTGTATTGCCATCAAGTGGCGATCTTCTTGACTGGAGAAGTCAGCAGTGTAGAGAATCTTCACTCCAGGTATTTCAATCATAAACATGGCTGCTCCCAACATGTGACCTGAGTGATAGGCCCAGACTCGGACGCCCGTAACATCGCGCTCCTCGTGGAAATTGAATGTTTCAATTTTCTGCATGCTTGCCTCGAGATTCGCTGCGTTGTAGAGCATTTGTTCGGTGGAAATGTTTGAGATTTTGATGTAATCCGACAACATCCATCAGTATATGGCTTTGGTGGCGTACGTCGTGAAGTATCGTCCACAGAAACTGGTTTTCATTAGAAACCATGGCAATGTTCCACAATGGGAATATGAACTGAAGAGCAAGTCGACTTCATCAGGTCCAGGTACGGAAGAGCGTCCATTCCCGATAAACCCGGATGGGTGACGCAATCAAGCATAATTTCCCTTGAAATCGAGCATGATGCACGAGCGAGCGACTTCCTGCCCAGCGCCAAGTGGCTTGATTTAGAGAAGAGCAGTTTCTTCAGCGGGAACTGCGTCAGACTTATTAGCCATTTTCCCTTTACAAGATAAATCTGAATTTCTCTTCGAATACGCGGTGATGCCGAGGCCTGGAAGTTTTTGTAGTCGTTGCAGCTTTTGTATGGCAGATTTCTCTTTTGTTTTGTTCCACCAAACTACTGATGAGTAGGTGATGATGGGATCGTATCATCATTGTATATATCAAATGGGTGACATCTGGGGCTAATTCCCAGGTCTTACCATAGCTTTAGTCGCTTCGCTAATTTTATTATTAATGTGTGACTCCTAATCCAATTTTTTTATCGATAACCGTTCCAAGATATTTTACTTCGTTGGAGTACACAATTTCTGTGGGATCTGGTCAAGGCTCAGATTTCTTTCACGAGTAAAAGGAATAAGCATAGCTTTTCTGGGGTTGATTGAGGGATTTTTTCCAACACCAGTCGTTTACTATCTTTGGAGCAGTCAGTAGTATATAGCAAACGTCTGCAGAATGTTTACCCTTCACTATTATGAGTAAGTAGTCAGCATGTGCAGATTACTGAGTTTTACTAGTTAGTCATCAATGACCAGTGACCACAAGGGCGGTGTGGACAACCCTTGGCGGCTAAAACAGAGATTTTAGTCTCACCGGATGATGTGGAGAAATTCCTTTTTACGAGCACCCGTCTAACCCAACCTTTAGTGGGATGCTCAATACCCTTTTTGGACATGACTTTCGAAGTGAATTCATATCCGGTATTATCGAAGGCCTCTTTAATCTATGTTACCTGATTTAGTAGAACTTTTCGGTGAATCATATGGTCGTACTTACCCAAGGGCTAAAGCCTGAATGAATTTTCGCTGATGGAGTTCTCTTGAAGATGGAAGAACATTCGGTATTTCACCGAGAAATCTTTCTCACTAACGAGACACAATTCTGATTAAATGACTGTTAACGGAAAGTCAACAGCAGCTTTTATGTACGAAAAAACTGGCTGTTTGGTGTGGTCATCTGAGATGACGCCGGCGAGTCGCTTACAGTCAATGGAGAAATATCGCTCCATGCTGGGCCATTTCTTTTGGGATAAATTGGAACTAGAAGGTGTGGAGGATATGTACAATAATTTTAACAGGACGATGCCATTTGCAGCGCGTTCAATCGACTTATTGTAGACGAAGGTTGGTGGGCGATTTTAAACATTTTGACTCTTTTCTTTGGGGCTACATTAAGTCCCTGATCTATGCCAACAAACCACAAACTTTTGATGACTTGGAGGCAAATATTCTGCGTGAAGTTGCTGAAATATCAGCAGAATTATGTGAAAAAGTCATGGAAAATTAAGCCCAACTTATCCACTTAGACAAACGGTTCCTGGGAGGACCTTTGAATGATATCATATTTCAAAACCAGTGGTATGAACTACTCGTATATATCAGTGTAAAATAAAACGTGTTCTATTTAATAAACAAGTAGACAAGAAGATATTCATTACTATAGTACCATTACACAAGAGTCGGGCTTCTTAGGTGAAGTCCTTATATAGCCGAGATAAACGACTAACAGACTATCGGGGTTTCGGCAGGAATTTAAAAGTTTTTTTTTTCTAAACGACCGACTCACAGAAGACAGGTCTTATCGTAGCCGGAAAGCATTCATTCTTGAAGACAATTCCTATTTTCTACCAAAATTATATAACCCTAACGGAAAGACTACAGCGCATTTGAAGTATTCTACTCTGCATAGCAGGTACATATTTTCTTGGTAAGGCACTCTATCATAAGCTAAATCAGCTTATTCCAACTTCCTTCCGGTTCTTCCAAACTCACCTTTAATACGACACTAATCGTTGTTTGCAAAATCGTCAGAATACTTCAGACAGTTCAGCATAATCATCTTGATTGGCTTTAGCATACATATTGAAAGTATCAAGCAGAGAGTCAACCAAAATAAACAATAGTCCTGAAGCCAGGACGACAGAACATAAGTGATTTTTCTACGGCGTGTCTTCTGAAACTCTGAACTGAAACTCATGTCGCCTAAATAGTCATCTTTAACGAATATTTTGTACGGTATGTAGGCTAGCGTCAGTGTATAGATAGAGGGGTACAATCCTGACAGCAGTTGGTAGCATCTCCTCTAGTATACCTAAATGACGTGTAGTCATCTATACCAAGAAGCAGTGGACGCAATAACACATTTAATAGTCAAATACATCACCACAGAAGATACCAGTTATGGCATGTATAATAATATTATTCGTTCTACGCAGCTCTTTAGATCGAAGCTTACTTTGAGATGACTCTGGTCCTGGAGAGTAACTTTCTAACATGAGATTGTGCCTTTTCGCTTCCTTTGGATGCTGTCGAGTTTTCTGAGTCGTAAATTTGCATTTTTCAAGAACTCTGCTGGGCTTCCGAAAACATCTGAGAAAGTCATATTTCATGTTTAAAACAGCTGCCTAAAGTCATCCTTACAGAGTTCAAAGATTGTCAGTCAATATCAGTCAGAACAATGATATCATTTTTTACGGTATTTTGAAACTCCCTTCTTCTCATCGACCGATTGACCCATTGGCTCATGTTGGCCGATTTAACTTCAACAGGGAAAACGTCAAGCTCGACATGTTTACCTGGACATACCTTTAAAGAAAAAATTACATTGCAACTGCAATCTTTCAATTAGCTACAGCCACAGCGATGGGATTATGTATCTGTTCTATATGTTTCTTGAATAGAACTGATTGCAGGCTACAACTTTCATTGATCTTGAAATTACACGTGTTTGAGCTCTAAGCTCCGTCACATAGATACATTACAAATCATAATATAATGATCCGTGGAATACAGATCTGATGGCTAATTGCTTCCTGTCGACTCTGTAAACGGAACGACATTCTGCATTTTGTTGCAATTGGTTGGCCTTGCGTAGAAGAGACATTCCATGGAAACTAAAAGATGTTAGAAATTCTGCATTTTGCGATTGTCAGGTATCATAATCTCAGCTCTCCGAATAGATATCGGTCTATCAAAAGATCTGCAACAACGATATTTACAGCATTTGATTCAAACTGACACTTGTCCGCGTCAATATGGAATCAGTACTTCTGAATGGTCGCTATACTTGGAAAGTTACTGTCACTCTAACTCGTAAGGTCCACGCCTACACACCATATAAAAGAACAGATCTAGGGTGGTGAAAGTGGGTGCGAATAAATTAGACCTCACGGCATGAACTTAATGCAAATCATGCCGGGAAACAAACTCTACTCACAATGATTCTGCTTCTCCCCTTTAAAAATGTATCATAGTCGAAATCTGTGTCATTAGAAATGGTCTGGAGACAGGTTAAACACATTGCAGATGTATGATCTAAATAGTACGTCCGCTTCATTGATGCTCCGTGTCATTCATATCCATACATGACTACCAACGAAAATGATTCTGCGAAACCGTGCTGTAAAATCTCGTCGTCAGAATTGAAGGCGCACTTGCCAGGAAGGGTAACGAGCTGGGCTTTTCATCAACATTGTGTATGCCTTCGAAAATTTATCTGTCAGACAACATGAAATAGGTCCCTGATTGCGGATGCTGACTACGGCCAAAATGCGATGGTGGGAAATAAAAAGGGGTTGCCCGCAAGGCGTGTGTGGGCCCACTGCTTATTCGTCGACTAACCAGTTAATGCTCTAAAGTCTACGCTCAGATATTTGCATATGTACTGTCTGCTGGATCATGCGTAGCAACTGTCTAAACTCTAAAATGCAAGTAACAAAAGACCAGATCGACGAATGGCGCACGAGAAATGAACTTCCAGTCGATACTCTCAAAAGTGAGGTTGTTCTCTGGCCAAGAAGAAGAAAGCTGACTGGTCTAGCACATCTAGTGCTTAAAGGCATCACCATCTTCAACGAAGCTAAGCATTTGGGTGTCATCCTCGATTAAAAATTTCATTGGACCTAACCAGTCAAGTCGAAAACCTCCAAGGCTCTTTCGGCTTTCTGACATAATAGGTTTCGGGAAGCCATGGGACTCTTGTTGCCTCCTCTTTTGGAATGGAAATTATGTAAACTCAAGCCCTTGTTCTCGCCCTCCCACCACTTTCAAACTAGTTTAAAATGCTGGTATGAATTCACTGAGTTTTTTTTTTTTTTGGCTTCCTGATCACAATGGTATTATGCGGAATGAGATGGCCCTTAAATTTATTTGTCAAGGCTCGGAGAAAAGTTTTTCACAACCCTAACCTGCATTAAGACTACCTGAGTCATCGATTAAGGCTTCCATTGAAGATGGGTTTCATATGAGCCGAACTGCAAGTGGCATGACTCTCCAAGATGCCGGCAGATAAAATGAATAATTCGCGATATCTCTAAGAGGCCACCATCTTTCCGGTTGACCTTCAGTAGGAAAGCCTGCAGGCTGGTTACTGGCATCGTAACTTTGCACTACTTTTGCTAAACACTTAAGTATGCTAGTCATAAGTGACACAATAGCCTGCGACTCTTGCTGCGAAAGTGAAGACGACTCTGTGAAAGTCTGGCCTATTCTCCCATCACGCTGCAATTACTCGGAGTCTGCCTAGTGGATGCTGGTATCATAGGCACTTTCTACGAATGACTGGGAGATTCAAGTAAAAGAAACATTATATACAGCGAGTACAATGGATCAGTTCTTTGTCTGTGTACTTTGCTCTGACGGAAAAATAAAAATACCATCCGTATTCTGAAAGAACTTAAATAATTACCCTGATCTCTTAAGGGGCTTCGAAGGGGCTTTGCTTGTTTTATGCAGTTCACAATTAATCCTTGTTGTTAATCTTTCCATTAGCCATGTTGATTCTTTTGCGACAGAGTTTATAAGTTCTTTCCATCCGAAGCGGAGGGGATTACTTTGGCTAAAATATTAAATCTCTGCCATCCATTTACTAACTCTGAAAGCCTTTCTATGTTTATCAATACAAATGTTTCATAAGGAAAGTTTAATGTGGATATGGCCCAAAATGTCAACACAAGAATTACAATCTGCCTCTTCATTGCAATCCGTCCCTAACCTTGTCGTTCTTAATCTGCTTACCCAAAAAAAAAAAAAAAATCCCCCGTTCATCATTAACGAACTTTTAATAACCCCCAATCAAATAATTATGTATTTACACTTAAATAACCTTCAGTCCAGGAATACGAAGTATCTTACGTAACCGGCAATTCAAAACATTGAACTTGAATTTTATAACAAAGATAAATTACAAAACACTTGATGTTTACATTTGTTCTAGGTAGCCTCACCCGTTTTAACCCTGAATTTAGCCCTAAAATTAGACATTAGATACTAAATTTTATGATCAATATGACCCTATTTATTGTACTCGTACACATACTCGTACAACACCGTACTAATTTGTAAACATTTTCTGTTTTTTCTTTCAGGTAAGAGAGTGGAATCGAATTTTTATATTTCGTGAGTAAATGACAAGAAATATGTATTTTCATGTTTTCCCTAGAGAGCACACATAATCACATATATTTGAAATGACGCACTCTAATTTAAATTTACACACATAGATTACACTGATAAGTTAACCCACAAATTGTTTCAACCTTAACTCTTGGGTGTAATTATTTTTCATCCCCTTACGAGGTACTCAGAAAGTCGTAAGCTTCCTTCCATCATTCTGTGTTCAAGTCACCAGTTTGCAATCATCACTCTCCAAGCATCACTCTTGTGTCTATTTTTCATGATTTGTCTCTGGAAAGGGTTGAATGTCAACCAAAATAATGAAACCACAAGCCTCGAGGTATTTTGAAATTTCTTTGAATTAACCTTTAAAAAGCTCAGCTAAAGTTTGTGGGAGGTGGTGGTTACAAATACCTTCTTTAGCTACTGCATAACACCTCCGTTCAAGTGTTATTTCAACATTTGACTTACTCCCACGTCAGGCCGTCAAATCTTCCAGTGTTTGTACAGGCCGACCGACAAAAACCCAGGCTGTACACCAAATTCAAATTTGGCCTAGGTATTCCTTCCGCACCCTCATCCATACCCGAAGCCGTGCTCATAGCCATAGTCATACCATACCATATACAAGAAAAAAAAGTTAGGCATGTATCCATTCCGTATCCGTGGCGACTTTAATTTATGCGATTGTTGAAAAACCATGCCATTACTGCCTCAACATCTTGTGTTGGTACTAGCGCTGGTCCCATGGTGCTGTGCATTCGGAATGCCAGGCGCACGACTTTGATTAATGGCTTAAGGAACAACCAAATGTAGGTGGGTAGGTTGCTGGAATACTGGAGTACTCGTACACATTGGGAAAATCAATAAAATTATTCTCGTACTGTTGCAGAGGCAATCACCAACATCCCCCTTAGAATAGAGCTGACGAAGGAATGAGAATACGTGTAGAAGCTACTCGTGGTGTTTGTTTTACTCGTACACCAACGCAGTTAATAGAATTCGACTCAAGTATATCCGCATTTTGTTTAAGTATGAGTTCATATCCGTATTTGTTTCTATGTTTCTGTGGAGGGAATGAAAGTTCCTTTTCTTTACACAGGACCTTAGTCAAAAGTGGTGTCACATTTTTATTTTCTCTCTGCTATAATGCAAAAAGACATACTTATATATATATATGTATGTATATACGAGTACGTATACAGGGGGACCACCCCAACAACAAGGAGGAAAATAAGAAAGATACATTCTGACGAAAGTACAAAATTAGAATTTCTAAAGAATTTTTCCCTCGAAATGAGTTTCAAGTTTGAATTTGAGAATTTATTTATTTAATTTAAATTGTGTAATTTTGTATCTGCCAAATTTAGGCACTGTTGAGACGTGTTTTAGAATGTTTTGAATTTTTTCTTCTTCTGTTTAGAAAATTTCACTGGCATTTAGTCACGATTTCAGATCGACAATTTTTTTTTTTGAGATCTTATTGAAGTGTTTAACATCGACGATGGTCTTAAAAGATTCTCATATCTGAAACAGTGTTTAACAGTAATTTGTTTGTACTCGTATATTCGTTAGTTTTTTTTCTGTTAATTCTTTAAAAACATACACTCCACTCCTTTCGGTCAGATGCGACTTGTTTAAAGCTAAATGAATCAAAGGGAGATGTCTGACTTAATTTGACTTAGTTCTGCCGATCGTTACTGAAATGGGCTACGTTCAAATTGTTTGATTCAATGCTTTGACCAAGCTATCTGTACTGAGAAGACTCTGTTTGCTATTTCTTGATTTGTTGAAGATATCAACGAACATTGCGAATACCCTTGTAAACTATCATGCCCGATGAGCATCATTTTCCTACTTTAGATACCATCTTACACTTGCCATTTTACACTATTATGCAGATTTTGGATTCATAACAACATTCTTACAATCCAATCTAAGGATTACCAACAGAACTCTCCACTATACTCGTATACGCGTACTAGATGAAGTGAAAAGTGACCTCCTTGGGAATTAAAACTTTTCTTTTTTTAAATGTTTTTTTTTTATATTGTTCAATATATGTTAATCCTCTTTTAGTTTGATACACTTATTCTAGCGATTTTCTAACTTCTTGATCCCGTCCGAAAAGTAATTTTCCTGAAGGTCTGCAAAATACTCCTCCGTGGCGTCGATGATTTCCTCGCGTGAGCTGAATTTTTTATTGATGAGTCATCTTTTTAAGTTTTGGGAAGAGATAACAGTCCGAATCCAAATCCAGTTACCAATCGACGCCAAAGTCCGCCCGATTCCGCATCAGCAAGTCCAAACACTTTTTCGAAGTGCTCTCGCGTTCGTGTTTTTGGTCAGGAGTGAGCATTCGCGGCACCCAGCGGCAGGATAACTTTTTCATATGCAGAATATTGCCCAAAATATGGCGTGTGCCCTCAGTACTAATCTTTGTGGTATCTGCTACCTCACGCACCTTCACTTTTCGGCCAGCCAACACCCGTTTCATGTATTTTTTTGACATTGTCCTCTATAACCGCATCGGAGGGCCTGCCGCTGCGGACTTAATCGGTAGTGGAGTTGCGGCCACCACGAAACTCTCGAAACCAATATTTGACGGTGTAATCTGACGGAGCATTAGCCCCATAATATTTATCCAACTTTTCCTTTGTTTCCTTCGCCGTTTTGCCTCTCAAAAAATAATGTTTTATGAGAGAACGAAAATCGTTTTTGTGCATACGCAACATGGTGCCAAACAAGTCAACAACAATCAGCTGTCAAAACAAATCTAAAGACAGTATCGCACTGAAATTTGGCATGTCTTGGTAAATATGAACGAACTTCAAGGCACCATAACCTTTTTTGCAGTAGCAGCGCATTCTGGCGGTCAAGGAGGTCACTTTTCACTCCATCTATGTAAGAGTTTATCATATGCTTGATTGTACCTCACATTCATACAGAGATTTATGACATAAAATTATCTACGAACAGTTAGCTGCAGGAGGCGTTCAACAAGTTTTGAAGTAAATATCTCGCTAACATGTTGCAGTTCATTTTCTTTTACAAGGATATTGAACCAGCACAACCTTCTCACCAAGTTTTGTAGTCATCTAAATCTGGGTTATCTAGATGACCATCTAAGGAAATCAGTTATAAAGTTAAACTTGCAAAGTTAAATAGAACCAATACAAATATAAGAAGGAGTACTACATTTTTCCTGCTCCTCCACTAGCTCTGCAAGCGTTAAAACAGGACTAAACTTAACACTGGAGCGTTTCTGAATCAGAGCTTAATTAATTTACATCATAGTCTAAACTACACCCAAAAAGTTGACGCGTTTCCGTTGAGATATGATCGAACCTGCGAGGGTTAAAGGCAAACCAAGCAATCGCATTTAAAGCAAGCCTAAGCCTTTGAAACGAATAAGAGTCACAATTGACGAACAACTCGTAGACGTACTTATTATTATACAATAAGTGATTTTACCAATTTCAGTTCGACTTTAACCGGGAGATACTTGTTGGCTACAGACAGTCCTCGGAGCAATGCATTGATTTTGGAGATTTTCATCCCAGGTTAACCTGCTGTTAAAAGTAATACCGAGGTTTTGTACTTTAGAAACATATTCAACTTGAGAAGAGTTTATTTGGATTACGTGAAAAATTAAAATGTGTGGCAGATGTTTGGACATAGGTACTGCTTTAGTTCTAAGTGGGTTAGGTTTTAAACCGTTGCGTGATGACCAGTTTACTATGGAAGGTATGTCTTCGTTAATTCTGGTTATTGCGTCTTTGACCATGCCAATGGTAAAACTCCAGGTATAGCTGGACCTCCTCGTCTTAGATATGATAGTAGTTTTCTAAAAGTTTAATGTGAGCTACATTCACTCCCATTCACCAATCCTGGAATTCTGCTCATAGTTAGGTGATTTAGCTTGGGAATTTTATCCACATTTTTGGTACAAGATCTCAGTTATTTGGACTCGATTTAGTTACCGTTTTACGATGAAAACATCTTATTCTAACCTTTTCCGAATTTTGCGCTTTTTCGAGTGCATTTTGGTTTGATCGTTTCTTGAGATCATGTTGTTCCAAGGTATAAGAGCAGCTTTGATTACCTAAGCCAGAACGTGATTTGTGTTACCATATCCTAGCTGTTACTGAAATGGCCTTACCTACAGAAGTAGGAGGTTTTCTACTCCAAACAACTCTCTTATAACTGTATGGATTCTTCCACGAACGGACCGTAAATAAATGGCCCGAGAACGAATGTCCGAATAAATCTGTTTTCCGAATATGACAATCCTTTTCAATTTGATTGAAGTGCATTGACAGTCAGATTCTAAAGAAGAGAAAACAATATTCCGCCCACATTCCGCGCTATAATGAAGCGAATTTGGATCCAACAGAGCAGCAAAAAGTAGTACCAATCCTTCAGCTACATTGAAAAATCATCTGTATTTTTCCGGGAAATTTCGGGACTACCTAATTGGTAAGCCCCCATTCAATACTGAATTGCATTTAAAGGTGTTCCCAGAGTTCGGCATTGTGAGCATAACTAGAGAAGATGTCGTCGTTATGTGAAACATTGTCCAACTTTGAACCCTCGGCTTCGTGACATAAGAAATCTGAGTTTGTTTTGTCGTCGAGGTCTTGATTTTTCTTGCTGTACTTGCTAAAAGGGGATAATTTTGCCAGTAAATATCTATTCGAAACAGACGAATTTTTTACACGAATATTGCTCTTTATTCATTAAGAAGAATTCTCAAAATCCGGCCTAATTAACCGAATATTTAGAGTCATACGAATTTGAATAAATCTACGAGCCAGCCTATTTTGGATCACCTGGTAAGTGAGGCCAAGAATTTATTTTTGTTTTGACATGAAAATGATCAACTTGGCCATCTTGAGCATTCATTGGACATGACAAAACCAGCTGATTTACTCACCCTGTTTATTAATGTGATGACCTCCGCTAGTGCGTGTATGGTTTAACATATCTTTAATATATTTCGGCCATTGAATCTCTTGTGAGTTATTTCTTCGTTGTATCGGAACTTGAAAAACATTAGCACGTTTGTCTGCACCTAGACATTGAACTAGTTCCACTGGTTGTCACCTGCTTATAGGTTGTGGGTGTACATCTTCCGAGTCCCGATACGATGCCTGTAATGCTATTGCCTGTAGCTACAGCTATTTTCCCCTATTTTTTGCGACGTTCATAGTGTAACTGAAGCTGAATTGTCCATGTCGATTTGGATATTGTCGCTGCTTTTTTTTCCGCTACCGCCATTTTCGCCCCTGCGTTCCATCACCAGCTTTTTTATTTATGTGGAGCCGGCCGTAAGAAACAGAACGAACAGAGTCTTCGAATTTGCCTCGAAGTTTTCCACTTACATTGTGCGCTTAGTTCTTCTTCCTGGATTATGCCGTTTTGGAGGACATGAAGTGGCCTCTTTTCATTTTTAAGTTGTGCCACTTTATTTTCTCGACTGATGCGAAAAATTTTGTCAGAAAAAATATGTGCTGACATGTTAGTGGGTCACTCAAAATCACTTTAGAATTTTTTACTCGCCTCTTCGCATTATTCCAACGTAGATAGTAAATATGTTCTATAAGAGTTTGGGGCCCATCAGTACCATATGCTATTAGGTGCAGTTCTTACTTAATAAATAGCCTTACAAGACTAGGTAAGACTGTTTCATTTGAATAAGTTAAACCATTTCCTCCTTAGCAGTCTTTGTATCTGCTGTTCGATTCGCCGAAGTGTCCATTCAAATCCCCAGCGATGAAAAGCATTTCTTTCCTTGATGTTCCATTTAGAAGCTCATCAAACTCGGGCTAAAATATTTTATTACCATCAGTAATACACTTTGTACGCTCTCGTTTGCAAGGCCAAGTACAGAGGCCTGTTTCTAACATTTCATATATTATATCGATTCACTTTGTATCTTGAACTCATATCTTATTAACGTTGTCGTAATACGTTTTCTAGCTTGAAAATTTTACCCATCGTTGTACGGCATCCCGGTTTGCTATACATAGTCTATTTCGGAAAAACAGCACTTTTCTCACCCTCAGGATTACTTGTCCATTGTACCTAGGGGTAGTGTACGAGTATTCAGAAATAAAATGCACAAGCGTATTTTGAAGAACCTCTGAAAAGTTGGCTTTTCTATGATCTTACAGGGGACATCCTCGTCGGTAACTTACGCATTCAGTTCGTTTGCAAGCAACGAACATACCCTGCCCTTCAATGTCAGATGCAATATTTTCAAATGTAGTACTCTAATATTTACTTGCGCCGCGGCGGGAGGTTCCTTTGTAAAACGCAATTGAAAACCCGATTAAATGTACCCCAGTTGCTTTATACTCGTAGTAGCCTAGATTTTTTCACATAACATATGTTGATACGGATATACTGTTAAGCAATATAAGGGCTGTCGTGTTAACGCATTTAATAAAACTTGACATTTATTACTCAAGGCAATATCCTTTAACACAGCAAAATCTATAATCATTGCTTTTTTAAATGCCCCTTTCGAGGCTTATGCCCGTACACTTAAATATCTTAGCTTAGCTATAAATCCAAACAAATTTTATTTTAAATTATTTTTTTTTATAAAAATTCCTTTTTTCCGTTGAGAGCGGTTGAAGAATACGTCATTGCGTTCTAATCTACTTACAAAAAAGAATCTTTGGTTTGAAGGGATAATTAAAAAATTATAGCTTGCAGACTGGTCGGCGAACAATTTTGGCATCAGTTACGCGCTTTGTCTCAGTTTTGGAAAATCACTTCATAAATCTGATTCTTCACGGAATTTATCGAGTTTTTGAGCGAACTTTTTTTCATCTATCAACTCCACACTCCTTACAGTTCTCGTAAACAATTCCGTGACAGAACCACCCAAAGGTTTTCCATGGATAGAGGTGTAGACTATAGGCGGGCCATTCCAAAACCTGGACCTTTTTCAACATAACCGAATCTTTGATTTGACTGGTAGAATGAATGGCTACCTCACTCCATTCTTCGACAAATTTACTGTCTCCAAATTCTATTAAATTTTCTTCTAATAACCAAATGTAGTTGGAATAAAATAAAATAAAATACCACCTTGATCAAAAATTTTTCGGAATTTATTCAGAAAATTAAAAACACAAGTTTAGTCATCTACATCTATATTGTCCCCTTCAAAGTAATCCCCATCGACTGCAACACACTTATGCCGGCGCTTGATCCAATCCTCGAAACATTTTTTATATACGGTTTTCGATATGTCCATCAGTGCTTCCTGCGATTTTTCCATTACTTCCTCTCGGCTGCTGAAACGCGTTCCCCGTAGTATTTTTTTACGAGTAACTCGCTTGAACAAAAAGAAGTCACAGGGAGCCAAATCAGGTGAATTCGGTGGCTGTTGGATGGTATTTGTTGCATTTTTCGTCAAAAAATTACGAATAATGATGGCACTGTGCGACGCGACGGTGCGTTATCATGATGCAAAATCCACGAGTTTTCTGCCTCTTTCGGCGATCATGATGCACTACACCGTTGTAATCCTTTGACTGAAAATGACGTGGGTTTATTGGTCTCGGCTTACTTGGTGAATGCCATTCACTTGCCTGATGTCTGGATTGCTTGTCGTACTCATAAACCCACGTCTCGTCTCCAGTAATGATCCTTTTGATGAATGTGGGATCGGATTCAGCCTCGCAAATCATCTCTTTTGCGACGTCAACACGGTCTCTTTTTTGCATGAAATTGAGGTCTTTTGCCACCAACTTTGCTGCTACACAACGGAAACCCAAATCATTAACCAAAATGTCTTGGACGGATCCATAGGCAATGTTTAAGTCCTCCGCTATCTCTCTGATGGTTAATTTGCGGTTATTGACCAAAATTTCTTTTACGAGTACTTCATCAATGTTTTCGTCGGTTTTCGATGTCGATGGTGTGCCACTGCGTTCACCATCTTCGATTGACTCACGACCACTTTTGAACCGCTCGTGCCACTGGTAAACGACCGCTTTCTTTAGAGAATCGTTGCCGAAACACTTTTCCAACATTTGCAAAGTTCGCGCACCATTAAATCCGTTTTTTAGGCAAAATTTAGTACAAGTTCGTTGTTGCAAATTGAAATCCATTTCTAAAATTGTAAAAAATCGCCAACACACACAAAATTGATGTACTCTTGGCTACGTAATTTTTGCAAATGTCAAGCTATGATGCTAAGATTTAGAGCAAATGTCAACAACAGATTTACCAACTTAACAAAAAAAAAATAGAACTCAAATCTGAACAATGGGAGCGCCACACGGCAGTGTGGTGCGGGAACTTTTTGATCAAGGTGATATGTCAAACTATTAACGATTCTCTAGTTTTTACACAACAGATTGCCGTCGGGACCGTCTAAATTAAACTTTTTCTTGCTGCTGAAGATGACATTTTTCCATTTTGCAGTCCCAGATATATATATGGTATTTTTAGATTAGCCTAATATTTTGGCTTCGTAACGTTTCTTAAATGCAGGTTTCTTCCTGCTTTTTATGAATCAAAATTGTACCTATGTAACGTCGAAGATCTTTTGCTTCCCTTCCGAAGTACAAAGCTTAAAGACACAAAATTCTTGTGAGCTCTAAGGTCACTGCTAAGTACATGTCTAACAATTAATACATGGAAAAAAAAAAATTGCCACACGAATTTGTAAATTCATAAAAGCTATTCAAAAAAATCACTGTTTAAGTCTTTCAAAGTTGCAAAAGTCTCAGTCAGGCATTTACGCAACACCCTCAACTGATTTCCCAATTTGGAATCAAGCCACAGCCTTCATAGCAATATTACAAAATACGACTATCTATAGTTTTATCCAACCAGAAAAATCTCTATTTATTGGCCCCACTGTGTCCAACTTGCAACAGCATCCATTTGGTCTATATGTGCAGACTGCATTTCATCCTTTAAATGGGTTTACTGCACCACGTAAATGTAAGTCGCCCAGTATCTATGATCACACTCCTTATCATCTTGGTCCGATATGTATTTTTTTCTCTTGCACTTTGGTTGGAGCAGTAGTTTTTTTCGTGTAACAAAACTAGGAAACCACATAACCACTGAACTCAAATAATCGCATTCAAATAGAGATACTTTTATACCAGACTCCACATCATCGCTCCCCTCGTTGTCGTAGATATTTGTATAGTTATGTTACACTTTTTTGGTACATACTCGTACATACATAAATTCAGGATACGAGTATATGGGCAATGGAAATCGATAAAGCCGAAGCTGTTAACCTACTTTTTGACGTAGAACTAGTATAGCTCAGTGTGCCATACACAAGCAGTAAGATTTGTCTTGATCGGTGTATTAGTGCTAAATACAATGGTATGAGTGCAGTCAAGCAAAAACGGATTCTACTGTAAATATTTATTTTACTTTCAAAACAAAAGCGCTTTTTGAATTATTAAATTAAAAATAACTCCATTTAAATGTAAATTAAGTCTAGATTTGACAAGGACCAAGGATATGGAATATGGTATCTCATGGTAAAGTAAATCTCGTATTTGTTTGTTTCACCTGTAAAAACAAAACAACAACACAAAACAAACACAGTCATAGTCTGAGACTCAAATATAAACAGCAATCGAGATACAGAATATGAGGGAACAAATACGAGCGGACGTGTTGTCCTTCGCAAAAAATATCTTAGTGTTTGTGTTACTTTCGCGTGTACTCGTAGTACGAGTATAACGCAAACTCACTGGCGTTCGTTCGTTTTGTGAGATATTCATTTCATATCCTGCCGTTTTGTTAGTATGCATGTATGTATGGATCTGTGTTCCTGTATACGAATATAGATATATGGGAGAAAGTTTCTGTTTCGGAATGGCATAGTTTAAATTGAGTAACGTGGCACTTTCTAACATTTGTATACCGAACGAGATGGCTTTCGTATCGTTTCGACATACAGTCCTGATTTTTGTGGATACCATCAGCTGATTTGTACTGTGCGTGTGTGTGAATAAAAATAAAAATTTAAAAATATCTCCTGCATCAAATTGTTTATAGTGAGAAGGGAATTTTATCGAAAATTTACAAATCAACAGAGAGTGACAATAATAAATTTTATGTTTTTTTTTTTTTACTCTAAAGTAAGTTTAAGACGGGAATTTATTTTTTTTTGTTTCGAGTGAAAAGTTACAAAAAGAACTAAGTACAAATCTGTATAATGTATACCTCCTCCAAAAAAAAAAAAACAAGGATTAACTACATTATGGAATGAAGAAGTACGACTTCCTTTTTGCGTAGTTCTGAAAGAAAATTTTTCAGAAATCCTCGTACCTTCAGAAACGAGTACGAGTACATACGAATATTATTGTATTTGTGCCTTCTCAATTCTCATATCTGTGTCAAATTTTATTCGGTATTCGTTATAAGAAAAAATCCTTGGATCCTAAAAATAAATAATTTTTTTTTGTTTTCTTTTGTCGTTTGGAACGACCTTCCAATTGTGTATGTGTTCCTTGTAAAGGTTTCTAAAGGAATTACTATCTGGGAAATGTATAAATTCAAATTTTGACGTAAAAACTTAAGACTGAAGTTTCATTATAATATTCGGTTTAATTAGGTTCTTGGTCTTGACCCCGTTTTTATATGTTTTCTGTTAACAGGTTCGTGACATACAATCGTCATAGAATTACGTTTTTTTTTTTGCTTTTTTTACGACGAAATCGATAAAATTTATATCTGAAAGGAGAGTGTAGACGAGTGTAGAAGTTTGTAGCTATTTTTAGAATTTTTCCTTTCTTTTCTCCTTGGTGGGATTCAGGTCGTTTACATTGTAGCCCGCGCCAAGTTGTCTAATTCTAAGTTTTACTCCAACCCCCAGACCGCAACAGAGATGGTAGTTGTGGTCGTATTCGGTTAAGACTATATTTTGTAGGAACAGTTTTTGAACTTATTGGTCATTTGAAAATCAGTTAGTCACTGCTTACATACAAAAATAATCACTTAGAGAAGTCATACGGCCTCATGATTCATGAGCGCTCATCATATTTAAGTACATTCGTAGGTAATTGTTTTATTTCGTCACATCGATAAGATACTGCTGTCAATCGCATAATTTCCTGTTTTTTTTTTGTTTTGATAACATCGTATTTACTGGCGCTATTGTTCAAGGCTGTTGGTCAATTAACCTGTCTACTTGTGATCTATTGCGTTTGATTTGTGGTTTTATAATTTAGAGTGCATCCATTTGAAGTAGTTCTTCAAGTTGATAATGGCTTGTGAGCTGATTTCGACCACTTTCTGTCATGCTTATTTCTAATTGAAACTTTTTGGCCAGTTGATGAGGTAAAAGATTTGTCAGCAACCTGTCATGTGAAAATTTCAAGTTATTTCCTGAACGTGATGATCAACGTCTTATCCAAGCAATACCCGTTGTCAGCGTCGTTATCCTTCACATATGTAATGAATGAAACTGCTGTCTTACTAGTAGCTTAGACTGCCTACAAATGTATCTGTATGTACATATCTGTATTAAAATATCAATATTTCATAAGCTTCCGTATCAACGTTTCTATTAACGAGATATGTCGCGGTTTTGAACAGCTTAACCATAGAGTTAACATATACGAGTATAAAGAATAAATATCAATAGATTTGAAGATCAATGCCATTTTTTTACGGATAGAACAAAACCTCAAATCACAAAAAAAACGTCTCTAGTTGGCTTGACGATTGGTTAACCATGTTCAATTGTTTATTGCGAATTAGTTCAATTAAATGGCGCTCTTTTGGAATGTGACCCCTTGCGCACAGGAAGCGCTCTTATTTTGACACACTTTTCAGCTCAACCACGGAGGCATTCATGATGCAGGAGTAGATGTCAGTGACACGCTCGCGGTTTCTCGGCTCTAGCTCTTCGGATGGGGTTGGTTCTTGCCACTACCCCGTGCATATCAATTCAACTTACCTTTTTGTTTCGTGCTGGAATTGTAAAAAAAAGGCAAATAAGGATAGCACTGAGAAAGCTACTTTACTTTATGTTGACTACACAGACGAACTTAAAAGAGAGGACGAGAGAAAGATGATAGAAAAAGCAGGAAATGAAACAACAAGATCACGTCTGTGTGGCATCACGACTGTGCAAGACCGGGACTTTCGCGCTTAAAACTAACTAATCCTACACTAACCTAAATCCTAAATACCGAACTTAAATGACGAATTAAAGCTAAAACTAAAATTAACTTAACCCTATGTACCCTACACCGAATAATAAGTCCCTAGGGGCACTTCTTCAGATGATGTAGCTATTGGAGGTTGCGATTTTGATAATGAGAGGAGAGCTCCGAGGAGCAGCTCGGACACCAGCCTGCTAGGACTTGCAACACAATCTCCGTAGAGGAACGATGTGTTTAGAACCGGTAACCACCATGCGGCCCAAAGGAAATGCCGAACCAGCTGATGTTCTGGACCTCACGACGTTCTCATACGACTTTCTACGATTTAGTACAGATCGTCAAGAAGAAAAACAACAGACCGAAACCTCAGAGGCAACAACCTACCACATTGATCAAAAAGTTACCGGAAGTTATTTAGAAAATTTTAAATACAAATTTATTCATCTAAATCTATATTGTCCCCTTCAAAGTAATCCCCATTGACTGCAACACACTTATGTCAGCGCTTGATCCGCGCTGGATCGATATGTCCATCAGTGCTTCCAGCAATTTTTCCATTACTTCCTCTCGGCTGCTGAAACGCGTTCCCCGTAGTGGTTTTTTACGAGTAACTCGATTGAACAGAAAGAAGTCACAGGGAGTCAAATCCGGTGAATTCGGTGGCTGTTGGATGGTATTTGTTGCATTTTTTGTCAAAAAAATTACGAGTAATGATGGCACTGTGCGACGGTGCGTTATCATGGTGCAAAATAAACGAGTTTTCACTACACCGTTGCGTTGTAATCCATGAAAACCGTGAGCATTGCCTTCTTTTTTGATTGGAAATGACGTGGGTTTATTGGTCTCGGCTCATTTGGTGAACGCCATTCACTTGCCTGATATCTAGATTGCGTGTCTTACTCATAAACCCACGTCTCGTCTCCAGTGATGATCCTTTTGATGAACGTGGAATCGGATTCAGCCTCGCAAATCATCTCTTTTGCGACGTCAACACGGTCTCTTTTTTTGCATGAAATTGAGGTCAAAATGTGTTGGACGGATCCATAGGCAGTGTTCAAGTCCTCCGCTATCTCTCTGATGGTTAATTTGTGGTTATTGACCAACATTTCTTTTACATCATCAATGTTTTCGTCGGTTTTTGATGTCGATGGTCTGCCACTGCGTTCATCATCTTCGATTGACTCACAACCACTTTTGAACCGCTCGTGCCACTGGTAAACGACCGCTTTCTTTAGAGAATCGTTGCCGAAACACTTTTCCAACATTTCCAACGTTCGCGCATCATTAAATCCGCTTTTTACGCAAAATTTACTCGTAATACAAGTTCGTTGTTGCAAATTTAAATCCATTTCGAAAATTGTAAAAAACCGCCAACACACACAGAGATAGATGTACTCTCGGCTCCTTAACTTTTGCAAATGTCAGATTTATAGGGAATGTCAACAACAGATTTACCAACTGGAAGCGCCACACGGTGGTGTGGTGCGGGAACTTTTTGGTCAAGGTGGTATAAAGCGGTTCCCGTATTGACAGGGATTCCGGAAATTTCCGGGGAAGAATTTGACTCCCATCCCTCGGAAGATGAGAAATTCGAGAATCGACAAACATGAGCTAGAGCCGAGCAACCGCGAACTTTCCACTGCTATCTACTCCTGCATCATGGATGCCTCCGTGGCTGACTACACTCCTTACATGGTGGTTAGTAAAATATTACAATCTAGTCCTAGGAAAACGTGTAATAAGCAATTTTATTTTGACTTCTCTACTATTATAAGATTGGAATGAAGTCCTGTCTGTACATTGAAGATGTTTTCAAAAAAAAAGCACTTGGGTTACGTTGTATGTTAGGAGGTGTCTGTTTGTCTGCTTATTGGTTTGTCCGAGCATCACAAAAAAAAACTACTGAATCAATGGCTGCGGATAGGACGTTTTCATCTCGCGAACCCGCTGATTCCTTCTAATTTCCCTTCCAGTTCAAACGACCCCAATTCCCTCTGGGCCTCATCATGACCATCAACAAGTCGCAGGGCCATACGCTAAAGACGGTTGCTGTAGATTTTCAAACACCTTGCCTCAAACGCTTGCTTATCGAGAACCAAACAAGTAATGTAGTTTACTGAGAAGCAATACCGTTTGGTTTGTTTTGTTTCCCTCCCGCAATTCACTTCACTCCCAGCGTGTCTGAACAATGTAACATGTCTCTTAGTGACTCAAAACCTGGCGAATTCAAAATATTGTACTAATATACGAGTGGCGTTCAATATATTCTCGGTATCGATATGAAGGAAAATGCGAATTCAATTTAAATTGTTTTTATTTTTCAATATAATCTCCCCTAACATCAATGCATTTGTTAAATCTTGAGATAAGCTTTTTTAAACCCTCAAACAAATAAATTTCCTCTTTCTCTGCAAAATACCCATTTATTGCCGACTTGAGTTCTTCATCATCCGAAAATCTTTTTCCACGAAGACATTTTTTCAAATCCGGAAACAGGAAATAATCACTAGGGGCAAGGTCTGGACTATAGGGTGGGTGTTGGATTTCTTCGAAACCACAATCTCGCGCTGCAGCCTTGAAAACTCGCGCCGTGTGAACAGAAGCGTTGTCATGAAGAAGCAACACACCCGCTGCGAGTCTACCCCGTCTTTTCTTTTTAATTTCCTCCCGCAAATTATGCAAAGTGGAAGCGTAGGATGTGGCGTTGATGGTTTCACCTTTTTTTTTGTACTCAATGAGCAAAATTCCCTTTGAGTCCCAAAAAATTGTGGCCATGAGCTTCCCGGCAGACGGAGTGACTTTGAACTTCTTCGGGGGGTCTGTTCCTTTTTTATGCCACTGCATGGACTCTTGTTTGCTTTCAGGGTCATAGTGGTGGACCCATGTTTCGTCCCCAGTAACAATTCGATCCATAACACCGTCCGCGTTCTCACTACACATCTCCAAAAGCTCTCTACAGCATGCGATTCTCACTTTTTTCTGAGGCGCTGTGAGCATTCGTGGCACCCACCTTGCACTGACCTTTGAAAGGTTAAGATGGTCATGAAGAATGGTGTGAATGGTACCAATTGAAAGCTTGGGGATCTCTGCCATCATTTTCACCTTTATTCGGGCATCCTCAAGAACAAGTTTTTCGACTTCTTTGATGCTTTCTCCCGTACAAGCAGTAGCCGGGGCGCCGGAGCGGGGGTCGTCTTCAATGCTCTCTCTGCCTCTCTTGAACTCACTTGACCACTTTTGCACAGTTGATAATGAAGGTGCGGAACCCTGGTAAACAGCCACCATCTCTTCATGAATAGTTTTTTGACTTTTTCCTTGCTTAGTGAGAAATTTAATTACAGCGCGATGCTCAATTTTCACCATCGTCGTCTCAGTTGCCATTATGATTCTGTTTAACTAGAGATAAAACGCGAATTAATAATCACATTTATATGAAATTTTACACGAATGCACTAAAATAATAGTATTACTTGCTTAATAAGTCAATTTATATATACAACCACAGCTTCACCCCGATACCGAGAATATGTTGAACGCCCCTCGTAAATTCAATAAAAATGAGTTAAACCTTTACTTTAGATTTACCTTTGTAAAACATGACATTAATTTCTTATTGTTTTTCCATTTTGTTTTATTTTTTTTTTTAAGAACTCTCAAGAGGATATCAGAATTTTTTAATCAAAAACTTAACACCTCACACGATTTTACCATAGTCGCCTGCAAAAATATTTGTCGGGATTGAACGGCTGACCGTCCGGCTGACTTGGACCACGTCCACCCACTAAAATTCTTATCCATTAAAAGCCTATGTAACATTCGCCTCCTTGTTGGCCAACTAGTAAATTAATAAAAGAATTCTAGATGAAAAGTGCATACATACTAGTAATTATTGTACATGCGTTCTGCACAAGTTCAAAAGGTTTGGTTCATTTCGGTCTTCGCACTAGATTCGAATGGCCCAAGAGCTGGGTGGTTTCAGGGTTCGAATGGTGGTGAAGTCGATGTTCGTGTTTTAAGCGAATCTATGTGTTTCATTCTGTATGCATTCTAGGTCCTGGGGTCTGTAAAGGTCATCATTCCAAATGTGAAGAGGTACATTTAAAGCACCTTATTTTGAAAGCGTTGTATGATTTGAACGTTGCTTTTTTTAATACCATAAGTCCATATGGGTTTATGACTTTCTTCTAAAACAAATCTTTGTTGTATGTTGATAGGCAAGATTGAATTTCTAACTTCCAATACATTTTTCTGTAATGAATTCCAATCTCTTGTCTTTTTTTCTTGACATCGTGCTCGCATTTTTAGCGAAATTTCGCAACTAAAGTCATTACAAGATACTTTGCACCATTTGCGTACGGTATGGCTTGATATTAATAAATACTAGTATGTGCAACACTTACGTACTTTCCCCTCTTCCTTTTCCAATTTTGAATGCGCCAGACCGCTTCTGGTGGTCCATGAGTTGAGTCCACATTACTTTCCTCAACTGTCATTAAAACGTGTCATCAGCATTCGTGGTGTATTTTAACGTTGGAAGATCGTAAGTTTACAAAAGACGCAGTTTCTGGTCCAAGCACACTCCCTTGGGAAATATGTATTTTTCTCTTTTTTTTACATCGAGAAAGACTGTAGAACAAACTTTTTTCTCTTCAAGGGCATGCCTGCCATGCCTAATCAGTGGTAGAATGTTTCACTCGGGAGCCAAATCGATAGTTTGGAATAATATATTTTCGTTCTATAGTTAGTAGCAGTCTTTTTGATAGCAGTCCATCAACAAGTTT
This sequence comes from Volucella zonaria, assembly GCA_963966105.1. NCBI lineage: Eukaryota > Metazoa > Arthropoda > Insecta > Diptera > Syrphidae > Volucella > Volucella zonaria. Next base: position 105,170,461 of record OZ014532.1, on the reverse strand, counting down.
GGACATTATCCGCAGCAAAGATATTCGCTGAAAGAATGATGCTCCGTGAGGTGGTTTTCCCAGTTTGGCTATTGTGGTAACTTCATTGCGATAATGATGCATGTACTCGTAAGCTTTGAAATTGCCTTTTTTTGGGAGCTACTTGGGCAATTATGAGCTCAAATCCTGGCGTTCTCTTACATTTAAATTTTCTATTTCCTTTCTCTCTTCAGATGACGATGTTTTGCATTTTTCTTCATGTTCTTCGCTAAACAAATCATCATGCTTCCCTGTTTTTAGTTGGAACATTTCCTCCAGATACTCTGCAAATCTTTCAGCTTTTGACTTGTTGATTTTAGCCCATTTTCCATCCTGTTTTATGATGGGAGGAACGTGAATGATTGATCTCATCCTTTCCAGAGTGAGTACTCTGCATTTTTATTATTGCTTAGATTTTGTATAAAGAAACGTTATTGCTCCTTGGATCGTGTTGGTGTAAGTGTTTCCATTTCCTCTTGAAGACTTAATTTGAAACTTACTCAGTCCTGTATTATATACATTCTGAATAATGTCCTCACTCACTTAGGATCACTTGAATAGGTGAAAGGTCCAAGCTTAGATCTTGACCTGCTTCAATTTCCAACGAGTTACTTGAGATATTGTTATCTATGAAGAAGTCAATTAAGTCGGTGATTTTTTCTGGATCAGTTGTTCACTCAGCTTTGTTGTAGATAGGGCTTCGAACCCTTTCTCATTTATTGCGTTAAGGGGTTATCTTCCTTCGGTTGTGGTTAGCCTGATCTCCAATACGTGGAGTAAGTGCGGCAAATATGGCCTACCCTTAACATTTTTTGAAATAAAACCATGAAATTAAGTCGAATTAATTTATTTGTTTTTTAAACAGTCTTACAAATAATTAAGCTTTCAGTCTTTAGAAACCCGAATAATAAAGAAAAACATAACAAAAAGATATAAATGAAAAATTAAAGGGACTTCATATTTTAGTTTGTAAAAAATTGCGGCTAATATGGTCTACCTTGTGTTAAATATGGCCTAGGGTGCATACAACACATTGTGCAATAGATGCATCTAGCATCCGTCTGGTCACTTCTATCAGTATTTAGATCTGAAACGTCCTATGGAATGAAGTCCTCCTCATTTTCTGATGATGAGGACTGGGTTTTGCGATAGCTTCTCTTTTTTCTTACCATGCTTTGTTCATTATTTTCGTTAAACCTTAAATTTGTAGGAACCATGTAAAATTAAAAATAGCGCAAAAAAGACGTTAACATTATTGGATTAAAGCCTGAATATATAAGATATATGCATATTTATATAATTTTTTTTGAATCCCCATGATTGTTCTTCTTTAACTATTTTTCATCTCTTTTCTTGATGGATTCTCGTAAAGCTAGCTTGTAGGGAGATGATGAAATCCGTTCTGATTTTCCTCGTTTCCTTCCACGAGTTGAAGGTTTTTTTACTCGAACAGGTATAGGTGAAATTTGATGTGGAGTTACCAGAGTTGTTGATTCCGAAATACATTTTATCTCAGTAGAAGTCGAAGGTTGTGAATGTTTATTCGGCTCATCTTGCTTAGACTGCGTCATGTCTCCATTATTTTCAAAAAGATATATCCCTGTTTGAGCTTTTAAAAAGGCTCAACCAAATAGCTAAATTATATCATACTGTGTTAGAGCCTTCGTGTTGTTTATGGTTCAGCGTCTATGTAATTTCTTCAGTCAAACATTTTTTGAGAGGTCCCATGAAAGTCTTATCTAAGGGTTGATTTTGTGATTTGAATGCGGAAGTATAGATAGCATCTGAATTTTATTTGTTCGAGACAGGTCTATAAGTTCTATATTCCTGGTGTGGCTTGAATGCCAGCCCATTATAAGTAATACAGGTGAAGATGCCGTTGGTTCCATTGCTGTTAAAAAATGTTTGAACCACTTTGTAAACAAATTTGTCCGTACCCATCCTGATGGATGATTAGCATATATTGAACCCGGCGGTGCACCTTTCATGAGGTGTGGATTGTCTCTCTTTCGCTCAAAAATGAACATAGGAGGCACAAATGACCCCCCTGCACTCATGCACAAAATCGACGTAACAAGTGATTCCCTTTCAGCAGATGTTAATGCTCCCACCTTTTTTCGACTTTTCAAAGCCAATACCTTTGGCATTTAGGCTGGAACTACCGAAATCTCCGTCTCATCCATATTAAAAATAGTATTGGGGGTAAAATGGTACTTGGTCATGAGCATTTCTAAATTGTCAAAAAAAATTGCTACGTTTTGTTTTGAAAATCCAGAAGCACGGGCTAAAGACATTCCAGTCGGCTGGCGGGATGACAGAGATGGATGACGTTTTAGAAATTATAGTAGCCAGTCCTTCTCGCAACTTCCTTTATGGATTGCCAATTTGGTTCTTTATAGCTAGGTTAGACCAAATAGTTTCCCTTCCATTTGCAGGTAATAGTCTACTAGAGACTATTCGAGTTCTGGAGGCAAATGGTTTTCCTGCCTAGTTTGGCACTTACCACTTCCTCCAAAGGCTTATCCTTTGTTGCCACTAAACGTCTCAGTGTGGTTCTTGGGACATTGAACATTTTTGCTGCCTTTAAAAAGCCCATCTCTTTGAGGTTTACGACAGTGATTGCTTTCATCATATCATCCTTGGCCCACGTGTGTCGTTGTTTTGTGCACTTGCTAGAGTTTAAAGCCATGCTTCCTACAAAAGAAAATAAAACAAAACGATAAATTTCAACGAAGGTCACGTGTTAAATATAGCCTACTAGGTCGAATTTAAAACACATGGGGTAGCCATATTACACACTGTATTTTTATTATTAATTTTCAATTTAAACACACTTCATGAAGTTTTGTTAAAACTCTAAATCACTGAAAATAAGAAAATATTCAACACTATTCAATCTTAGAAAGGCACTATGAAATTTACAAATATTCGCTGTGAAAACATTCACCAACAAATTACTACAAAAACGTTAAAAAAACAGTCACACTCAATATTTTGTACGTCCATAGCGTGCCACGATTGATTGAGCCGTAACCGGTTTGAATGTGCTTGTAATGAATGGAATTTTAACTGCATGCGTTTGTGTATTGAGGAAATATTATGGTGGGCCATATTACCCACGTGGGCCATAATTGCCGACCTTACTCTATTCTTCGCATTAAAGTCTCCACCGATGATAAATTGTTGTCCCAATTGATCGAAAAGTTCTCAATATTCGTTTTTTTTTATATCGAGTTTATGAGGGTAGTATACCATATGCTAATAACAACTATTGCGTAGTTTGTTGTCTTTGAGTTATTTTAAAACATTCTACCCTCTGAGTTCCATAGATGATTCCTTGGTGAAGTGATTTTCAGAATCGAGGCAAAGTTCTATTTCGTTTATGTCCACGACTGCCTGTAATTCTTTTTCATGGTGCAACAGTTCATTTGCTGTCGATCTCTATTCTTAGTGATCAAATCATAAAGTTACTTTGATTTTGGAGCAACTCCACTGGAGTTGTCGAGATAGGGAACGGATGCCTTTTCATAAGGATGGACTGCACGATTTTTTTTTAAATCGTCTTCTTATTGGTCTTAAGAAATGGAAGTAGTAATGCTCAACAGGCGAGCAACTTTCTCAATACGAGTAGATGGCTCCAGCTGTAAGTGCTGGGCAATTTTGACATATCCAAAACATCATGAACCAAGCTTAGACATATGGTCAACAAACCGTTTTGACGGATTAGTGATTTTGGTTTGGCGTCATATACTTTTGGTTGTGTAAAAATGTCTGATTTCGTGTCAATTAATCGTCATTTGCGGGAAGTGTTGATTTTCTTCTTTCATTCGAAGAAAACGGCGGCTGAAGCGCATCGAGAGCTCCAGAAGCTTACTGATACTGCTTTAATGAAACAACACCGCTTCAAAGACGGTGATTTCGATGTTGACTATCGTCCACGTGAAGGAAGGCCAAAATCCTTCGAAGACGTTGAATTGGAGGCATTGCTCGATATGCATTGCCCTGATTCGTGCGAAACGCAAGAAGAGCTTGCGTTACCCGCCAAGCCATTTCCAAACAGTTGCATGCGAAAAACGTCCACAATACGAGCGGATGCACAAAAAGCGATTCTACAGCATGACAACACTCGGCCCCCTGTTGCCAAGTCCGTTAAAACCTACCTGGAAACGCTCAAATGGGGAGTCCTACCTCATATTCCCCAGATATTGCCCCGTCCGATTATTACTTGTTCCGTTCGATGGCACATGGTCTGGCTGATCAACAGTTCCGCTCATAAGAAGACATCGAAAAATGACTTGATTCGTGGATAGCCTCAAAATATGAACACTTTTACCGTAACAGTATTAGAGCTCTACCACAAAGATGGGAAAAAGTAGCAATTGGCAATACTTTGAATGATTCATTTATAGGTAACCATTTTATTACAATAAAGTTGCATTTTCATCAAAAATAACTAAGTGACGCACTTAATGTTTTGTCAATTTTGTTTGCTTTTGAATAAATGGATCATTTGCCTTTTCCCTTGTATTAGCATGAGTTTTGTGTTTTCATTCGTGAGGGTTTGCCTTTCAACTAACTTTTTCTTGCTGTTTGACATCTTCTGTACCTCCCTGATTGCACTTTATGCACTTTGATGGCTTATTAGATGGTTTGTTACAATCTTGGGTGTGAAGATTGAAGATTCGAGATGTATCTCGAATGTTTTGCTCTGTACTCAGAGATTCTTCTGTCGAATATGCTCTACATTCTCTAGCCCTATTGATTGTTGTAACTTTGTTGGTTATATCAGGATCCTGTAGTTGTACACCATGTATTACCATATAAACCAACGTTTATTTGAACAAGGCTATTCCCGATCAGTGCCTGGATGATATTCATTACCGCGTTGATATCGTTCCTCTTCTCTTCATATTTTATTAACTGTTGAAATATGTAAGGCTTCATGTTTCTCCCATATATCCGCGTTGTTACTGCACCGCTATGCGATTGAATAAATCTTCACACTTTCACAGGCTATTCTATGGCTGGATCAGTTCTTGTATCTAAATGATGAATCGATCTACACCTTAAGACTACCAAGAACGATGGTTTGCTATCAGTATAAGCAATTTATACCCCTGCGACAAATTGTTGGCCTCCCAGTCCCTCAAGAAGAATTGGTATCTCCCAGCCTACAATTCCTTACTGTCTCTGAAGGGGCGGGAGTGAGATATTTTCTCATAAGGAGAAGATTTCACTTTCGGAGGTTTCGATTGGCGTCCGAAATAGGGTGGTGACGTCAGAAAAGTAGTTACTTCTTTTTTTGGTTTTTAGCGTTTTGGTCACCAGGACAGGCCTCAAGTTAAAGCTCACCCATGATGCCTGGAATTTTAATAAATTCGGCTTTATCTTCCTCTAGGTATGGCTTACCCAGAAGATGTAGACGTGTTCTGCTTAAGCGGTTACTGTGGCAAAGGATATGGTCTGCTGTTTCTTCGTCCTCGTTGCACATACGACAGTTGCTGTCTTGTGCTATTATTCCCATAGTTGTAAGGTCTTTTTTGACTTTGCAGTGACTCCTTAGGAATCGGGTTACTGCGTGTATCTGACCCTTCTGAGCTGGCTGTAGGAGGTGTTTTGTTCTTTTGTCAGAGAGAATATAAATGTTTCTTTTGGTGACAGAACTGTTTAAGTTCTCCTTAACGCAGAACCCTATTGCGTGCATCTCAGCTTGAAATACAGAGATGCTACTTGCTACTTTCGTACAGTGAGGTATTGGTAGTTTCACTGTATGTGCTTGCGCCAATTCCTTCGTCTGTGTTGGATCTATCAGTGGATCTCTTGTGAACAAGGGTTTATTCCGTTCCCAGTTCTGTCGGCTAGGGTTGAAGTTGGACTTATTCAGACAGTTGTCTGGAAGAGTAATTTCTAATAGTTCATACAGCTTATGAGTTCTAGTAAAAGCTCAGGGTGTATTTTGGAGTTATTCTCATCCACTGAGATAAGCATGTAGGCGTAAGCCAAAATTTCCTTCCGTATGTGGGTATGAAGAGATGGGAGGTTCAGCAAAACATCAAATGCTGCGGTGGGTCCTGTTTTCATTGTTCCCGTAGTACACAGACAGTCAAGTCTTTGAAGTTTGTTTTGTCCAACCTGTGCAGACTTTTGTTTAGCTTTATGCCACCATATTGGAGATGCATAAGTGACCATACATCCACGGTGACATTTTTGGGATAAGGTCGCAGCTTTTACCCCATTAGACTTTTGCTGGTCCATAACAAGATCTACGGTTTTTTTTATATGTGTATTCCAAGTTCGTTTTTGACCTAGGGTAACCCTTATGAATTTCATTTTACTTGAGAATTTTATGGTTTCACCAAAAAGTTTTGGATCGTTAAGTTTGCCCAAAGTTCTTTTCTTGGGGAAAGCAGCTATGATGCTCTTTTTCGGGTTGACGTTTAGGCCAACTTTCTTGCACCATTCAGCAACAAGTTTGAGTACCGTCTGGCGGAGTTCCGAGATAGTTTCTTTGAATTTGCCTCTGATAATCATCCCTACATCATCAGCATATCCGTGGACATCAAAATCGTCGTTGGAGACGTGGCTGGAAAGAACACCACCGTGGCGGCAATCCATAACGTTGATTCTGTCACTGCCGAATGTAGCAGTGATATTTCTACTATAAACCATGTGCTTTATCCAGTTACATGTGATGTTATCTGCTCCTGTCTTTTGGATGCATCTGTATATCTGCGCGTGTTCGGTGTCTGTTTGGTGTCGTCGAAAACACCTTCAATGCCAAGGAAGCAGCCCACCGCAATTGCTTTGTCTCTGAGGGGTTTCCTAATCTTTGTGGTGGGTTCTTGGAGCATGCGTTGTTGATTTTGCTGGTTGGTAGACATATTTGCTTTTGTGAAACAGATTCCTATATAGTGGACCATCCCTGGTATGTCTATCAAGTATTTTTTCCAGTGTTTGATTTCGGTAGGTCAGTTAGTGTACTACCTGCTTTGGGCATAACCTTAATCGTAACCTCAGCCATAACTTGCTCTGACTATGTTATTAGAAGTGGGGTTATTAGCGTAATACCTCTTTAAAGAAGTGCTAGGAAGGTTGCATATCCACTTTGAATGGGTCAAAGGAGTTGATGGCCGGTTTTATTTTGCCTTCATGAAATATTTCCTTTGACTTTTTCCTCTCTGGTTGGTCTATTGGTCTTTCTGTGGAGAAGATTATCGGGAGCAATGGATGTGGTGGTGGAATTTGGGAAATTGGTTTCGGCGAAGCGCTGTAGCGTCTGTAGACCGCTTTCTACATAAATGCATTTGTTTTTTTCATTAATTCGATTTGATTTGCATGCTGTTTTGGTAGAATTCTGTGGACATGAGCGCTGCTTCGAATGTCAGGGAGATCTGGGCAGAACATTGGGCATATTCTCTTCTAATTTCTCGGTTATACTATAAGTGAATGTTTCAAAGTACTCAGATCATTCTTCTTTCTGGTTTCTATTCCACCATAGAGTAGAGCGTTTGGCTGACTTTTCTTCCTCTGGGCAAGCCTGATGATAGGCCGAGTTAATTACAGCGTTGAGACTTTCGCAGCAAAGTTCTAGACTCCCAATGAGTTCCAGGCTATGAGTTCTAGGCTATTCATATGTGTCCCAAGCTGTGGGTCTTGGCTGTATATAAAATTCGGAAATTTTGGAGCCTAATAGGAAGTTGAGACAGATTAGACAATGATCGGACATCGATTGTTCAGGTGAAACATGCCAGTTCCTCCTAAAGCTTTTTTTTATAAATGGAGTGCATAGGGGGTGGTCAACGATTTCTTCCCTAATTCTGTTTATAGTAATAGCAATATTTGTTTATTCTGTTACAATATTTACAGGTTTAACAAAAATTGGCGTTGGCTTTTGCCGTCAGTTGTGTAAAGTGTTGCAGTTTGCGCCGTTTAGGATGTTTGTGATCTCATTTAGTGATAGGGCATTTTTTCCCCAAAAGGATCGCCTGATTGAATTTAATAGGGGACACGTTCCAATAAAATGCCGGACATCCTCCTCGTTCCCAGTTTGCACAGGGTACATTCGTCTCCTCCGTTGTTTCTGTATTGCATATAGTTCAGGTGCAAAAGTTCGTCCCTGGCTTTGAATATTGTTGAGATGGCCTCTACGCTATTCCGCTGGATTTTTTTAACCATTTCGTTCAGTGTGCTCTCCCAGTTAGTTTCATTTCCGATTAGTTCGTGCAAGGGCACATTGTATTCTTGGCTGAGCCTTGACCGTTCCGCAAAGAAATTAAGGTTTCGGTTTTTAAGATACATAGCAACCTTGTGGGGAAGACGATGACTTGGTTAAGCAAAAACTTTTCTGATATAGAGGAAGTGCAGTCTAAGTGTGAAGACATGTAGCGTTGGCAGTCCAGTTTCCAGATGTAACATGACATGTAAGTTGGTGTATTTTCAGGCAGCCTAAACAGTTTCTTAAGGAAGTATCTTTGGAGTTTTTCTACCCTTTTCAAAATGCCAAGCGCCCCCCCCCCCCCCACACTTGTGCTGCATAGCACATTATTGACCTCATTACCACCTCGAAAATCTTGTACTTCACACTTGGTGCAATATTCCTTTTCCCCAGAATTCGCACGAATCTAAACGATTCTTTCAGTTTCTCTAGCAGGTGTTTTTTAAAGGATGCCTGTGAGGTGACCAGAACTCCGAGGTATTTGTATTCCTTGACTATATCCAGTTCCACGTTCTGCCAGGTCCATTTTCCTTTCCTTGCTTGACGCCCCCAACCATTTCGAAAAATCAAGACTTTGGATTTGCTGGTATTAACTTGCAGGTTCCACATACGGCAATACTGTTGCAGCTTGTTAATCATAATTTGGAGCATGATTGGGGTTTCTGCGAAAATAACGATGTCGTCGGCGTAGAGTAAGAGTTTTATAGGAAATCCCTCAAGAGGCAACCCGCACTGGAGAAATTCAACTAGATCATCCAAAAATATTGAAAACAGAAGAGGACTTAAAAGACATCCTTGCTTTACTTCAGAGTTTGTTTGGAACCGATTAGACAAGATATTCCCGTCCCACACCGCCGCTGTATTGCCTTCGTAAAATTGTTGCAGAACGTTTAGAACTTTTGTGGAGACTCCTGTGTTGCTGAGTTTAAGAAATAGTGATCTTCTATCGATGGAGTCAAAAGCTCAAAAGCTGCTTTAAAGTCTACAAAGAAAGCGTATAGTTTTTTACCTCGGTCCAAGTAAATCCGAGCGATGTTTGTGAGAGTAAATATGTTGTCAATCATGGAGTACTCCTTACGGAACCCGGCTTGAAACTCGCTTAGCTGGTCGTTTTTACATATCCAGGTTGTTAAGCGCTCCAAGATGACTCCGGTAAAAATTTTGTTAACAGTTGGATGGATCATTTGGATCTGCTTTCTTGAGAATCGGAAAAATTATACTTTTTTTGAAAGCTTCTGAAACTTCGCCGGTTGTAAATATATAATTGTATGTTTCCGTGAGCTTCTGCAGGAAGTGGTCAGTTGCATTTTTGAAGAACTCATAAGCAATACGATCTTACCCTGGAGCCTTATTCAGGCAGCACCTATCTATAACTTTTCCAACTTCCTGTAGGGTTATGGGGGAGTCTAAGGGGCTTACTTCGGAATTCCGCAATGCAAATTTTATTTCATCCCTGTCCAGTGGTGGATTCAGAAATTTTTCGAAGTATTCCGCCAGAATAGTCGCTTCAACCTTGACTCCTTGGGCAAATAACGTACCATTCAATGCTTTAGCCAATTTCCAAAATTACTTGCTGTCTTTGGTGTGCGTAAGTTTTAGCGACAAATTATTTATGTAGAGTTTTTGTTTTCTTGACATATGATTTTAAAGCTTCTGTTTGCTTGCTGGTACATACATTTTATGTGGTCGGTGCCTATGCGTCTTAGCAGACGAAGGTAGGCGAATGATTTTTTTTCTGGCTTCTTCACATTCCCAATCATACCAGGGCTGCCTTCCTGGTCTTTTTGTTTCTGTTTGCAAAGGTTTAGCTGCGTTCAAGATGTAGTTCGTGAGGATTTCCTTACCTCTAGCAGATAGAAGTTCGTTATTTTCTCTATTATTGATTTCCAGAGTAAGATTCGCTTTGTACCTTTCTAAGATTCCGTCTTTCCAGCGTAGTTTTGGAAGAAGGCAATTTTGCTGAACTTCGGTATTGGTTTGTTGCAAATTTAACTTTGACGGATATTGGTAGGTGGTCTGAGTATGTTGATTCGGAAACTTCTGTTTATATAGTTAGGGCTATTTCAAGATTATTTTTACACATAAATTCTAAAAGAGACTCACCTCTTTTGTTGATATTTGTTTGGTGGACGTTCGGATCACATTCAATTTTCAGGTGGAGTCTCCTTCTGTCACAGTAGTTCATGAGTTCTTGAAATAGCAGAAAGTCCAGGTCGAAGGAGTCCTCCGCCAGGTAGTCTAAGTATATTACTGCGTCAGTGTTACTGCCTTCAGTGGGTAGCTCAACTATTGCAACTGACATGTCTTTATTTGTGTGTTTTGGAATTGGAATAGCTGGTATATTCTGATTTAACTTAATACAAGCTCTAGGTCTTCCTTCATTTAAGGAATCGTAGAGTATCTCATCTGAGAGGCCCCTTATCCAGTCGTTCTAGGTGTGCGGCTCCTGGATAGAGGCTACATCTAGATGATCCTTATTAAATCTATGACTTGATACCGCAGAGGCGGCTTCTGCATAGTAAAAACAATTGCAGGGATATGTTGGCAGAAGTGCCAACAATTTTAGCTTCTCCAATGGATTGATTGGCTTCTGAGGACAAGTCTATGAGGACAAGTCCTGTGACGTCTTCAACCTTTGAGGTTCTTCCTTAGCCTTTTCCGATAGTTCCGCTAGCTGATAGTCCCAGAAGTGATGGGTTCAACTATCTGGTCAAAATTGATATTCCAATCCTCTAAAATGGCATCCTAAAATACCTGCTTCAACACCAATTTTATCTTTTTCATAAATTGAATTGGACGCTAAATATATGTAAATGCATGCTGTGATATGTAAATATCGTCTTTTATTAATTAGCTCATTCATTAGCTCGATTTAGCGGCTGGATCAGAAATTGAAAAGCAGGTTGTCAAGTGGACCCACAATATGATCAAGTGGGAAATCGATAAATCAAATGTTAAAGACCATATCCAAGTTTGGTTTTTTATTTCTGTTTTTTTTCTTAAAAGATTTTCTATTGGAAAATTCAAAGCAGCTTAGATAGTTGCACGTTCAACTCAAAATACATCTCCTACAATTACCCACCTAAGATATTGTATGATATTCCAATTGTTATTTACCATATTAGCCACCTGAAAAAACGTGCAAATATTTAAGTTTCTATTTCTAAGGCATTACCTACCAGTCAAACTAGTTGTTTTCTCTACAATAAAACACATGTACAATTTCAGAAAAAATAAAACCTTTTTTTTTTATCTGAAAAAAACACGCTCACCTCATTAGAAATAAATGGGAAGCCGAGGAAATGAAAACGAACCTTCTACTCGTGCCTAATGAACTTCATAAAGGAAATGTAAATTGTATACGAAAATGAATGCAGCAGGGAATGGGATTAACCTAATTTCGCTATCGATTGAATTCTTATTCAAATAAATTAATCCAATCGGGTGTTCCAAAAAATATCTCCCACCCAACTATTTACCCACAGTGCTGGTTGGTTTGTTGTTCGAATATGTAGTATGTATGCCAAAACTTTCAAATGCCAAAGTATTGTATTATAACTATGAGAATGTACATACTCATATGCATATGTACATACATACATATATGTATATCGGTGGCGTTGAAAATACCCAACGAATTTTATATTACCCGGCACGTAAACCTACCAACATTCTGTGTATGCGCCAAGGGTTATATGGGCATTGTATCCGTATCCGTGACTACAAAAGGGTTGAAACAATACAATACCCCTTGAGATAATTTGAGTTTGAAAGAATAATTTACTAAACATTCCCGATCTACCAAAGCCACATGAAAATACCACCAACTTCGGAGTCCACTAAAGTGCACAAACTGAGGAAGCACAATGAAGCCTCTAGATTTTGTTGAAAAATCCTTGTGCGAGTATGTAACTCTGAAAATATTGTACAACCTTAAGGAATTTTTTTAAAAGTAAATTACCTTCATGCCAGAAGAACTGGGAAATCAGAGGAACACAAAAATTATGTCTTCTTTCTTCCTGCCTTCTATCTATAGGTGGCTTTGGCGGTTTGTTTTCAGCTTTTTTGAACTATAAAAGCAACACCGGGTATTTTGCTTTGTTTTTTTTTTATTATTATTATTGCGAATAATAGCTACGTTCTATGCTCCTCTTCTACGTATGGCATAGCACAGCGTGGTATAATATCAGTTGATTCATTATTTACAAAACAGGAAGAAGCCTTATCTCCAACTTACCACCATAATCTCATCACCTTGCCCCTTTTGTACTTGGAATCCTTATTTCTGCCGTAAGCAATGCTTTGTGTATACTAGAGTTTTATTTAGAAAACACACGTGGACAAAATGTTTTCCTGCGGCTTCTGATGTTCCATCAAAAGACAAATGCCCATCGTCGACTATAAAAGCCACCACGAAGGACTTGATTGTGAGATTTTGTTTTTTTTTTTTTTTGTAAGTACCGACGGGCATAGCAGTGGTGGACATTAAATTTACAAAAGTATAAAGAGCTTTCCTGATTTAAAAAGTGGTTAAGGGGTAATAAATGCTTTGTAAAAAATCGATAATAATTATAATCTATTAGATAGGTCAAGTTTTCTGTGCTTGACGGTTTGAAACGTATCTGAACTATCAAAAATTGTTTGTTCAATGCCGCCGTTCATGTTGAATCTAAGGTCGCATTTAAAATTTATTAACAAGCAGTTGGTCCTTTCAAGTGAATCGTTGGCATATTATTTTCCTGCTGAGGTCCTTACCATAAATACGCCACAAAGATTTTTACTTTTCTGGGCAACATTTTCTTTTGATGGACCGTGAATTTGTTTTGCTATAAATTGGAACAGCTAGACTTATACTCTTCCATAAAAATTTTTTTTTCCAAGACCTGGAGATCCTGCAGCTAGAAGATTGACATGTTGAACTTGTTTCAAACATCCAATTCGGTACCAATTCCCACAGCCAATGTTATGCCTTGTCGTTGTCACGTTATCGGTCCGGAATCGTTCAGTTGAGTGGAAGAATTGAGAGCACTCATGCCTTTTGCCGTTTCAGATGTCAAAGCCCCATGATAACTTTTCATTGAATAAGACGATATATACTCTCTTCCCGAAGAGTGTCAAACACCTAGATTTGTGTCTTATCTATAAACAGGGATATAAAAAATATATTGCTCAACGAAAGGAAAAATCTCTAGTTGCACTCTACTCGCGGAAGGAAGCTTCAAGCTCAAAATGGATTATGCAACCCAAATTCATGCACTTGGATTATATCAATTTACTAATTTACACTTATAGGACAGTCATCTAGTGGCCTGTACTAAGATCAGCATCAACTTACTAAAACAGGCACAATGCCCTGCCTGAATATGCATCATCGGCGAATTAATAACTACCTCGATGAAGCCCCTCCACACTACATATCCTTCATTTCCTACCCATTTTCGAAGTGCAGATTGCTATTCTGGTCTCAGACAGAGAGTGATGGAAGGCGTTAAATGTAAGGTAGAGTAGCCTACCCACGCTGAATCGAGTCCTTTCTCAACAAACCTATATTCAACTTATTGAAACTGATTTCATGTCTAAGACCACTAATCCTTCGGTACAGCCGCATGGTAGTTTCTTCTAAGGTTCCTTCTTAGCTCAACCTTTATATGGATGGATACTGCAATATACGAGCCCCATGGATGCTAGGCATATCAACAACCGATTAATTCGGTGATGATGTTGGTAGATCAGCCTCTACATTCACCAGACATAGCCCCGTGAGACCCAAAAATACGAAGTTCCTTAAATGGTCTTAATTTTCAGCCATACCATAGATGAGATTCAAACCATATCGCTGAAGTAGCTAAAAGCTATCCCAACGATTGAGTTCCAGTGATTATGTCACTCACCTCGATCGCCGAGGGCGAGTGGGATTTACAAACAGCGGAGAATAACAATATGTTGAGTTATGGTACACTGCGACGTCCTGCTGATGAACTGACCGGATCTTTAAGAACATTTAGAAGACAGTCAAAGTCAAGCCACCAATGTTCTACACCCAATAGATAACATACCCTTACTACTTTCTAATGCCATGCATAGATCATAGACTCATCGGGACCACTGTGAGGAATATCTGCTTACATTTCAAACTTAAACAATCATCTTCCTCTGAACTCACAAATTCAATCGCAGGATACATTGCTCTTGAAAGACATGACGCATGACTTAGTATTCCTCACAATGTAGGGATGAACTGGAACAGAAATCTGTTATGCAACTGCCCTCTTTAAGCACGCATCAGATTATGATCCCAAGATCCAAAATCTAAATGATCTCTATTCTATAAGGAGAACTAACTTTTGTCAAGAAATCTTTTGAGTTCCAGGAGTAGCCAGGCTACCGCCCTCAAGCCGTAGTCCAAGTACACCAGAAATATGGACAGCTCTCGCCTATATTAACTTACTAATGATGATATTGCCTATGTTTTTGTACTGTTTTATGTGAAAAAAGCTTAGATTTACTGGTCTAAGACTCTTGTATATATCTGAGACCTCAAACCATGCTCCAGATGGTGTGAATATCAAGTCAACTTTATGTCCCAGCCTGATGACAAAACCACCAACTGCCTATTCTTCCTTCTACAATATTTACAGATCAGGTTAATGTTGATCTGCAATCGGAAAATTTTTTTCAAGAATCTTGTTTGCCATATGTTACTTACTTACTTACAAAGGTGCGGCTATAGTTTGGGGTTAACCTGGGCCTCAACTAGTAAGTCCCTGCAGTTAGTCCTACCCTTAGCTAACTCCCTTCAGTTGCGCACTTCATGCACCACACCAGGTGAGGTCTTCCTCTACTGCGTTTTCCCTTCGGGTTAGATGCGAGGATCCCGTGGCCTAGAGAATTAATGTCCATTCGCTATACATGATTTCCTTACCATCTCACACGATTGATGCGCAGTTTTCTGACTACATCGATGTTACCATATAACTCGTATATTTCGTCGTTAAATCTTCTCCTCCAAAGCCCGTCAATGCAAACGAAGAGTTTTTTCTCGAAACGACGGAGTCTATGGTGCAGCGCCTTAAAGTAGCACTGGGATGATCAATTTCTTATATACATAGAATCTCCTTAGTTGTTCGGGATAAGGCAGCCCGAAGAAACAGCGACTGGAAAGAGTGAATTTTCGTTTTAATTCTACTGAGGCGTTATTGGCAGAGCAGAGGCAAGGAAGACGAAAACCCTTACTACCTCAAAAATTATGGGTATCTATTGCGACTTTTTGAGTTTTTTTCTTGGTTCTGCCAAAGTGTAAACATTTTGTGGACTTCCCACATTAATAGGGGCCAGATGTCAGACAATATGCCAGATAAGATCTGGTACGTAATGCTGAGGAGGCTTGAGTTGCCGCAGTTGGGGGTTCTCCTTTTGAGACCATTTGTCAGGCATAGACTCTTCTGTTAAATAATTTGGTGCATGCTCCGTACAAAGTCATTTCTGGCAGCAGTGCATACCTCGGCCGGAAAACTGTCAGTCAAGTCCAGCAGCTTTGTTGAATTTAATCTTAGATATTGTTATCCTTAATTCATGTTTGTCAGGTACACAGAAATTCTGGCTATCATCGTCTAAATTTAATGGTCAACTTTGCCTAATGGCATAATACGATTATGCTTCGTTGGCGGTAGACAGTCTTCAGAAGAAGTTTTTCCATATTCCCACCACAGACTGTGGCTCCACTACAAGGTTCTCTTCTGCAACTCTACCGCTTTATGTACGTGTCTTGTTGTCTTGACACGTTCTTTTTACCAGTTTGTAAAGCTTCCGCATGTTTTTTCCTGCATACGGACTCTCAATATCTTTGCTTGCGCGCTTCTCGTCGTCTTTTTCCTTTTTTCTTCTTCCGAAGAAGCCGATGTTCTTCCCGCCTCTTCTGCTCGTAGAGCTCACAAGCGATTTTCATTCTTCTCTGAAGCGCCGCTTTGTACTCCTCTTGTTTAGCTTTATGTGTTTGCCGGCATTCTTCATCAAACTAGGGATTTCTTGGTGGTGGTCGGATGAAACACAATGCATCAATTGCGCCTTCTATGATGTCACGTTGGCAGCGTTGCCACTAGTTTTCAATACTTGATGCTGGCTGCAGAAAGGCAAGCAATGTTGGCTCCCTAGAAGATTCGAACTGCAGCAAAGTCAGTAAGCCGAAGTCCGATGCCAGACATGGTATCGTGTAGGCTATGCTAACCTACTAAACTGTCCTACCACAGATATCCTCATTTCCTATCCTCAGTCCTATCATACTTAGGACATTGCTCATGTGTCGTATCGAGGAGCTCGTAGAAATATTCTTTTGAGGCGTTTTCCTTGTCTTCCATAGGGGTATGGGCCCATATAAGGTTTGTATTAGCGGATTTAGCCTTGCTGCGAATTGTCGTAACACGCTGGCTTAAATGTTGGAAGCTCGAGACTTTTTGCTCAAGTCTGCCGTGTGCGACAAATCCGCATCAATATATCCGTATAAGCGCTGTTTCTGTTTCCCATAGCAATCACCATAGTATACCATATATCAATAGTTATTCAAGTCGGCCCATCCCATCGGACTTCCGTTAATTGTTCGGCTGCACGTGGCCTGTTAAGGGTCCGAACATTTCACGTGCAAATCCGAAAGTTGTTGTTGTACAATCGTTTCCCATGGTTATCAACAGTAGATTCGTTGTTATCCGAGGCTATTAGCTGGTTTGTCACATATTTTTATCTTTTCCGTAGAGGGTTGTTAGGCCTATGATGGCGTAGGCCAGTATTGTGTACGAGTCGACCATGCACTCGCCGTTTTAGCCTGCATGAGTAAATATTTAGCGGGATGACCACTAGGATTTGGGGCAAGTACAATACTGCGTTATAGGACAGTCAGCAGTTTCCTGATTAATCCCCGCGCAGACCCCCCTTTAGGTTACTTATTCAATTCTTTCATGTTTGGGAAAATTCATTACTAAGTAAATCCATGTTTTTGAATTCAGCTCATAAATTTGGTTCCTTCTAGTTTCGATCGTATTTATTTAACAAATAGGGATGTCCTAAGTCAACCTATTTCCAAATGTTCTCTGGGCTGTCCTTAATGAGATAAAGTTCCACAACACAAGCCAGTAGATAGATAATGATGTCCTGATTGATATTCTCTATGCACAATGCGTTCAACTTCTTGAATAAGATTAGATTGTGCTGATTTTTCATTGAATTGTGTTAGATAAAAGGGCACCTTGGCTTAAGCACTATTCGACAGATGAATAAGACCTTTTGGCATTCAATTTAAATCAGAATTCATCGTGTAAAGTTGTTGTCTCTAATTCAAAGATGTTTTTTTTTTTTTTTTTGTATCTCAGACTACTTACACAAATGAACAAAAATATAATCAAATTGGGATTTCCCAAACTTTACATAGAATACAGCAAAGCTGTTAACAAACTTATGTTTCTCCTTAACATAATGTTGTTTTATCTAATCAAGGAAAGCACTCAGTTTGGAACTTTAACTTTGGTTATAAGCATTCAAAACAAAAAGGATGCTAATTATAATGGTGAAAAGTTTGAGATAAACTCAAACTTGACGGATACCTTAATTGATTTAACCCGTGTTACTTTTGTTCGAATAGGAATTTCCTGCTATTTAACCCTTTCATTTAATTCTTTGCTTAAGTATGGGCATTGTTTTCAAGAATGAAGAAAAGTTATGCAGGGGAACCCTTGAATCATTTCGGGTCTTATACAACCCAAGCACAATAAGGAAGGAGTAACGACAAAGACAAATAAACAAGTAGGTACCTCATACTACAAATCATAACCATCCAGGCATTACGTAAATATGGGATAAGGGACATTAGCAATTACGATGTGCTCAAGGATTTCGATATACAAATATATTTGAAGCCTTTTCTATGCTCAAAATTTTATTATAGTCGGATTTTGAAAGAATAAAATATGATCCAGTATTCGACAGGCTTGTTGGAATGCCTGAAAGAAGAAAAAAAAAAATCAGACAAAATCTCTAAGACGACATCTACCTTGACATTCTTCATCATTCTTCATTTTTCTTTTCGTTTGCTGTAAATAAGAGAAAAAAAATAAATAAATCCCCTACGCATATCTTTCCTTCAGATTATATGTATGTATCTTCTCATACCTCAGACCCGAAGAAAATATATGACTGACGGCTTGAAGCCTGTTTCGATCCATACTTTTTTTTTCTCTCTGCTATCAGCTCTAATTGAATTTCCATCTTACGTCTTTCCATCAGATTCACAAAAGCTTAAAGGAAAAAAGCTACAAAAAAAAAAAAGAAAAGAAAGGAAAGTCGACGACACAGACGCACATTCTGGTATATTCGTACAGAATGAAATAGACGCTCTAAATGCCATTACCATTCCCAAGGATACCCATCCACCCTCATTAGCAGAGTTTTTTTTGCGTCTTAACGATTGGCACCACTGTGCATTGGCACGTAAATATTTTTGTTTTCTTTTGCCTCCTTTCATTCTTGTTTTCTTTCTGCTGTTTGTTTGTAAAAAAAAAAAAAAAAAACAACAACAACACACACACGAACTGTCCCAGATTTTATTGATTTTCCTTTTTTCCGCAAATTTTTGTTTCTTCTGTTTGTACGAGTATCTGCACCGTAAATGTTCCACGTATGGAATATACATGTGCAACATAGGCAACCCGTCATCTCCAAGAGGACAAGAGGATTAGTTAAGTTGTTTTGTAGGCGTAGTGTTATAAAATAATGGGAATGCCATATTTTAATTGGAAGTTGGCAATGACAAACAGCGTTGCCATTGATTTATTTGGCTTTTATTTTAATGTCTTTTTTATTAGCCCTTAAAATATGCAACCTATATAATTGTCATACATATATGCATTGCTATTGCGCCTTTTGTGGGGTTGGCTAAATTTGTAGGCCTTTTATGCAAATCTAGAAACCGCTCTATTTTGGATCATATCATTACGGAAAGCGAGATTTTGCTCATGTTATTCCATTTGACTGATCCATTTGTTTTTCGTTCGAGCGCTATTCCCTTTCAAACCGAGTGTTCCAACAACCTTCGTTGAACATTTCAAAAGCAGTTTATTTGCCCAGCTTGCAGTTTGTCCATTATTGGTTTCCTAATGTGGAGACTTCCAGCGATGCGCGTAGTTATTCGATTACGCTCATGATATTTTCTCTTCCGTTGGTGTAATTTTCTCTCGTACATCGTTCAATATTGCAATGCGTATGTTAAGGTCAGCCAAACAACTGTCATGTAAATATGTATCCAACAAACCCTTTTAACATTTTTCTGCCATAAGGAAACTCAAAACCAGCTTACGAAAACTCCTTCTAATAGATGTCCACAAAGCCAACATTGGTTCGAATAAACACCAATGCGGATATTCGGTCTTAGTACCCTGACTCGTAATCCGCTATCTTCTAGCGCTTTTATCGAATTATTAAGAGTTGCCTGAAGGGTTGACACGCCGCCGTTCCTTGTGATAGTGCTATCATCGGCCGAAATAGGAAAAGTTATTCCAGTCTAGTTAATGCGTTACTTAAATAGAAAACTTTGCACATTAAAAAGCAAAGGGCCTTGTACACTCCCTTGGGGTGCTCCAACTTTTATTTCGAATTCTTCGGTTATTCACGTTATCCATTTAAAATTCATTTTATCGTCATCGTACATATCGCGAATCGTTCTTCGATCTTAGTGCTATCCATATAAATTTCGGAGAACTTTATGGGACCCTTTAAATTACCTTTAAATTAATCCCCACCGAAAGCAACATGGACTTCCTTGGAGTTTGATAATATTGCGTTAAAGACAGTCAAGAACTCTTTCATCAATTTACATATACGTAAAGAGTCTTTCATTAAGCGCTTCCTATCTTTAAATTTACTCGTAAATACTCGTAAAACAAAGTGTGTGTGAGATATTATCGAAATTTTTTATTCGTTTGAAAGGCCTATCGATATCATTATGTATGGTACACTCGTATAACATCGTTCAAATGTCCGCCGCGGTTTTTCTGGGTGGCGCGCATCCAAAATGCCAAATTTTCAATAACTCCGGCCCATAAATCAGGTGGAATTTGACCGATTTCATAGG
Organism: Volucella zonaria; assembly: GCA_963966105.1. Lineage (NCBI taxonomy): Eukaryota > Metazoa > Arthropoda > Insecta > Diptera > Syrphidae > Volucella > Volucella zonaria. Next base: position 105,150,116 of record OZ014532.1, on the reverse strand, counting down.
TTATGTTGGCCTTGAGGGCCGCTGTGGTTTGTGGCTTATTCGCATAGACCTACGACTTCAGAAAACCCCACAAAAAAAGTCTAACGGAGTCAAATCGGACGATCTCGGTGGTCAGTTCACATCACCTCCACTTGAGATGACCATGCCCTCGAATCGCTCGTGCAGAATTTCCAATGTCTCGTGAGCTGTGTGGCACGTAGCGCCATCCTGCTGAAACCACCCTGTTTCACCGATCGATAGGTGTCGCAATTTGTCGTGTCGCCTTTACCTTTATACAGTGGGACATGATAGCTCGCCCTTGATGGGTCAGGGATTCAATCAGCTCTCATCATTTTCTTGAACAAAATCGAGAGGCTAAGTGGGTAGGTAAAAGTGTCTGTTGGAAAGACTATCCCACTTAGGCCTATTGGCCCATTGTGATGCCACGTGGATCTATGATCCTCTTACTCATGGACCCAGTTTGAGCTTATGATGAAACGTAGGAGACTCTTTGCGTCTATATCCTTTAGATCGTTCAGGTCATTATAGAACAAAGCTCCTAAGTGAAGTTTTCTTCTCTGGGAGACAGCTGGACATGTACATAGTAGGTGGACTATGCAGCTTCTACAGAAATTGTTTGTAATGGCGCCAAGACTTCTTGCATGCTTGTCTATAAGTCAGTGTCCAGTGATGACACCTTTGATGGCGCTGAGATGTTTCCTATTTAGAAGGGGCAAACTCCTAGAGCGATTCAGATCCAGCTTTGGCCAGATCTGTTTGGTCGGTAGACATGTTGGCCCAATGGTCCACTTAAGGTCTGTTCTTTCATTAGCATCCAGCTTTAATATTGATTTACACCCTTTCCCTTTCTGGTAGAATATGTAGATAGAGTTGTTCCAATTTTGGCGAGTTCGGCAGCCCTACAGTTCCCTGGAATGTCTCTGTGGTCCGGCACCCAACAAAGGTGATTATTGAATTTCTCTGCCATCTCCGTAAGAAATGATCGGCATTCAAGTGTGGTTTCAGAATTCAATGAGATTGAGTCCAGGAATTTCACAGTGACTATCCGAAAAAATGCGGATATCCCTTGCAGATATCACGTTTTTCTTCACCCATGACAGAGCTTCTTTAGTCGCCAAAATTTCAGCACGCGCAGCTACATGCCTGCTGAAGATATCGGGGGGTGTCCACTGAAACAGAATATCCAATGCCGCGGAAGGAGTAGAATGTAGGGCTGCGCTTATACATAGACATGGTGTGCTTTGGACTTTGCTTAGTTTTCTGCAGTTGACTGCATTGTTTAAGGCCGTCCACCAGACAACAACCGCGTAGGTGAGCATCGGTCTTATGACCGAGATGTATATCCAGTGGGTTATGCGAGGTTAAAGATCCCATTTGTTCCCAATGGCTTTTTTTGCAAGAAATAAAACTACTGTAGCTTTCTTGACTCTTTCTTGAATGTTAGGTTTCCAGTTTAGTTTCCTGTCAAAGATGAGGGGAAGATATTTTGATGTATCGGAAAAGATTAAACTGGTACTGTTTATTAAGGGAGGGTCTATGATTTGAATTTTATATTTCCTTGAAAAGAGGACAAGATTAGTTGTATGGGGGTTTACTCCCACAGCGATCTGCTTAAATTTAACTGAAAGAGTTGCTTACCTGTGACGCATAGCCAATCGCCCTGCCACCACCCGCTTCCGGGTATATCAGCAGTTTATTAACCACTAAGTTCCAGAGAATGGGAGAAAGGACACCGCCTTTCGGCGTACCTCTGCTGACACATCTTTTAGTAAAAGCCCCACTCAGTTTCGAGTTGATTATCCTGCTATTTAGCATAAAACTGATCAACTGTTGTAGGCTGTTGTAGGGTTTTCAAGCACAAAACAACCGTTAAAATTCACAACCTCACCAATTCCGAGTGAAGAAAATCTCTCCGTCCTATTCGGACTCCCACCCCTGGAGAGTCAATATCGAAACCAAACACACCTGAGTTTCAAACCACTACATCACAAACTTTCCTTTCTCCTCCTTCTACCTTTCCGCCCGCGCCCTGGCAACAGTGTAAGGGTATTCATAACCCCTTTGGCGCGCGTAAATTATAAAAAAAAAAAAAAAAACTCCCCAAGAGAGACGTCTACCTGCAGAGTTGACAGTGCAGTCTCGTTTGCGGATGCATTGACGTTGTTAAAGGCGCCCCCTATGTCCAGTAAAGCGACCATTGTGGTGTACTCTCTGTATTGTGGATCGATTGATGTGGTTAGCCAGTGAATACAGAACCGTTTCTACCGACTTTCCTTTACAGTAGGCATGTTGAGTCGTTGACAAAAGTCTTGGATCAATTTCACCTCGTATATGGATATCAATCAGTCTTTCTAGAGTTTTCGGAAGGAAAGATGGTAGGCTTATAGGTCTGAGGTCCTTTGGGACAACATGAGAACATTTTCCGGATTTGGGAATGAAAACTACATTGACTTCTCTCCATGACAATGGAATGTGGATAAGTTCTACACAGCTCCTCATGATATTCTCTAGCACAGACAACATAACACCTGAGGACCTTTGTAGCTCGGTGGGCTTTATACCGTCCGGACCAGCAGACTAGTTTTGAAGCTATGTAGCGCCCAAAGCAATTTGTCTCTTGTAATCAGACTGTGAATTCCGGTCACGGTTGCAGTAGTCCTGTTTTGGCTGCTACTGGCCGCGAATAGGGAGCTACCTGAAAAGCGGGTGTCCAGTAGCAATAGCTCGAGGTTGTCTAAGAGCCATCGGTTTTTTTCAAACAACTAGGCATCATAGGATTTGTAGAGAGGATTTTTCTTAGCCACGATGCCTCAGAGGTTTCTCTGATTTTGTCAAAGAATGATCGCCAGAATTGTCGTTTTTCCTTCCTCAGTTCTTTTTTATTAATTTTGAGGAATTCTTTAAATGAGTATAATGTAAGTAATGTAGGTATTGAGTATAGCTAGACAGTGTGACTTGCACTTCCTCCAGTAGTTGTGCTCGCAGTTCGATTCCCCGTTTAAATCCGAGACCAAATATTTTTTTATTTCCGATTCCTCACCGCCTACTACCGTGGCGTAGGCACCAGCAATATGCCAAGTTTCGTACTGCCATTGGTTTGTCGGTGTTTTTTGATATGCTTACGCTCTTATTTAAGTGTTCAGCTCTCAAGTTGATAGCATTTCTGTTCTTATTTTGTTCTTTTCCGTAATAGCAAAGTACATTGTGTACGTTTTCGGCTGCAAGTTTGCTGTTTCCGACATTTCTACACTTGGTTTTATGAACGCATGTTATATCCATCTATTTTCCAGTTTATGTACGATCTTTCGGAGTGTATTTTGTAAATGGTAATTGCATTACAATTAGAATCTTATATTTTTGTTGTCCACTCTAGCCCATCTAAAATAAAATCAGCTCCAGGAACGGACCCCTATCGAGCTTCTCTGTTAGTCAGTTTCAGATTACAGCGCTTCCAAAATTTTGTTCCAATTTGCCCATCTTGAAATGTTGTGTTATTATCCCGTTTTTGTCTTCATCTGGGCTCAACCCCAAGCCTTACTGCTTTCATATAATTGGGGACAGAGCATCACCTGGGGACAGAGGATTATACGCCAATCTATTGAATTGTAAGACTATTAATTGGATTTGTACTCAACTGTCTATAACTGGATCTAAAAGGCAGATAAAGCAATTTAAGGATCATTCAGCCCGAACTTTCCCCTGCTTAGGGCTATAGAATTAGAGTCTGGTTTTCACTTATTGAGCAAGAGTTCTACTTTGTGGTCTATCAGCATAGTTTAGACAATTGTTTCATGATGTTACCTAGTTCCTGATTAAAGACTCTCCAATAGATCCTATTTACAAAATTTCATTAAATTGCCATGTCATATAGACGCCTTACGCCTTGCCGGTCAGAATGATTTTGTTACACAAATCAACATCGTCTGCACGCATTTTGAACTCTTAATTACCGGATGCTTTAAATAATCTCGGGGCTCATCTGGATAACTCCTCGAGATTCATTGACCTTACTCTGCCTCCACAACTCGACAAGTTCGATTCTTAGGTAGAGGTTAAATTTGGTATGTCTGCAGCAAAATTTTGGGTTCTGCAGACAACGAAACGAACGGAAAATGACAAAAGTCAACCATTGCGTCAGGTTATTTCCCCTATGACTACCTCCACCTCCAAAGTCAGTAGCCGAAATTAGTGAATACTATAATTTTAGGAATGTCCTGCAGTGCTAATGTTCTGTATACTTTTCGGGCAGCAGCCTAAATATGTCGGCAAGACAGTAGAAAATCGACTTGCTGCTAGCAGGTACACTAGGGAGATTTTCGACTGGAAAGTACTGACGCAGGTTTCTTTTCCAAACCGCTTAGCATCGAATGCGAAGCCTCGCCTTGTTAAAGACGATAAATCTGCCAAAAAGCTACATGACACGCTTTAAAGAGGAGCTCCACAACTCCATCAATAATCCGACTACACTCAGACCGAAAAAAAAGATAAAAGGTAAACAAGTCACGTAAGACTAATTTGGAAAAGGACTGAAATCTTTGCAGGTCGAAGTAAGCAAAAATACTCCTAAGAATCTAATTTGTATTTTAAAGAGTGGACCTTATAAAAAATTTTGCGAAAGAACTGAATAACTTAGGGAAGCCAGCAGAGTGGTCAAGGTAGTCAAAAGAGAAATATAACTCTGAAATCAATCACTTTGGGAAATCAGAGACCCTCTATTTGAAAGTCACTTCAAAGGTAACTTGATCCTATTATGGAAGCTATATGTGGGTGGCCGTGGCTCAAGTGGTAGTGGACTGGCTTCCAAATCGGAAGGTTCGGTGTTCGAATCCCAGCCTCGCCCGAAAGACATATAAGATGGAGTGAAAAGTGACCTCCTTGGGAATTAGAAAAATGTTTTTTTTTGTATTATTCAATATAGTCCTCTTTTAGTTTGATACACTTATTCCAGGGATTTTCCAACTTCTTGATCCCGCCCGAAAAATAATTTTCTGGAAGGTCTGCAAAATACTCCTCCGTGGCGTCGATGATTTCCTCGCGTGAGCTGAATTTTTTATTGATGAGCCATCTTTTGAGGTTTAGGAAGAGATAATTGTCCGAGGGATTCAAATCCAGTTACCAATCGACGCCAAAGTCCGCCCGATCCCGCATCAGCAAGTCCAAACATTCTTTTGAAGTGCTCTCGCGTTCGTGTTTTTGGTCAGGAGTGAGCATTCGCGGCACCCAGCGGCAGGATAACTTTTTCATATGCAGAATATTGCCCAAAATATGGCGTGTGCGCTCAGTACTAATCTTTGTGGTATCTGCTACCTCGCGCACCTTCACTTTCCGGTCAGCCAACACCCGTTTCATGTATTTTTTTGACATTGTCCTCTATAACCGCATCGGAGGGCCTGCCGCTGCGAACTTGATCGGTAGTGGAGTTGCGACCACCACGAAACTCTCGAAACCAATATTTGGCGGTCTAATCTGACGGAGCATTAGCCCCATAATATTTATCCAACTTTTCCTTTGTTTCCTTCACCGTTTTGCCTCTCAAAAAATAATGTTTTATGAGAGAACGAAATTCGTTTTTGTTCATACTCAACATGATGCCAAACACGTCAACAACAATCAGGTGTCAAAACAAAACTAAAGACAGTATCGCACTGAAATTTGGCATGTCTGCCTAAATATGAACGGACTTCGAGGCACCATAACCTTTTTTACAGTCAAGGAGGTCACTTTTCACTCCATCTAGTATCATCCATTTTTTCCGTTAACGAAAATCAATTAGGACGAGCAGTTGACTAGAATTCAACATTACCACTAAGAATTTAGTCCCCCCATTAAATGTTGGATGCCACCCATGGAGCGAAATAACCACTGAGTCCAAACAAAAAAAAAAAAAAAAAACAACAAGTGAGCTAAGTAAAGCAAAACGCCGTCTCTAGTATTTATCCTGGTTATCATTCCTTGTTAGAAAGCTGAGGACACCAGATACCCTATTGCTTTAAATCGCCTGTCAGCAATGGTATGTATCCAGGAGCCCGACACTAGCATACATTCGGAATCCCTGGCATACAGTAGAAGTGTCCTTTATATCAAATACTGAAAAGATTTCTGCACGTGCAACAAGAGCTTCAGATCCATCAGTCTCGCTTTCCTCAGGCTCAAGCATTTTAAGTGTAAGTACTCGTAGTAGTACCCACTTGAGCGTAAAGTTCTTAAAAAAAAAAAAAAAAATACCATATGTTACTTTGAGAAAGTGTTGTGAACACCTGAAATGGAAGTGGTCAAAACCTCAGCAATGTTTTCTGTCGCCGATCAACCACAAAATTATTTGAGAAGGAATTCTTTTGGAATGTTTGAATCACCCTCTTCTCGTTTACCAGCAATTTTTTTGTTCAAATTTTATATATTTGCAATGGCAACCCTAATAGCAAGTAACTGTTCTCAACTTCCTTTTATAAATTTACTTTCGGCACATTTGCTCGCATAAGGGCGGTTCAAGAGGGAGTAGTGGGTTGACAGCGTCATTGCTTTTTCACATTGACATAATCAGTGTATAGGCGTAGCTGTCATCGTCATTGTTAAATTTACGAGTATATCTATTCGTATGGCTGCTCTCTATACCCATAACGGTATACCTGCTTAATTACAAGTATTGTACGTATCCTTTTGACGCATTTCCAGTATTCTCAGGGGTTGAATTGTTATAAATTGGAATGGGATATGGGGATGAAGCTGTAATTGGCTTAGACTTAGGGCTGTTTCTGAAGTTATCGTTACGCTTATCGTTACTTCGGCTTCAACTTAAAATATTTCCTTCGCTAGTGTTCCATTGTTTTTTTTTTGTTGTTGTGTTCTTCACATTACAATGTCGACATATGTATTTACCATTTAAATTATTTATTTTGGTTGCCTTGGGGTCGGGGGTGCACTTGGAAGGGTTGTTAGATTCAAATAGGGAGATTACTCTCACCACAATTTCGGATTGTGGTGCAATTTGTTCTAAAAATAATTTACATATACGAGTATGTAAATATATTTACTACCCCGTGCTCGTACATCGCGTTTTACTAATATGATACTGTGTACGTGTGCATTAATATTTATATTTGAAGGTATTTCATATTCTATAATATTCTGATTAGATGGTGACCCCATTCAACTGCTCTAGTGACAGTGACGACAAACACACATGGCTGAGGTATTATAAGTACGTCAATATTGTAATAATTGTTGGTTTTCGAAGATGTCACATGCAAACGTATTTCAGGTATCGTGTTGCTATTTTAAGCGTTTTAAATTTGAATACCGTAAATCGTTGGGAACCGTGACTGAGCTGGAAAAAAAATTAAGGCTTTCATCTTACGATTAAAGTGAACTATTGAAATGACCATTATCAGCTTAACAAGTGGGCGTGAGATAGATAAATCGAGTCAAACACTAACAGCCTCGCAAAGTATGATAGTTGTTGTAATTGTACAATGGATACTTGTATTTACATAACCGTGCTCTGATTCTTATCTCATTTTGTTCGCCTTTTTGAATTTCAGGTTGCCGTAACAGCACAAGGTCTAAATTTCTGCAAGAGGCGTTGTTGGTATAAATGAACTTGATATTCGAACCAGGAATTGACGAATTATTCGCCATTTAATGTATATCGGGTATTTTGAGGATTCAAAGGGATTTTTCGTTTAAAAAATGCATGGAATCACCTAGGAACTTTGTCTTAGAAAGTACTTCAAAATTTGGCAAGGTTCGTAGCTAAAGGGTGTTTTTTTTAGAGGTTGCTTTTTAAAATGGCAACACTGTTTCCACAGATTGTTAATTTGACAGTTGAAAGTTGATTTGTGGTTAGTACGTTTTGCCATTTTACGATGAATAGATTTACGCCAGAATAACGCGTGCAAATTGTGTAAACTTATTTCGGTTCGGTTCGCAAAACTTATCGTGCGCTACGTCCATTTTACTGTCGACATCGTCCACCGTAACACGATGAATCATTTTCGTACCACGTATACTCTAGCGCATAATACGACACCAGTGCGAACAGAAGAAGTTATTGCCGTTGTGGAGCTCAGTGTTGAAGAGAATCCGAATGAGTCGATTCGCCAGTGCAAGAGTTGAAGCCGCGTGACCATTATACGCGTCGTAGGTTCGGTGAATGGGCCGAAAACATGATTCAACTTGATCCTCATTTTCAACGCAAAGTTTTGTTCTCCAATGAGGCCCATTTTTGGTTAAATGGATATGTAAACAAAAAGAGTGGAGAAAACCCAGAAGTCTTTGTGGAGACGCCCTTACAACCATTAAAACTCACTGTTTGGTATGCTTTATGGGCTGATGTCATCATCGGCCCATTTTTCTTTAAGGACGATGCCGGCCAGAATGTTACTGTCAATGGAGAGCGCTATGGAAACATGACTTCTGATTTCATCGTTCCTCAGTTGAATGGCATTGAAGTGACAGAGCTTTGTTTTCAACAAGATGGCGCAACATGCCACACAGCGCGCGACACCATTAATTTATTGGGAAAAACATTAGCTGAGCGCATAGTTTCGCGTAATGGACCTGTGAACTGGCCTCCTCGATCCTGTGATCTCACACCTTTAGATTACTTCCTTTGGGAGTACTCACTAGTCTATGCCGATAAACCAGAGACGTTGGACGATTTGGATGTCAACATTCGCCATGTTATTGCTGATATACGGCCCCAGTTGATCGATAAAGTTGTCGAAAATTGGACTTCAGGATTGCGCTTCATTCGAGTCGTAGTACGCATATGCCCGATATCATATTTAGACACTAATGGCATAAAATTATCTATTAAATAAAGCTAACATCATAGACATTGACATTAGCTTCAAGGTGGGGCAAAAGTAATGTTATAATGTGAATATGCCATGCAAATGGCGTGAAGTGTCATCGTACACTGTATACTACCTTGATCAAAGAGTTCCCGGAATGCATTTAGAAAATTTGAAATACAAGTTAATTCATCTAAATCTATATTTTCCCCTTCAAAGTAATCCCCATCGACTGCAACACACTTATGCCAGCGCTTGATCCAATTCTGGAAACATTTTTTACATTCGGTTTTTGGTATGTTCATCAGTGCTTCTTGCGATTTTTCCATTACTTCCGCTCGGCTGCTGAAACGCGTTCCCCGCGGTGGTGTTTTAACTCGACTGAACAGAAAGAAGTCATAGGGAGCCAAATCAGGTGAATTCGGTGGCTGTTGGATGGTATTTGTTGCATTTCTCGTCAAAAAATTACGAATAATGATGGCACTGTGTGACCGCGACGGTGCGTTATCATGGTGCAAGATCCACGAGTTTTCTGCCCACAATTCTGGTCTCTTTCGGCGAATTGCTTCACGCAAACGTCTCATAACGCCCAAATAATACTCTTTGTTTACTGTCTGGCCTTCTGACAAAAATTCATGATGCACTTCTTTTTTTGATTGAAGATGACGTGGGTTTATTGGTCTCGGCTCATTTGGTGAACGCCATTCACTTGCCTGATGTCTGGATTGCGTGTCATACTCATAAACCCACGTCTTGTCTCTAGTAATGATCCTTTTGATGAATGTGGGATCGGATTCAGCCTCGCAAATCATCTCTTTTGCAACGTCAACACGGTCTCTTTTTTGCATGAAATTGAGGTCTTTTGGCACCAACTTTGCTGCTACACGACGTAAACCCAAATCATTAACCAAAATGTCTTGGACGGATCTATAGGAAATGTTCGAGTCCTCCGCTATCTCTCTGATAGTTAATTTGCGGTTATTGACCAACATTTCTTTTACGAGTACTTCATCAATATTTTCGTCGGTTTTCGATGTCGATATCGATGGTCTGCCACTGCGTTCATCATCTTCGATTGACTCACAACCACTTTTTAGACCACTCGTGCAACTGGTAAACAACCGTTTTCTTTAGAGAATCGTTGCCGAAACACTTTTCCAACATTTCCAACGTTCGCGCACCATTAAATCCGTTTTTTACGCAAAATTTAATAAAAGCTGCTTTTTGCAAATTTAAATCCATTTCCAAAATTGTACTCTTGGCTACGTAACTTTTGCAAATGTCAAGCTATGACGCTAAGATTAAGAGGGAATGTCAACAACAAATTTACCAACTTAACAAAAAAAAACAGAACTCAAATCGGAACAATGGGAGCGCCACACGGTGGTGTCCCCCGGGAACTTTTTGATCAAGGTGGTATATAGATAGAGAATTAGTTGACAATAGACAATGGAGCAATGCACACCTGATGAGCCCGGAATTATTGTTACTGCTTATTTGAACAATTTCCAATCTGTTGTTTTATCGCAGCGTGAATTTCGTCCTCGTTTTCCTCGTTGTCCTATACCATGTGCGCAAACAATTAAACAATTGGCTGAACGTCTCGTGCAAACCGCGTATTGGCCGTTTGACAGAGAATATCGCTGCTGTGGCCGAGAACATCCGAGAGAGTCCCTCAACATTGACGAGACAACGATGCACACAACAACACAAAGACCTGATGGTGTTCCAATTGCTGCCTTCTGACCGTTAAATGAGGTTAATTCGCTTCTATACTCTGCTAAACCTGCTGTAGGAAGAGGACGATTTCGTATCCAAAAACATTATGAGTGAAGAAGCCCGTTTTCACTTAAGTGGCTATGTAAATTAACAAAATTTACGTTTCTGGGGCACGGAGAATCCATATGAAATGCGCGAAGAGCCATTGTATCCCCTCAAAGTGACTGTTTGGTGCGGCATTTGCAGTGAAAAAGTGATTGGCCCTTATTTTTTTGAGGACCCCGACGACACCACTGTAACCGTAACTGGTGAGCGCTACAGACAGATGTTAAACGAGTTTTTTTTTGTCGCTTTTGGGTGTCGAGCATTGTTGGTTCTAGCAGGACAGATGGAGATTTTGAATCACAAATTTCCAGGCCATGTTATCTCCCCTTTTTGACAGTTTGAACTAGCCGGCCAGATCGCGGGCCAAATCACCAATTTGAAGCCAAATGTTTTGCGAGCAACAATTGAAAATGCCGTAGAACGAGCACAAATGTGCATCAACTCAGGAGGTGGGCATTTGGACGATATCATTTTCTCAAATTAATTTCAGCAGTTTTACACCTTCAGATAAACTTTTCGTGAAAACAGAGATCAATCTTTTTCATTTCTAACTAAATGACGGTCAATTCACATTATGGAGTTACTTTTGCCCCACCTTGGATGATGATTTCAAGATATTGATATTATTGCGGATTGGCGGGTGGCGACGAGCTTTCAGGTCATTTGCTTTGTCTGGGACAGAGTTCACATTCCAGGTGGTGATGAAGTTGTTCTGCAGGAGCTCCACCTTGTAGTCCTATAGTGATCTTATTCAGATCTTTCCTGAACTACGGAATCTTCGTGCCAAAAATAATGACTTCTATGTAGTGCAACGTACATTTGATAAAGTATATATGAAGTTTGGTAGGTCATTAAAATTCAGTGGGTGGGTCCGTTAAGAAGCAAAAATTCGCCGACCATGGAGTATAAAAAAAGAACATTGCTTTTATGGACAATTTGCTGTTTCCACTTATACTCCTCGTTGGGTCAACAATGATAAAAGCCCTTTGGCAATCCTTCCGCATCCATTAAGATTCACTTTTAAAAGCGTTTCGATACGAAAAGCAAACACAAAATACGAATACAATCATGTGATGGCTATCATGCGAAAAAGAAGCAAAAAGAAACCTCGTCGTCGAATTTTTAATGTCACAGTGCTCGTACTCGACTCACATTCTGAATTCGAAACAATGGCATTTTCATTCTCGCCTTACTGACATAGTGCCATTTATTTCAAGAAATAACAACAACAAAAAAAAATGATTTCGAATACAAAGTGACACGACATAAACAGCAGTAGCAGTAGCAGTAGCAGTAGCAGCAACAGCAGCAGCAGCAGCAGCAGTAGGGGCGTCATTCCGAAGTGAAGTCAAGTAAATTGTTGGAAATTCCTCATTTCATTTGAATTTGTCGCTGCGCGCCCAATTACATGGTGACATGTATTCGTACTAGTATTCCTTAAGCTACCCAGCCAATACTATTCGTACACACTACAGTCGCCTACAAAAACAAGGCATCCCTCTGTGAACGGTGCCGAGAAAATAACATTTTATCTAGATATGCAGACGACATAGGGTATGGCGTATGCAGTATGCCGTACCCCATAGCTGTCGAAGAAATTTCTTTAGAGCTTCAGAGTGTATTTGTAAATAACTATGCATTTATTTTTAAGAACGAGTATCATATAGGAGTACAGCCCCTAGCACTATCACCACCACCATCACAATCACTCTTAGCACCGTTGGGGTTATACAATTACGGCCATTACCTATCATTGCCGTCGTGAACTCGAATTCAATTTGTATTCCAATTCGCATTTGTACTCGTATTCGAATTTGTATCTCTGTTTTTGACTTTCATTTCGATAAATGGATTTTCCCAAAGCAAAGCAATTCATACTCGTACCAGATTTGTTTTCGACTCGATTACACATTCAAAGATTTGGGCCGGTATTGGTTGGTACATCTTTTTTTCTTTTTTTTTTTTGTTATTTTTCCTATTTTTATTTTATTTTCTTGAATTATTTTGGCAATTTGTCCAAGGATGCAATCAAATTGTTTTGCATTTTAATTTACTTTTGTGGGGCGGCACTTGTATCAGATTGAAAAAAAAAAAACATGATTTGTGGTTGAGAAAAATTACAATCCAAGTCTGCTTACAAGTGACTAGAAGTGAGAGATAATTTAGTGAATCCGAAATGATCATAAATTGCATCGGGGCAATAGAAATTGCACTTCGGTCTTTTGATTTAAACAAAATGCCAGTGAGCTGTCGGACGGAATAGACAAAATCGATTTCTTCAAACGAAATTTACAATCGAATAAATTTTATTGAAAACTACCATAAATATCTGACGGAATGTGATCGTTAAAATTAAAGAATACCAGTCAGCAGATGTAAGGTTTAATTCATGCTAAGCCATAACTTATTGACTGGTAAGATATGTAGTCATTAGGAATTAAAACCTGTTTGAGTAGTAAGCGGTATTATAAACGTAGTCTAGATCATATAATATGTAACTTTTTTTTTGTGATTAGCAAGCACTAAAAGAACAAGACACACCCTTGCGCATAGCGCAGACGAATGAGGATTAGGGAGTAAAGGAAGAGAGTAGTCTCAGAAGTACCCGACATGACGTATATGTACACCCTGAATGACTCGAACTGCAACCGACTTCAAACTGCTATAATTGCCAAACCGTTCCTGACAGTGAGCTCAAATTTTGACACATGACAGATAATTTTATTATTTACAAGTCTTTTAAACGATTTGCGTCTCAGTTGTGTTGAAAAATTTTTATCCGCGATGGAATTCAAACGTAATAATGTGATTGCTTTATATTTAGCTGTAAAACCACAAGTAGCTATCGTTAGAGCCCTCCAGCACCTCAACGTGAATAAATCATTTGTGTCTCAAACCATAGCTCGTTACCGTAATACTGGCAGCGCTGCAAAACGCCATGGAGGTGGTCATAAAAAAACAGCAACATCTACAGAAATGGGTCGGAAAGTGAAGGCTCGAATTGAACGAAATCCGTGTCGAAGTGGAAGAAAAATGGCTCGTGGGCTCAACATATCGTTGGAACGGATGCAACACATACTGAAAAATAAGCTTGGGCTCAAGCCATTGTAGTTCCAAAAAGCACACGATCTTACACCGCAACAGAAAAAAGTTAGAGTCGAAAGAGCGAAGGAGTTGCTACGCTTGCACGAAAGTGGTGAGTTGCCGAATTTGGTTTTTTCCGATGAGTCGCCATTTGTTATCGAGCAATATGTCAACAAACAAAATGACCGGGTTTATTTGCCAGAGAGGTCCTTCGAAAATTTACACCTTCTGACGGCCACCAGAAAGCAGGCAGTACCGATGGTGATGGTTTGGGCCGCCATAACCGCCGATGGTCGCTCTCCGCTCGTATGGATTGGAAATCCGTTGGATTTCTCTGTCTGGGGTATTTTGAAGGCTACGGTTGGCACTAAAAAATACCAAAGTTTAGACCACCTCAAACAAGCACTTCGCCGTAAATGGGCCAAAATACCGCAGAGCCACTTGCGTGCAGCGTGCGATGCTTTCTTTGGCCGTCTCAAGGACATTATTCGCGCCAAAGGTGGACGTATTGAAAACTACTGATACAATTTGAAAATTGATGTATTTTCCAAAATTGTTTGCTTTGACACAATAAAATTTATCAAAAAATAACAAAATTATAACATTTTAATACAATAACTATTGTAGAAAGTACCAACCTTATAAAGCTTAAATTTGAAGTTTGACGATGCTATGTTGTTTTGTATTTGTGCGGCAACCATCAATAGTGACCGCTCTCAATGAATTTTTGAATATGGAAAAAATTGAAGGGCCCCTTAATCCAACCAACATTCCACTCTGGAGGATTCTGCTCCTTTGTTTCCAACGATAAAATACTGGATGGCAGAGTTCAAGCGAGGCCGTACGAGTTGCCAAGACGAACATCGCAGTGGTCAACCAAATGAGATGAGCTCACCAGAAATGTTGAAAAAAATCGACAAAGTGGTATTGGATAACTGTGATTGAAAGTGCGTGAACTAACAGATATGGCAGGCATTTCAAAAAGCTCTGTACATCGCATTTTGACTGAAAAGTTGGGCATAAGAAAGCCGTTCCAAAATAGGTGCCGCGATTACTCACAATGGAACAAAAACTGTGTGGTGAGAATGTTTCAATCGAGTGTTTGACGAAGTTTCACAGCAATAAAGCCGAGCTTTTACATCGATTCATAACCATGGGTCTATCACTTCATACCGCAGACGAAGGAAGAAACAAAACAATGGACTCAAAGGGGAGAATCGGCTCTAAAGAAGACGAAGACAGTTCCATCTGCAGGCAAAGCTATGGCGTCAGTTTTTTGGGATACGAAATCAAGAAAAAAACCGCCGCATTTGGCGAAGAATAAAGTTTTGTTTGATCAAGACAATGCACCAGTTCATTCATCCGTCATTCATCAAAATCAATGAGTTAAAGTTCAAATTGCTTCCTCATGCACCCTATTCGCCCGATTTATCCGCTCGGATTATTTTCTATTTCCGAACTTGAAAAAATGGCTCGATGGTAAAAGATATCCCAAGAGCAAAGAGGTGAAGTTTACGATTGATGGCTATTTTAAAGAGCTCGACGGTTTTCACTATAAACAGGGTATCGAAGCTATTACGCAACGCTGGGAGAAGTATATTGAGCTAAAAGAAGACTACGTAGAGAAATAAGGATACATATCTATCGGGCACATCTGAGACTACCCTCGTACCGGTGTAGGTAGGTTTTGAATGCTTACAGGTTGTAATGGCCATAAAACAATGAGTTCGGCACGGCATTCCATAAGGGAGTTGTACAACTTAAGATAGAATCAGGATATTTTGAAGATACACTGATGAGATTGAATAGCGACAATTCCATTAGGGAATGCTACTGATGATCCTATTTCTGGCCAATAAGTGCTTTATATTGTGAGATCAGTTTACACGGCTGAGTATTTCTTACATTGTCTATTCCCCAGTTAGTTATGGTGCAAATATCAGAGCTAACATAGCCTGCAAAAAAAAAAAAAAATATACCAGATTAGAAGAGATCATTAAAGAAAATTAGAGGAGTATCGGAGATAGAACAGAGCCTTGGGGTACACCAACATTTATTTTGTGGATACTAAAAGCGTCCAAAGTAACTTGAATTGAATGTTACGAAGAATATTTTCTAGTCAATTGAAGAAGGGTTTCGCCAATCACAAACAACGTATTTTCGAGAAAAGAGCCTGATGAAAAACTCTGCTAAACATCTTCCTTTCGCCAGACTGGTGTACACTTTGGTTCTACTTTTTAGTGAGACATACAATCAAATCAATAGAAATCCGTACTGCCAGTCATTAAAATGTTTCCGTATCCCGAGGCATTTCATGAGCTGATTCTGATTCATGGCTGGCGGCGCGGCGTCAATGGGTACAACGGTTCTGTATGTGAAGGGAAAATAAAATTCATATTTTTCTGAACGGGCTGGACAGATTCCATTTCCCATTTTCTCGAAAAGAGTCCTTAAGAGTGGGGTTTGTGAAAAACCTATGCAGAGTTTTGCCAGCGTGGAAGAATACCATTTCAGTAGAAGGGGAGATACCCCACATACCAGCAGGGCCAGCAGATATGAGTATGGAAAAGTAGATTAGTCCCATTGATATTTTGCAGCACTTAAGTGTAGACATGGCACAAGTTGCGGGCATAGAGCTGGATGCGATTGGCCTTGTCCAAAAAGCTGGCAACTAAAATCAGAATTCTTATGTTTTTGACAAATCGTCAACAATTTTTACTGTCTTAGAATTTTTTTTCGAAGTCTTTGGCGGTATCGGCATTTCACGCATTTAGGAAAGATCTTGCAATCAATCCTGGCTCTGTCGGAATGCTCTTGAAAGACCGACAGAAAACTATTATTTAACCCTTAATAAAAAATCACATTTTCATTAATAGAAAATCATTGCCAATTGTAGCCTATCAACATTGGTATGACTCAGATAAAATCACTTACTGATCTAAGCATGGAAAGACGATGCTTTAAGCTTGCATAAAATCTTGATAAGTAGTCACTTACTACAAGCGGATTCACGATGCCGAAAATGCTCCTAAGGTCAGTGAATGGCAGAGCAGCGCAGGCTGCGAGTATGTACTATAGTACTCGTAGTTTGCTTGAGACACAAGTCTAGAGTTGTCTTAGCAAATATGATTTGCTAAGCCGGGAAATTCAACGCAGAAGTTATCGCTCTCACCTTTCAGTCCACTCAAATTTGCACTAGTGAACCCTTGAATGGTTTTCTTTTCTCCAGTTTCCAGTGATAGATACAAACTATTTGAAACTTCAGGAAATTTGTGTATATAGAGTCATATCATCTTTATGAATTTGGCCCTACTGAGGAGTTTAGATCTTTAAAAAATTTCAAAGCTCACTTTACTCTAGTTTAATGTTTATGCACAGTCCTTACCAGTATTATGTGGTGGCCAAACTACCTTTTACTTGGTCTTGCGTTTTCTTTTTTATCTTTTGAGTAAAATATATAAGCGTATTGGTGACCCTACCATTCCAGCGCAAATTGGACAGAGTTAGTGTTAGGTAGTATTGTCTCCATTTACACAGCCTTGTAGCTTGTGGGGTCACTTATGCCTAACTTATGCAAAATATTGGTAAGCAATCTTAAATATCATGTCGAGTGATAGCTGACATTTTAGAGACGTCGGGATACACTACATCCTACAAAGTCATGCTACTGTCCTCTCGAGAAAATCAACTGACGTAGAAAGCTTATAAGCGTTGATTGAGTCTTAAAAGGATTTCATTACCTAAGGTCGTGAGGTCGGCCGAATTTTAAAACTTTCTTTCAACTCTGAGAGACCCGAATTCAAGGCGGATCTGTGCTATTAAGAGAACATATATCAGCACTACATTGCTGGCTGATTTTCCAAAATAAGGCAAAGCAAAAATTTGTGTAAATACTAACGAAAGTCAAGCTGTCATATCTCGTACGCCCCTAATATATCAGCTTTGTATACCCTCAACTCTAAAGAAATCAAGAGTCTCGCGTGTCTATCAACCGAAAATCGAAGCTGAGCTTAACTTTCCTGAAAATTAGCTCTGGCCACGTTCGTCCAACTGAATGTTCAACTTGATTGTAGATATCTAAAGTCATGACCACAGGGTTGTTCGCCCCTTTTCATAAAGTTCTATGGAGTAGATAAACACACGTGTCAGCTGTTCATTTATCAACTGTTTTAGGTTTGTTTAATTTGTAAATCTTTCAGTGCACTCATTCTGAAAACGTTACCCCTGGTACAAATTAAAGATGTGTTCATTGAGAATGTTTTACCATTCCCCCAATTGTGGCCTGCACAATGTGTTTGAATGCTAACACACTATTCATGCAAATCAATTTACTAATTAAATTGATTAGATAGTTGATTGCTCTTATTACGAGAGAGTATAAAGAAAACGATATCACTCGAATACTAAATGTCAGAATCACCCAGAAGTACGAACATACGAGTACCCGACTAATGTCAGACGAACAAAATGTGGAATGTTTCGGTTCGGTTTGATTTAGTAGTTGGGTGACATTATGTAAATCAACCTGCAGGCTGCAATACTCGAACTCGTACAAAGCTTTAGAAACCACATTGCCGTAAATACATATGGATGATATATTCGACTAGAAAGGATAGCATTGACATTATGATAATTCATGCGCAAAACCGTATGAAAAAAAAAAAAAAATAATAATTACAATAATGTGAGTAAATAATAATCACTGAAATTGCACATTTGAATTTTGTGGATACGAGTACTCGTACGCGTATTCAGCCATTTTCAGTGATGCGCAGTTTACTAAAATGTATTCTCGAAAACCCAGGTCAGTTTTTAATTTCAAGGACACTGCTTAATTACCTGAGAGATGTAAATCCATATGCATGAATAAGAGACGAAATCATTTGGTTGTTCTAATTCTTCAAATGTCATCAGAATTATTACCAAATGTCCATCAAACCCCTGATCAGGGAACTATTAATTTTTTGCTTCTGCAAAATACTCAAAAATACGCTCGAAGACCCAACCGTACAATTGTTAAGATAAGCTAAAATGTTCCTTGTTTTTCATGAAACGATTCGAATTTGTTTAAATATTTCGAATATTTCACAAGCGAAGTTCGCCGGTATCTCTAGAGCCCATCCAACGACGAAGAAATCCATCAGCAGCTCATGTTGTAGAGTGTAGGCGATAATGTCAACATTTATATTTATGAATAGGTTTATGCGGTGTCATCCTAAAGTGTTCGGTTAGGCCATAATCATCTCTTCTTTTTGTCTATCCAATCATCTAGATCTACCTACACGACCGTGTTGGAAACACTCATATAAACTTCAAAAATTATCTTGACCCCCGAAACTTGCTTGTCCATCTACCTCGATGAGATCAACTAAACCCAGTCGTCGTGTTTTAACTTTTTGAACTTCATCCACATGTTGTTACAATACTCGCAGATAGTGTTTGAACAGTCTCCTGGTTGCTCAGCCATTTTGATGATGTATCTCTTTGTTCTGGGATAAATAAATCTCCTTCAGGCAAAATTGATAGTAGCATGGATTACATACAGAATCTAATCGTCAAAAATGTACTGCGAAATTGGCTTGACAAGATGGCATCCTTTTTTCTTTACTCAAATTCCCAGCTTAAGATGACAAAGCCAGATGAATTTTCCGCCATACTGAAGTCGACAATTTCTGTGTAGAAAATTTGTTGGTCTGTTGCCGTAGTGTGAAAATTTGCTCATCGGTACCTGCAGAATAACTTGGGACGTCCACGCAGTATGACAAAGATATCTTGTATAAGACATTCAGTGATATGGCCTAATAGTTGTTCTCAAATATTCTTATCATTCTCACTATATGATAGTCATTTAGCATAAACTCCAAATGTTGCTTAAAAATTCCTATTATACACTACGTTATAAGTTCAAAGCCTGCTGCAAGATCGAGAATATCGCCTCGAAAGCTTTTCTGGATTACCAGGTTTAACACTACTCAAGACTTACTCGTATGTGTCTTCTTTTTCGTTTTATAAGATGGCTAATGAATGATATGAATATTGAAGCGGATAGGACTAATTACCATGGTTAGCCCCGTCTAAAGGCCGCTTAAAGGCGGGCGGCCTTTCAAGATGGCGATATCTACTAACGAAGGTTTGCGCAATCACTTTTTCTGGCTGTAAGCTTGCTTAGTGAGCAATTTATACTAAGTGGTTCAAAATTAATCATCCTATTGGAAGATGGTATAATTTTTGCAAATGGCGTCGTACGTTAATCATATTTGACATTTGTATTCTAGACAGCTGCAGTATACAAACAGATAAGCAATGAAGCGCTATACTAAGCAAGAGCGTGGAATAACTGTGTCGATGTTTTTGACCAACAATCGGTCGGTAGTGTTAGCGCAGCGTGAATTTCGACGTCGATTTCATAATCATGTCGCGCCAACTGGGCTAACATTCCGGCGCTTAACTACTCGACTCGAACGTAGCAGAACCACATGAGACCACACAGGGCGTAGCCGCCACTAGACTGGTCGTTCGGCCGAGAATATCGCGGCTGTGGCTGCCGATGTCACTGAGAACGAGAATCTTCAATCTCAACAACGAAGAGGACGATTTTGTGTCGAAAATCATCATGGGCGACGAGGTGCATTTCCACTTAGGCGGTTACGTCAATAAGCAAAATCTTCATTTCAGGGGCACTGAAAATCCGCGTGTGATGCACGAAGAGCCATTACATCCACTCAAAGCCACTGTGTGGTGCGGCGTTCACGCGGGAGGAGTGGTTGGGCCATATATTTTTGAGAACACCATCGGCAATGCGGCCACTGTTACTGGCGAACGCTAGAGGGCTATGATAAGCGACTTCTTACTACCGGAATTCGATGAGCGGAGCTTGGTGAACTTGTGATTTCACCAAGACGGTGCAGAACACACAGCACGAGCCACAACGGATATTGTGAAGGAAGCGTTTGCTGGTCGCGTAATCGACGTTTTGGCGATTTGACATGACCAGCAAGATCGCCCGATTTAACCATCCCAAATTTCTTTTTGCTGGGGCTACTTGAAGTCGCGGGTTTATGTCAATAAACCTCAGACAATCGCAGCCCTTAAAGAGAATAGTCGACAGGAATGCGAACAATTATCACCGAAAATCTTGCTGAAAGTCATGCGATAAAACGGGCACAAATGTGTATCAACACTGGCGGCAGCCACTTGGCGGATATCATCTTTTCCACTTAACAGAAATAATTATGAAGGTCCAAGTAAAGATTTCCATCATTCAAAAAGTAATTCAAAAACAAAATTGGATGATTAATTTTGCGCCACCTTGTATAATAGATTCGAAATGATTCGTCTATTCGGGGTTCCCTATAAACAAACTACATCTTCATTTTCTTTGTACCATTGTACAGTTTTCAGTACAAGTATTCTTCTTTTCTAGAGCCTTGTAGTTTGGGACTATTCGTTTTTATTAAAATGTTCAAGATCTATATCTACACTCTTACAGATCATATAGGCATGTAGGTTGATTCTGAGAGTCTTTATGGGCCTGTCCAGGGCATAGAAGGAGGGAAAACGCACTCATTCTAGAGAATACGTTTCTCGGAAGGAACCTAGCACCCATCGGTAGGTGCCAAGCAAAAGCAGAGTGGACATTATAATCCAGAAACAACATGTTATCATCCAGGACTAGTTCACCAGAATCTTCTGCACTTTCGCAGTTCACTGACGAAATTTAAAAATTTGGAGCTCTATACCACAGCAGTTTGCAGTAGCTCTTCTGAATACCTTGGACACCGGTTATTATATGTGCAAATTGAACTCAAAAAAAGCTGAAAGTCGACCTTCCTGATCTTCCATTTCTGAAGTTCATTTTCAATAGATCCCAAGTTTTTGAATCATTGAAATTCGCGGCATAAGTTGTGTGTGTTTTTATTTTTTTGAGCTATAGGAATGTACAATAGAATGTATAGGAACGTAACGTCATGTAGTCCTTATTTCCGACAAAATAATCACTTCTCATTGTCCAGTAGTGTTCACTATAGCGGAAGCTCTGGGCTCGTTTTGGAAAAAGTAAGATCCTAAGAGCCTAAGAACTATCAGCCAGCCTACAAGCCCGTTGAGCTAAAAGGCCCAGGCTTCTCCCTAAAAAAACGATTTTTTAATAAAAACTCAAGAACCCAATCTGTGAATTATTATCATAATCCAAGGTCTCATGGCTATGTAGTGCACAACCAAAGGCAAAATTGTTGCGACTGCAGCCGAATTAACAATTCCGGATTTTTCGCCACACTTTTGCTCACAGGGCGTACAATTTCGTCCTCACGCGCCTTAAAAGAAAATTGTTGGTAAGTTAGAGAACCAAACAAATCACTTAATCTTGTATACGTTTCGCGAGTTGACATAAATTTAAATGATACGAAAGCCTTCTTCTGGTGTAAGTCTATTTACGATGGTTTGCCAAATACTCGTAATACCGAACAAACAACTTTTGGGTTCTACCACATGAAATGTACGATTTCATAGTAAAAATTTAAAATTTTTATTCAATCCGGATCCGTTGACAATGTCAAATTTTCCTTAGAAGTGCTGACTTTTTGAGGCAATCTTCAAAGGCTTTTATGACCTCTGCTCGGTTCCGGAAGACATTCTGCCGGCAAAATGAATCCAGATTGCGGAAAAGATTGTAATCGGTTGGGGAAATATCAGGAGATAACCTACGGTGGATGCGGAAGAATTACAAACCCCAACTGCAACAGTTTTTGCACCGTGACTTGTGGGATATGGGGTCTAGCATTGTCATGCAAAAGGATCGGACTGTGCCTATTGACCAACGCAGGTTGCTTTTCCGCCAATTTGGTATGCAATAGTATGTCGATTTCCCCACAATATTTGATAGCGTTTATCGTTTCTCCGAGTTGAAAAAATGAAAAGTAGATTGGTCTTTTCGATATCCACCAAATTGTCACCATAACCTCTTTTGGGTGAAGATCGATCGTGGTGGTGTTTTGGTTTTTCACCTGCATCTAGCCACTGCCCAGATCTTTTACGATTATCATACAGTATCCACTTTTCATCACAGGTGACTATCCGGTGCAAAAACGGATCAGTTTGGTTTCTTAATGTAAGCGATGAGCAGATTTCCAGGTGCCGTAGTTTTTGCGGATTCGTTCATTTCATGGGGTACCCACTTGTCGAGTTTCTTTACCTTTCCTATGAGAGAAAGGTGTCGGCTTATTGTCATTGGGGATACTCCCATGCTTTGTGCAATCTTCTGCACCAATTTCGTTGGGTCCGCATCCACTGTTGCTCATAAAATATCGTCGTCAACTAACGCTTCCGGCGTCCCACGTGGTTCATTGTCGAATCTAAAATCTCCCGAACAGAACTTTCCGAACCAACGTCGTATAGTGCGTTCGTTTACCGCTGCATTGTCAAATGTGTCATTAATGTTTTTCATTGCCAAGGACGCATTATGTCCCATTTAAAGTTCGAATTTGAACTACGGACAGCATTGTAAATAATTCGTAGAAAAAAAAATAGCGATACACATACCACTTTATTTTACAAAAAAAGAAAATTTAACGTTCTGGCACAGAACTTCTTATTTCCGACTGAGCGAAACTCGGACATTGCATGTGGTTCAACCCAATATCAATAGCGATAGCATGATTTAAAAAATATTGTTTTTGGAATATTTATGTGCACAGGGTGGGTAGGTAGTGTAGGACTAGATGAGTGCTTACCCACTTACTTACTTGGATGGCTCTACAGTCTGAAGTAGACAAGTGCCTCTGCTAATATATCCCCAGTTCCTTTCCACTTTTATGCGCCACCTAAGACAAGGTCGTTCTCTACTGCGGTGTCCATTTATCCATCTGGATTGGAGTCGAAAACTTTCCGGGCCGGTTTGGTGGTGTCCATGTGCTCAAGGTGACCAGCCATCTAAGCCATTAACAAAGCCAAACCAAATATGTGAGGATGAGTTTTCGATGAAACACCGAATTTTCTTCCATCTTCAATAGAACCCAATTAGCGAAAGTTCGACCTGCATGATGGTCATTTGGCTTTAGCTCTTGAGCCAGTAGGATCTTCTACAGACCCAAGAAATTCTTCTTATAAAATACCCCACAGAGATGTTCGAGAGTTAATCAGCTCTTGAGAATAGCTTGGAATCGATTGATTGCATTTTTGGTATACCGACTTCCATACTCTTCACTTTATCCATTTTGCTGTCTCACTGGCAAGGCAACACTATGGAGTAAATAGGTTCAATTGTGTCGCTTATCCGGGCGATTATAATGGCCAAAAATTGCAGTTAACGCGCATGATGAAGTGGTATCTGAGCGCAAATTTTTATAAAAAAAATTAGATGTTTTGTGAACGTAATACCTAAAGACTATTTGGAACACAAATATGACATCTGTCAAAAGAAGAGAGTCCCCATTGAAAAATGGGGGCGTATCTTATGCAAAAAAAAAAACCTTTTCAGCTATCTTTTCTACCAACTGTTTATGGATTTCCCCATTCGTACTGCAATCAATGATTAATCATTTTAGCGATAGTACAGGGCAAATAAAATGCTAAAAAATATTAAATTGTTTTATCAGTACTACTAAAACTAAAATGACTCAAACACTTAACCGATTGGCGTTCAAAATCACTTATGTGATGTAAGTATCTACAAGTCCGATAAGGAAACTGAATATTAGTTAAAAAATTATGCCGCAGCAGAAAGTTATTACAAAAGAAAAACATAAAAACTAATTTCTTTGAACTTTGTGATTTTTTTTTTTTACCAATTTTATAACTTATTGTATCTATACTCGTAATTAGCCATATTTTTATGATGGAAGCCCGCGCAACCCATTTAATAGGCCAAATAAAAATGTACTATTATTTGTAAACAATTAACTGGTTGTTTCCTTTAATTTATCAGCAATAGAGGTATTTTCTCTGAAATACTCATTTAAATTGCCGAACGGCAAATATATGGTATTTCTAGTGCATCTAACGCCGAACCGAAAATAACCCATCTACTCATAAATCTCTGTTTCGAATAACATTTAAATGTTTACATAATTTGTTTCTGCTTTCGATTTCTTTTTTTTTTTGTTTTTTTCCTTCATAAAATGTTGTTTCTTTTGGCGACGAAATGTGTTTCATGAAATCTCAAATTGTCGAAATCTGTCATAATTCAAGCGTAACGCATCTGCACGTTCCAATCATCTGCTCTGTACTACCTAAAATTTGTTTTTCGTTTTTCTTGAAAATTTAAAAAAAAAAACACCATGTGCCGTTGTACGAACAGATATTGGAAAATTTTAAACGGGAAAAAAATTCAACTAATTGGTGGAAATATTTATGAGAATGCCGACGGGATTGACATTGAAAGAGACTAGCTTGACAGATCGTTCCTTATTGAAAGACGATTTGGCGTTTTAACCTTTTATCGTTTTTGTTGTGTTTATGTGCAAAGGAAATGTTGATATTGATCTTGTGATTTGATTATGGCCTGGATTTGTTATTATTACAATATTATCTTTTTTTTTTTTTAATTAGTGAAGTATCAAAGGCCCAACTGCCAATTTCTGGCACTGAACTGATCTCAAAGTGACATCTCCGGATGGTGTTTTCTTAGACGATCGATCCTTAATAAGAAATCAAGTGTTAAAATTATATTTTTGATTTTTGAACACTTTTGTTGTACATAAATCTCCGCAATACAGACAAGTAACACAACTTCAGACAAACTAGAACTAGTGATTACGTGCCAAGTAATTATGCAATTAATGTCTGCAAAACTATTTTAAAATTAAAAATAAAGATATACGCGTAATTGTATATTAGTTATAACTGAAATATTCATGAATCATGCCACATGCTATATTTTTACCTCACAAATATTCATGAATTATTTGTCGACGAATATAAGTCATTTGGTGCCATAATTCAGCCGATCACATGGGTGTGCCCGTACTTCATAGGGTATGCATTGCTCGTACAGTGAACACAATTACGAGCACTTTTCTGAGAATCAATTGGTCCCGCTAATAGAGTGTTTCGAAAGCGTATTTTTTTTTTCTAAAAACAAATGTGGAGCGGATAAAGGCACTTGACTTTGAAGGAATTATACAATATCTGTGTTTAGGAACCGATTTCTCAGAACTGTTACCTGAAAAGTGTTTATCCCCAAGGAGGGTTTACTAATGAAAAATTTAATTTCCTTTTAAAATGTTTTATGATGTTTTTTTTCTATAAATGACAATTAGAACCTAAGTCATTTATAGAAATTTAACGATTGACCCAATGAAATTGTTTAAATTGGTAAGGTTAAAACTACACGGTCAATGTAAGGCGCCTTCTCGCCTAGCCATTCTTAAATTGATTAAAAAATTTTGTTTATCGGTACAAGTTCGTGATGTAAACAACGGAAATCGCACAATTAGGAATATTGCTTCTGGAGCTCAATATGTGGCCGAAAACCCAAGTTTCTCGATTCCACGTCAATCTCCCGTACTGGGCATATCACAAACTACACTCGACCAAATTGTCGCATTTGGGGTCTAGAAATTCCAAGAATGATTACCGAGAAGCCTTTCCACAACGTGTTACTGTTTGGTGCAATTTTCGAGCACTGAACCTTATTTCGTTGAAAATGATATACACTCAGCGAAATTTAATTAGAGGCAGATGCAGTTTTGTCCAGAAAATATTTTCGTAGTGTAAACGAACATTTATGTCCAATTTTTTTCTTCTGTTTTTGCTTTGTGTCCCTTCTTCAACGTATGTTTGGAAAGTACCGTTACTCCCGCTCAGAAAATTTCAACATCTGTTGTTTTGTCACTAGTGATCGTGCGAAATTCAATTAAAAGTTAGAAGCGAAATCAGGGTTTTTTTTGGTGATTGCAATTGAAAATATTTTTTTTACATTTAGGAAAAACGCTCTCGGATGAGGAAATTGCCAAAATCCATGCGACAAATTTTCATTAAATTAAATCGATCGGTTTCCACAATCGATAATGTTATTAAATTAGGAAGTAATTACAACGCGAACCGGAGAAATGAAAACAATCAAAAACTTTCACCAAGGCAGGAATCGGCCATTATCCGAGCTGGGTTGCAAAGAAATGCTACTGCTTTTAAAATTATTTCAGATTTAAAGTTAATCAACTGGTTTGCCCGACTACACTTTGCCAAAGAATGCATGACATGGTCTAAACAGTGAAAAAGCATGATCTCTTCGGACGAAAAAAGTTTAACCTTGATGCGCCAGACGGTTTTAGTTATTGTTCGCATGATATAAAAAGTCCTAAGAGCTTATCCACTAAGTGAAAATTAGGAGGTGGATCTTTGATGGTCTGGGCTGCACTCACGTCCCTTCCTTCCAAAGTCACGAAAACGCTGATAAACCATCAGCTCACAAAATATCTCTACACACGAAAACTTCTTAATGGATGGCAGTACGGTTTTCGTAGCAACAGGTCCACTGGTAATTTGATGGCATGTCTCACCGAAAAGTGGAACCGGAGCGTACATCAATCTGGCGAAAGCAAGATAGTTGCACTTGATATTTCTAAGGCATTTAACAGAGTTAGACATCAGGCTCTTTTGTCGAAAATGCGTGCTTTTGGGATCGACGACTCTCTTCTTCAATGGATTAGAAATTACCTTTCGGAACGTTCAACTCAAGTTGTTTTGGATTGTTTCAAGTCTGGTATTTATAAAATAAATGCTGGTGTGCCCCAGGGCTCCGTTCTGTCTCCGACACACTTTTTAATTTTCATCAACGATTTTTTGTCTGCTACTTCTAATCCAGTATATTCCTTTGCTGACGACAATACTCTCTGCTTCTCATATTCGTTCCCGGAATCACGTCCCTGCTCTTCGGCTGTAGAACGGGAACGGCAGCATATTTTAAGGTCATTAAATTCTGATATTAACAGCATAATCAATTGGGGAACCACTAACAAAGGAGAATTTAAGAATTTAAGACTTCCAAAACAAAATGTCGTTAAAGCGAAATTTTAACACCCAGCCATTATCCTTGGATGGCACTTGCATCGTCGAAACCGATAAACTTGCCATCCTCGGTATGTGTGTCAATGACAACTTATGTTGGAATGACCACATATTCGGCGTCGTCAAAAATTCTGCGAAATGTCTCGGTTTCTTCAAACGATATAAGAAACACTTTACCCACTCTGATCTGCCCTCAATATAGAAGGCACATCTGATCGGGTGCTCCCAAAACATCTCTGCACCTGCTAGATAGGATTCAAAACCGTGCGATAAAACTCAGAGGTGATACTAATATCACTCAAACAATAAACCGTCGAACACCGACGTAATGTTCCCACCACCAGTGCTTCATAGAAATCGCCAGTAGCATTCCGCCCTTTCAAAGTTTTAACCGTAAGACCCGTCTCGCTATTAATGCTCATCAGTATACCCTCAAGTCCACTTTTGGACGTACTCTAAAATATCGTGATTCGTTCCTAAGCCGTACAACTCGATTATAGAATGCCCTGCCTAGCTCTTTATTTCCTAGTCATTATAACCTTCAAACATTTAAAACCAACATTCACCGGTACCTCTCTTTCCATCCTCCCTGATTTTCCTTACTCACCAGCTCTAAACCCAAACGGATTATTACTAAAAAAAAGATGATTTATCAAGAAAGGTCACTGCTTTCTCAAAATATTTGAGAACACTGGAAGAAGAGGGATTGGCCTATAGTTATTTCGATTTTTACTATCACCGTTTTTTTGGTATTGGTATAACTTCTGCAGTTTTTAATGCGTCAGGAAAAAGACATCAAATATTTAGTAAAATTTTCTTAATAAAATTATTAGACCATCCACGTTGACGAATTAGAATTTTTTAGAGAGTTTATGATGCGAAATGATTGAAAAGATGGAATCAAGTCATAGCAAAAGGTCTTGGCTTGACTCTATTCACTGCTAAAGCAATCTTCAACGGTAATTAGAAGATTCAAAGAAACCTGCTTTAGAAAGAGTCTTGGAAGTAACAATTGTAAAATATTGGTTAAGAACATTGGATATTTCATTTGGATTAACTATATTATTTCCGTGAAGCGATACACAGTTGAGTTTATTTGAGGGGGAAGCTTATTATTTATAAACTCATTAACAATTCTCCATTATTTTCTTCTATTATCTCTAACTAGCTAGTTGTAGATTGTGGAAGTAATACTTTTCTTTGTAAATAGTCACATTCGCTGCAAATTCCTTGGATAATCTTTTTTTCAGTCTTTTTTAATAAAGTCGAAAACATCCATGGCTTAAGTCTTGAACTTAAACTAACATGAGCTTTTAAGATAAGGTGTTAAAAGCATTAGAGGGCTTACTTTCAAGGTTCACATCTGTCCAACATTCATGCAGTAGAACGTGGTTAAGACGTTCGTAGTTCAATGCTGAAACTTTCAAAAACTAAACCAACCATACAATGATCAGTAATTTTAAAATCCGCTATGCAGCTAGTGATGGTGAGCTTAGAACTGCGATCAAGTCTCCCGAAAATATGATCAATACAGGTTTGTGTTGATTGAGTTACTCTTTTGGGTTCTCTACAGCACTATTGAATCTTATTTCCAACAAGATGGCGCTTAGTGCCTTCCGGACGGAGTCATTTCTCCAAATGTTATTCAACATTGACCACTAATACGATTTAACACCGTGCGAATTCTTTCGGGTTCTGTGGAAGAGAAGGTTTATTCCAACGTACTCCAGTCAATTGAAGCACTCAAAGCCAAAAGCCGTTCGATTATCGAAGAAGTAGAACTGCAAATATGAACAAAGTACCCGGATGTAGAACATTTTATACATTATAAAAAAACACGTATCGTTTTTGTTGAATCAAATGATACCTCTTATTGGAAACTCCTTTATCAACCCTTGGGCAAGTGGTATATTTCTTGATGGACAGTGAATCAATGTGGTTTGCGGCTATTTCAAAAAGTTGTTGAAGGACACTTCCTCAAGTGGTGGCTGTATGGCCACGTCGCAAGTGGTGATGTATTGGCTGCCAAATCGGACGGCCCGAAAGACATTCTTTTTTTCAGGCAATTACAATCACGTAAAATGAGTGATAGCCTAGAACACAACAGCAAGTCCAATTACAATAATTATTTAGTCTCACCATTAAATGTTGGCTGCCACCGACGGAGCGAAATACCCACTGAGCCGAAACATCTTTTTTCCTTTAACTGTCCCATTTGTTTGGATAACTTAACCCATGCTTTGGCAGCATAAGTGTAGTCATACCCACTTGAGTGTTAAGTTCTTTAAAAAAAAAATTAAAGTTAGGGAACTAAGCGAAATTAGAAAAATGTTGAATTTTTTTTCTTTTCCGCTTTAATTAGGTTTTCCACGTTTTGACATAAAAGACGCTGTAAGAGTTAAAGCAACTGGCTTACCAAACACTGCATCATTTGAATTTTAAGGTCAAAAGCAGCATCATCTGTTTGTTTGCCCCTGATCTCTTATTTTTTATTAGCAAGTATGATATACACTTATGTATAAGGAAGACAAATACGAGTACTGTGGGTAAAGAAAGGACTATCGATTGAGTGCCTTGGCTGTTGGAAGATACAAATACATCAGCAATGACCCCGAGAGTACTACACTTGGAAAGAAAGCATCTACCCTTATTGTATTATATTTCTTTGAACATCAACATTATTTCATGCTTTAAAAAATTCCCTCACCCTTCCGTTGACGGCAAAAAACAATAGTAGCCCCTTCGAACTATGCTCCAAAATGAACAGATGTCAACTCCGGACTGCGCCATAAATTTATTTATTTATGCATTACTATTTCTCACGTGGTAGTAGCTGTTAGGTAATCGGCACTTTTTAAATATATGCCGACCTTATACAAGAATAGACACGGCAATTCAGTACAAAATTAACTGCTCTGTCATCATCTTCTCTACAGGAGGAACAGGTTTGTCATAGGGTGCTTTGCAAAACCGTAGTGGCACATAGAGGCACCTGGTGTCTTTATCTTCCCTTTGGAGACAGGAGAAGGCCTACTTTTAGTTTATCCGCAACTTGCAATTGTCAATGGAGTTTCTGATTACAGAACCAAAGACAGTTCGGGTCCTGAAAATCGTCAGATATGACCTGAGGTCCAAGCAAGACCTAATAAGTTAAGCAATACCTTAAGTGCACCTTGCTTGTCCCCGTATATATTCATTTCGTTCTTCTATATTTTGCATGACTGCGTAAAACTCTATCGTAGCTTAAATTTGAGAAATTTTATCTGCGATTATCTTTCTCCACAAAGACATTGGGCATTCTTCTGTCTTTCTTCCCGAGCTCAGAGTTTGTACAACGATATTGATGAAGAATTATTAACAGTGTACCTTCAATATTTTCAAGTGTACAAACATTTTGATGATACTGTATATAGTCCTTCTGCGAGTTATACCGTGCAGCCTTTTCTGACTATGAATTATAGTGTACTCACTATATGATCACGCTCAACTTCTTTTTTCTTTACGTTATATTGAAGTGAATGTCCCATGATTTACCTCAGAAATTCTGCAGATGTCGATGAGGAGTTATCGTTCCTTGATGTGGTCCTTTATTTTCACTTGACCGAAAGCGCTAACAGACTATAGTCCAGAAGTTGTAGACACGCAGAAGCTGTTTTTTGTCTTGTAGGGGGCGCAGAATGTTGAAACGCCTGCGGTAAAAGTCATGATCGGATAACGACTAACAGACAAAGGCTAAGGTTTACTAATCATAAAGTGTTCGATCTGGTTGTACATTCGTTGTTTATCAGTTGAGACCCGACAGCCTTTTGGTGGACCTTGTACTCACTTTCCACACATGGCACGGCTCACGGATACCTATGATTATACTTTCATTTGTAAAATATAAAAACTGGACGCTGCAGGAATATCTTCTTAGTGAAATCCACGATATCTTTGGATAACTTGAGATGAGCTTTTTCCTTCAATTTTTGTTTGTAATCTGTAAACAAGATGTCTTAAAAAGTTCAACATGCTACTAAGGTACTTCTCATGGCTCGCCCAAAATGCGGCCGAAAAACATCATCATAGAACATAAAAAACATCATGGACCATGGGTCATTTAAACAACTCCTCTCGATGTTCTAGATAATAACAATAAGATATTTTCAACTGATACTAAGTTACTGTGCATCTTAGTTGAAAAAACATCTGCAAATATCAATAAAACCTCGAAATTCTCTGACATAAGGCACATTGCAACTACCTCATTCAAATTGCATCTGCACTATATGGGTTCTACCCTTGGCAAACTGTCAAAAAGACATCTCCTTCAAAAATACATAAATTTCAAAATTGCACAAAATGCCAGGGTTACCAAAATATTTTTAACAACAATATACAAATAAAAACCATATACACAAAATAGACCGTTAATGTTTGTTGACATCGAGTACAACTCCCCATAGGTAATTAGTGCTGCCAAATCCCATTTCGATTTTAACAAAACAAGTAATTTATACAAGTAGATTGTATTCTTATCTACTCGTAGTGCCTTCAATTGACAAAATCAAAAATAAAACCTTCAACGTAAAAGGTAGAGTTCAACGGGAGAGCATAGCGCATCGTTTATTCGTAAATTTTATGTATGTTGGGGTCGTTAAACGGGAAGTGGGGGAACGAATTTTTGGCAACAGTCGTTATTTTGGCATTCATGAGCACTGGCGCGGTGTACTGAACAGAATACTATGTTCGTATGGACCGTGTTCTATGTGTCTATCGGTGAAAGAAACGAATTTTAAGTTTTTTTTTTTTTTTTGTAACGAGAAAAGTTTCTTTCATTTTTTTTTTTTCGTTTTATATTTATATACTTACATACTCGTATATCTGCAGTTGAAAAGTGGGACAAAACTTTGTTTTTTTTCGGAATGCAGCTGCATTTGCAAACAGAAAGTTCTTAAAAGCATTTTATTATGCTGTTAATATCGAGTGCAAGTAGATGTGAGTCTTCACAGATGATGCGCCTTGTGCATCCGAATACATTTGTTTTAGTATTTAAAGCATTTTACTTTGAATTAGTTAGAATTACATACGAACAATACACGTCTTGTACTTGAAATCGATTTAAAAGCAAATACAATATTTGTATCTATTGTATTTGCTTTTAAATAAACAAATAATATAATTTCTTTTGTGGGATAGATTTCATACAGGTAAAAAGAATACCAAACTCGTTAGCAGCTGTTTAACTTGTTTTCTTTTTGGCGGAACCGAGCACTCAGGAAGAAAACTGATTCATTGTGCTCCTTGTATATTTATTTCAGTAGAATCCATCAGTCTTTCGGAGAAAGATGAGTAAACGCTTCAGTGGTGAAGTGGTACTGTACATCATCCAAAACTTTACCACGGAGTACCTGCAGTCCGTTATGTGCGTATCCCGGAAACTCACAGAGGATATTCTCACTGTCATATGCCATCACTCCACCTGAAATCCATACCAGGCAGTCTTAACGCGAGTTCGGATCCTGAAAACTCCCCTCTGAGTCTTTCTTAGTAAGTTCACCTGCGATCTCGTTTCCATATTTTGACCTTCGGCATAAAATAAGACTCAGTAAACTCAGCTTTACGACTGTCTTCAGAGAAGTTTTGCATTCTTGAACTAGCTTGGAAGCTTGGAAGGGGTTTCAACAAATTTATAAGATCAGCTTAGCTGTCGCTATAGATGCAATTGCTTCGTCCCCTACCATGATTTTTCACAATATATCATAGTTCATTGCCATCAGGATCAGTTTTGGTGTGACCCGTGAAAGCCCGACTGCATTCCTTTCCATATTCTGACGGGAACTATTCCTGAGCACAGGGAGAGCCGATTTCGTGCTTTCCCAGTAACAGGAGTTACGGTGTCATTACATCAGAAGGCATATCCATAAGATTAAAGTTTGAAGACAGTTGGTGGACAATTTCTTCGAAATTCCAGAGCGTGTTAAACCGACATTTCTTCTTACACCAAAAATAGCTTTGAGAGTGCATCCTACAATATGAGTATTAAGAAGGGAGGCTCATCAGTACGTTTAGAACTTGAAATGAAAAACCTCCAATCAGTAATCAAGTAATGGGCATGTACCTATAGACCAAAAGGACCTTCCTGCTTTACTTTGCCACAAAGCCGACAGCTTCTTAAAAGTTTTCGACACTTAGTCCAAACAACTCTATGACTTTTGAACTCGACAAACATATCCACAGAGATTTTCTAGAGAGATTTTGATTGGATGTGCAACCGGCTTCAAGCTATCTAAAACATTTGGCAGTTTTGAAGCTGAAGACTCCTAATGCCTTATTTTGACACTGACTGCTTTTAGCACTCAAAAAATCGACAGAAGCTCTGTATTATATTTTCGCTGTACAAAATGGATCGACTTACGCTTATCCAACGTTGAGAAATATTGCAAAACTACTTCCGAAGTGGATGCTATGTTGCTGAAACTGTGCGCATTTTGAAAATAAATTTCTGTCGAAATGATGCACCAACTGCAGCTGGCGTACGCAAGCTTGTGAAGAAAGTTCATGAGACTGGTTTGCTGATTAATAACTGAACAAATTCCCGTGTTAGTCCTGTGCGCTCAATGGAGAATATTGCAGCTGTTGCCGAAAGTGTGTGTGCTTAAATCCGAGAACCTCAACGCGCCAAAGCAACTGAACATCAGTTCAACAGTTCACGGTTTCAACTCTTGCACAAGCTGGATCTTATAAGCTTTTAAGCCAAGATCTTTTCGTAAAATCTTCCACAAAACGGATGAGCATAGCTCCAATCGCTGTGCACGATGGCTAATCGATCGGATTCACCTCAACACTACGCTCCACAATGGCAATAACTTCTGCTGTTCGCACTGTTTGACGCCTTTGGGGATATACAATTTGCTCGCGTTGTTCTGTCGTAAATCTATTCAACGTAAAATGACAAAACGTACTACAAATCAACTTTCAACTATCAAATTGACAATCTGTAGAAACAGTGTTGCCAGTTTAAGAACCAAACCTCTAAAAAAAAATACCCTTTGCATGGCTTTTTGTCACCTCCAGAAGTTCTGTTCAAAGATTGTTACACTGCCAAGAAACAGATACCCTAGTGTTCTCTTTTAAAGTGACATTCCCACTGTACAGAGCATTTGTACAATATTGAAAAGTAATTAAGTAAATTTATTTGAAAACAGATTAATCCATTGTACAATAGTCAGCCTTCAAGCGTCTTCTAGCCTAATAATATCTGATAGCTTTAACCTTATTCACATAAAACTTAGCATTTCAAAACCTTGGCGCGTTTTTAATCCATGCAGTCTACACAACTAAGAAGTGCTATTTTATGAACCCCTACCCTGCCTAACCCTATTGCAACAATTAAAGGAAAACCTGCACTCTGTCCCAAGTACATTTGTATATACTCGTAAGTTGCAAAGGTAAAAAATTAAAAAAAAAATCTATGAAACGCCATAAGCTGGCTTAAGGTTAAGTCCAAGGTAATGCTTATTTAAAGCAATGCTTTCGAATATTTTTTTTCTCTCTCTCTCTCTTTTATCTTTTTTCCCCATTATTTTTGCATTTGAATTCGTACCTACATATGTGTGGAGAATAAAGACACACAACAATGTGGTCCCATGCCTAGCAGTATTGACAAGCTCAACGTGCAAAATAGGCTTATAAATATAAAATAAAACGATATACGAAAAAAAAAAAAGTTGGAAACACTTTTTTTTATAATGAGGAAGTATGATGTACCTACGAATACGAGAACGAGTACTTAGGTGTTCGATTATAAATAAGCCCTTGTTCTAATTCATTAGTTTGCTTCCACACGCACTTTTAACTTTCCACGTACGAGTATTTAATATAACTAAGGTTGTTTGAAAGTGAAAAATTCAAAGGCAATTGCTGTTACCAGAGTACAGAATTTTGACTGACACAAAGTGCCTTAATAGGGGTAACCTATTTTTAATTAAGGGAGGCTTTGGAAGGTCAGAATAGAATTAGCCCCAATCTCAAAATAACATCTTTGTTGATTGTTTGTATTTGTGAATCACGTTCGACAAACATCCTGGTTTAAGTAGTAGGTACTATTTTTTTATTCGGACCTCATAATATATTGGGTCTACAAGTAAATTTCCAGCGTTTTTTTCCAAAATTTGAAGTTTTATTATGAAAACATAGTTACAATGCTTTATTCAAAGTATCGTCCATTGGAAGCTACAACTTTCCCCCATCTTTCTGGCAATTTATGAATTCCGGACCAAAAAAACTTCTCGTCTTTCGAGTCCAAGAACGTATCGAGCCAATTTTTGATTTCCTCTACTGAGCTGAAGCGTATTTCCGTAAGAGCGTTCTGCATCGAACGAAACGAGTGGTAGTCAGATGGTGCCAAGTCTGGACTGTAAGGCGGGTGAGGCAGAATTTCTCATCCACTATTTTCCAAATAGTTTTTCACCGAAACCGCAACATGTGGCCGAGCGTTGTCGTGATGAAAAATGGCGGACTCATGCCTGGTCTCATATTCTGGCCGTTTTTCTTTTAATGCCCGCTTCAAACGATTTAGTTGGGTTCGATATAATGGTCTTTTGATGGTTTCACTACTCGGAAGCAGTTCGTAGTATACGACACCTTTTTGATCCCACCATATGCAGAGCATGACCTTATTCACGTGAATATTTCGTTTCGGCGTCGATTGGGCGGACTCGCCGGGCTTTGTATACGATTTTCTGCGTTTAGGATTATCATAATAAATCCATTTCTCATCACCAGTGACAATACGATGCAAAAATGATTTATTTTTATACCGCTGCAGTAACATTTCGGACATGCAAAATCGCCGTTCGACGTCTCTTGGCTTCAATTCGTACGGCACCCAGTTTCCAACCTTTTGAATGAATCCTAGTGCTTTTAGGCGCAGGGAAACGACTTGTTGCATGACACCCAATGATGAAGCAAGTTCTTCTTGAATCTGACACGGATCCTCATCCAGTAAAGCGTCCAATTCCTCGTCTTCAAAACTTTTCGGCTTTCCGGGGCGATCTTTGTCTTCAACTCCAAAATCACCACTTTTGAAGCGTTTGAACCACTCGCGGCACGTCGATTCACCAATACATTCCTCAGCCGCACTTTTCTTAATATTAAAGAATAAAAGCAGCGCTTCCCGCAAATGACGTTTATTTGCTTGGAAACTTGCCATGATTTTCCTCGATAAAATGTACGACACAGATAGAACTGCTCAAATATAACGCTGCAAAGTTGTTGACAGATAAAAAACATGGGGTCTGACATTTCTGCCCGGGATCCACTGGTGGCACCATCTCTGACAAACGCTGGAAATTTACTTGTAGACCCAATAGATAGTTGCGATATCTTAGTCCAGTTCTTAGTTAACATATACGAGTATTCATAGATCTTGCAGTTTTATTCGTTATCCTCCAAAAGCATTTGTTTATCCATCCATCCATCCATCCATGCATTGACGCATCCATCTGGTGTCCAATTTTAGGCCGCTCTTCCGAACAGAGCTCTATCTCAACAACAGCATGTTGAGTATTGGCTTCCAAGTCCTGAATAGTTTGCGGTGTATCAGTGTAAACCAACGTCTTTACATAGCCCCATCGAGTGGGTTGAAATCTCACGATCTTAGTGGCCACTTCACTGGTCCATTTAGCGGTATAATGTTGCTGTTGAATTGTGACTTCAGTCGATAATTTCATAGTCAGTATGGCATATATGAAACGACATGGCATACGCACTAATGTTGCCCATATTTCCGAAGTAATAATCACTGATCATTGACAGGTAAAGTTGGCAAGTATCAAGATCAGACCACACCTCATTCCAAAAATAGGAATTCCGCTTGTTCACAAATTCATCGACCAAAATGTGAGCCTCGTCACTAAACACGATTTTTCGATAAAAATAAGGATAGACTCCAAGCTGCTTATAAGCCTAATGCGTCATCTCTCGTCACGGTTTTGAGGCACTAGATCCTTCAAAAGCTGGATCTTACATATATACTAGGCAGGTAGGTAAAAGTGGATGTTGGAAAGACCAACCCACTTAGGCCTATTAGCCCATTGTGACGCCACGTGGATCTATAATCCTCTTACTCATGGAACCAGTTTGAGCTTATGATGAAGCGCATGAGACTGTTTACGCCTATATTCTTTAGATCGTTTAGGTCATTGTAGAAGAAGGCTCCGATGTTTTCTTCCCTGGGAGAGAGCTGGACATGTACAATTTAGGTGGAGGATTGTCTCCTCTTCCTGTACAGAAATCGTTTCTAAAAGCGCCAAGCCTTCTTGCAAAGCTGAAGGTTGAACTGCTCCGCCAGAGATGATCGGCATTCAAGGACGGTTTTAGAATTTAATGAGACTGAATCCAGGGCCTGACCATCAGAAAAGATACGGATATCCTTTGCAGATATCACATTTTTCTTTAGCCAGGGCAGGGCTTCTTTAATCGCCAAAATTTCCGCCTGGAACACGTTACAGTGATTTGAAAGACTGAAAGAGAGGCTTAGATTTAAATTATCTGTGAAAACACCGCCACCAACCCCGCTATCGGTTTTAGACCCATCTGTGTAGAAATGGATTGACTTGCAGAAGGACCTAGAGTTGAAGTCTTTGTCAAACCAAAGTTCAGGTATGGTGTAATACATGTTCTCTCTGAGGATTCCTAATATATTAAGAATATTAGCGTGGCCAAATAATTTGTTTGTCTACTGTGTAGTCGTTTTAAAGCGAATAGCTGCACTCGCAGCTACTTGCCTGCTGAAGATATCGAGGGGTGTCAAGCTGCGGAGGGAGTGGAACGTAGGGCTCCGGTTATGCATAGACATGCTGTTCTTTGGACTTTGTTTAGATTGCTGCAGTTGACTGCATTATCTAAGGCCGTGCACCAGACCACAACCCCGTAGGTGAGTATCGGTCTTATGACCGCCTTGCGCTGTACCTCTGCTGACACATCTTTTAGCAGAAGCCCTACCCAATTTGGAGTAGACTATCCTGCTATTTAACATAAGGCAGATCAACTCCCTAAGTAAGTCATTTACCTGCAGAGTTGACAGCGCAGTCATGATTGCGGATGTGTTAACGTTGTTAAAGGCACCCTCTATGCCCAGGAAAGCAACCATTGTTTACTCTCTATATTGTAAGGATCGTTCGGTGTGGCTAGTCAGTGAATGCAGAGCCGTTTCTACCGACTTTCCTTTACAGTAGGCGTGTTGAGCCTACATATATACTAGGTGGCGCAAGTATCATCACCGTATCAGAAGATGCTATAATTTTTGCAAATGACAGCAACTGTTAATTCTGCTTTGACATTTGTGAAGTAAACAGATACAAAATACACCTCAACAAGACATGAATCGCTATACTCCTAAATAACCCGGAATAATTGTTACGATTTTTTTGCGGAATAATTCGTCGGTGGTGTTGGGGCAGCGTAAATTTGAGCGCAGATTTCTCGGTCTTCCGACACCAACTGGGCAAACACTACAACGTTTAGCTGTTCGAAAAGTATGGGATAACACGAGATGCTGCCAGATTTGGCCGGCCCCGGAGCAGCCGTTCTACTGAGAATATCGCAGAGGACTACGGAGTATCGTTCAGATAATGTGCCACGCAATTGGGCATCAATCGGCGGTCTTTACAGAGAATTTTGGTGAAAGACTGTAAGATGTTCCCCTACAAGGTGTAGAGAGTGCATCAGCTGACTGGTAGGTTACCATGCGCGTGTAACCTACACTCAAGCCTAATCTCTCGTTTTGGCGATTTGCACTGACCGACAAGATCGGCTGTTTTAACCGTTTCAGACTTCTGTTTGTGGGGTTTTTAGAAGTCACAAGTCTATGCCGTAGACTCTTGAAGTCCTCAAAGAGAATATCCGTCAAGAATGCGAGGACTTATCGCCTGAAGTTCTGGCAAGAGCGATGTAGAATGCCACAAATCGGGCCCGAATGGTCATCAATTCTAACGGCGGTCACTTAGCCGATATCATTTTCTCGAGCTAATAGAAAAAATTTAAGACATCAAATAAACATAATTCGATAGTAGAACCAAAGGTTGTCGTTCATAAAAAAAATTACAGCCAAAGGACATCGGATGACAACTTTTGCGGCACCTTGTATATGCATAGGCGTAGGTCGAGATCTTTTCACAAAATTTTCAATATAAAGTATAGTCAAAAGCCGTCCTTTCAATCAGAACAAATACAATTTCTTCGTTTCTGTACGAAAATTAGGTTGTCGCATCGTTGACTTTGCATCATGTAGAGAGTATGTGGAAAGAAATTTACGAATAGCGAGCTCAGTTGGTCGATTATGAGAACCAGGTAATCTTCTAAACATTTCGCATAAATCAACTCAATAGAGTACCCTGAATCATATTGATCAGAAAACAGTTCAAAACTTTTTTTAAGATATCCTTCTCCTCCTACCTGTTTTTTACATTTACAGCTATAAGGATTGCATTTAATTTGAATCAAAACCGAATCTAATACAAAATGAGAGTGAGGGTTTGAACTAATATTTAGTCGTGTTTTACATCTGGAACCATGGGGTTGCTTTTCGAAGACAGACTACGAGTAT
The DNA here is from genome assembly GCA_963966105.1 of Volucella zonaria. Classification (NCBI taxonomy): domain Eukaryota; kingdom Metazoa; phylum Arthropoda; class Insecta; order Diptera; family Syrphidae; genus Volucella; species Volucella zonaria. Next base: position 105,109,823 of record OZ014532.1, on the reverse strand, counting down.
AACTGTTAATTTTCATTAATGTATTCCTCGTCTCCTTTTACTAAACTGGGAAAGGAAAGTATTTGGGTCTTCACGATGATTTCAAAATCGATCTAGGATGCGGTGCTGGTATTTTATTGTAGGACAACAACGTTTGGAAAACTTGTGTACGAGTATATCTTCCAAGCAGAGATAAACACAATCCTGATAGCAATGAACTGTATTGTGAAAAATCTGTGGAGAGAGCGAAGTATCTGCCCCTGTATCGTTTAAAGCCCTCCTGAATCTTTTAACGTCCTCTAGTCCCTTACTGGCGCCGTGATGGGACACTACCCTTTTGCTGAGTACCTACATAAGTAAAATATACTAGACATAAGTGCGACTCTTGCTGTGAGTGTGATGACGATACCGTGAATAGTTATATCACTGTGATTCTCCGTCCTACGATCACATCAGACTCCAGGCTCTCGCCGCATTTTAGCACTGAAGCGTTTATTGGTCCTCCAGATCATCTGATCTAATTAACAATAATAGCCCGTTAAAAATACTCTTTATTTATTCTCTAACTTCAAAGAAAGACATACATTTTTTTTTTTAATATGCATATATAAATTTCTACTTGATTGTTTATTTACTATTTTGTTTTTTTTATTTTCGAAATTTAAGTAAAAAATTCTCAAGCATACTTTTTGTAACAACAAAATATGTTCAGTAGTGGAAGAAATAATTTATTGCGAATTGTTAATTCAGAATAAAGAAAAGACTCTTAAATTCTTAAATTAATATTTTTATTCAAAAAGAAATTATTAAGATGACCTCTACTCGTTTCAGTAGGCCACGTCTCTCATCTCTCAAAGGGTATTGGGTATGCCCCCAACTGAGCTGTTATCTTTCGACATCAACTTCTAAATCACCATTCGGCTTTATTTCTAATTTAAAAATTCTTATTTATTATTTTTTTAATTACATATTTATATACGTACACACATATTGTCTTTTAAAAAATCCAAAATAGAAATTCTTTTTTTAATGAAAAGCATACTTGTACCTCGTCATTGGCATTTCATATATACGGTGGAGTAAAATTTATGTTGGAAATAGTTTTTAAAAAAATATAAAAAAACTTAAAGGCTTGGCTATAATTATAAACGTTAAAAGGAAAATGAAAGACAATATTTTTCTGGTTTATATATAATCGTATAGTGTGCATAAACAAATGACTAAGAGAGGGGTATGCCAACATTCTTCACTTTGGATGGAATTGTCTATTTTAAACCATACAAAATATTATGAGATATTGAGGGAAGAAACTTGTCAAGGTCACGCATGAACTATTAATAAAAAGGGAGCCAATAAAATTTTTAACTTTTATGAAATGGTTTTATAGCTTTTTTATATGTTGAGATTGTCTCCGAAGAGCTATTTAACAGCTTAATTGATTGGATAGTTTGAAATATTGTTTTTTCATTGAAACTGAACACTAAATGGAATAAGATGCATAAAACTGACAATAAAAGGGGATGCTTGTATGTGAATATGTTTTAACCTTTTGGTTGAATCAGTTAAAAATGGCTGTTAGATATTTGTTCTTTACAATTTACGAACGCGTCAGGGCACCGTCATATTCGGCGAGTTGGCGACATTCAAAGAGTACCTTCACTCGGAGTCTGTCTCAAAACTATCCGATCTGTGTCCATAACTCCGGGCTGGCATTATTCTGGTGGCATCCTTCAAAGGAGTCCTCTGACTGAACAAGACGAAGATATGTGCTTTCAAAGCAATTCTGGTAGTCAGCTTTTGGAATGAATTTGACTGCATTCGTCGCACTCATTTGAATCGTGTGTATGTCGTCGAACCGGTGCCCTTTGAACAGAATTTTCAATTTTGGGGACAGACAAAAGTTGCAGGGGCTACGTCAGGAAGTTGCTCTAAGTTATACACGGGCGAGTCATTCTCAAAACACAGGTTTTCGGAATGCCAAGTTGACTTTCAAATTCACACACAGTCAAACGCACAACCGCGAAGATCGACCAGAAACCGCTTGTACCACAAGTACCATTTCGATAGTTTCCGCACAACTATTTTCGATTTATAAGAAAAACTTGATGCAAATCTTTATTCACATCTCTCCAGCTCTCCATCATTCAAAATCCGACGAACGCGATATCTACGCTGTAAACAAAGGCAGGCTACGTCACTGGTTACGCTCGTATCCTACAGAGGTCGCTCGAACTTTATGGCTCAGAGTTATGAAGGCAGGTTTGATAGTTTAGGGACCCACTTCGTACCCCCTTTCACTGGATTTCAAAAGCACTTTGTGTTAGGGAGCGTTTGCTGGGTATGGCAATCGGTAACGTTAAAGGATATATTTTTAGATATTCAGATTAAAATGTTACGTACAATATACTTATATTTAGGTACATGTGTAGATTCATTCAGAAAATATACTATTTTAAAAGTAGAAACTACAAAGTTTTTATATACTGGTGTACTGGACTTTCGGTTTTATCGCCCCCAGAACCAATAATGAATGAAAGATCTTCACTTTCAAACAAAACTTGCGTATTCTTCCGATGGGTGATTTTTTAAGCGTTTGACTTTTAATGGTAAACAAAAACACAGGAAAATTGCAAAAGTGTATACAATTTTTATTTGAGTTGATAAATCCATGCTTGCCATTACCTTTTTAAAGATTATTTCGTGTAAATGTTGACCACTACTACATTTTAAGCTATCCACTTTTCGAGCATATTGGCTGGTATCTCGCTAATAACAGGTGTAATGTTGTCTTCCAAGGCTGCAATTGACGCTGGTTTATCGGCATAGACGAGTGATTTGACGTATCCCCAGAAAAAATAGTCTAAAGGCGCCAAATCGCAATATTTAGCCGGCACTGGTCCAAAACAAAGATAAATTCATTGTGTTGCATGTAGCGCCGTCTTGCTGGAACCACTTGTCGACCAGGTTTTTTGCTCGTACATTTTGGGCAAAAAAGAGTTCGAAATCATTGAATGAAAGCGGGCGCCATTGACGGTAACGTTGTTCTCACGGTCATCTTTTTGTAAAAAATACGGGCCAATGATTCTGCCGGACCATAAACCGCACCAAACAGTGCATTTTTCTGGACGCATTGGCAGCTCTTGTATTGCTTGAGGTAGCTCATCGGAAAAATAGTATTGTTTATTAACATACCCATTTAAGCAGAAATGAGCTTCGCCGCTCATTTTTCTATAAAAAGGCGGATCTTCCCCTTAGCTTTGCTAAGGCCCACTCACCGAAAATTCGACGCTGTGGCAAGTCGTTCGGCTTCAGTTCTTCAGTTCTTCAGTTCTTGCACGAGTAAAGTACTCGTAAGGTTTTAGATCAAGATCCTTGTGTAAAATCTTCCATGTAGTCGAGTAACACAACTGCTGCGAACGGCGACGAATGGACAAATCACGGTCTTCATTAACACTGGCGGATACAGCAGCAATATTTGTACGCACTCTACTCATACGGGTATGCGGCTTGATGCCGAATAGCGTGAAATTGGTGCGAAATTTGGTCAATGTGGCTTGAACTGCTTGCTCAGTAGATCGATTATGATGACCGTAAAATGGTCGACGTGCGCGAAAAACATTTTTCACAGAGCACGAATTTTGATAATAAAATTCAATAACTTGTAAGCGCTGTTCGGATGTAGCGGAGCATGTTTGACACATGTCTCGTGTCACGCGTGAGCTGTCAAAAATAGGACACTGGAAAACCAAACCGCAAAAAATTACCCTTTCTTTGCGGAACATTTTTCGTGTTGTTGGACCAGTGTGAATCTGAGGCTAACTTTCCAATGGTGGTCATTTTAAAGCCTTGGAAGTTCACTAAGTTGCATTAAAAGTGCTCATCTACGATTTTCCTTTTTATAATCCCTAATGCGGCTGATTGAGGATAATCGAGTTTATTTCTCTTTTTATCCCAGCAGATTCTCCAGATAACATTAAAGGAAACCTCAATTGAAGTGGCGTCCATTTCTAGTACCCAATACCCAGTTAAGTGTCGAATCATGCGGCGTGCCAACTTCATTTGGTGAAGTACAATAGTTACCATGTCGTAATTCAATCTAGGTCTGACTAGATCGGTTTGGACCTGGATCGTGAGAAATCTGGTAATTCCCGGTCTGCCTGAAACTCGAATGTTACATTTAATCTGGAAGAGCTTAGCAGTCGGCCATGAAAGCTTGTGTCCCCTAGTACGTGTACAATCCTTGAGTGACCGTTTTTATTTACCATTCTTTCAGCTGTGGTGCTACTTTTTGTTATTTGAAGTTTCTCCCAACTGTCAACAGAGACCAGATGCAAAATGGTCTCCAGCGCAGTTGTTAGTCACAGTTATATGAACAAATATCCGATTGTATTTGATTTGATCCTAATCATGTGACCTTGTTGTACTTGATGTTAAAATAGCATATAAAATAATTTAAAAAAGTTATTGTCATTTACTTTTTCGAAGACGTTAATGGCGAGATGGCGACAGTCAACGGAGTGCGATACACTCGTTGGACATTGATACATGATTTTTGGCATCTTAACTGGACGAAAATTGCATGGAGAATCACTAGTTTCAACAGAAACAATCTATTTATTGAAGAGGATGTTCCTTATTCGATTGATTTCAAAAAATTTGTCTCCACGATCACCTGATTTGACTGCGCCTTGAAAACTAGAGATTGTTGCAACAAACTAGAGTCCCTTGAATAACTGAGAATCCGCATACGTAACGAAATCAAAGGAATTTTTGAGTATAATTTTCAAAGATCCAAATTGAAATGTCATCAATGAACCATTAATTGAGTTTCATTGAAATAATTCGAAAAATAACCACAAAAAAATGAAATCACCATGTTCTTCTACTTTAATGCGCTCTGAAGGACTAAATTGCATTGTCATAAAAATCTTATTTCAAGGCTTCACTTTTCTTTACGAATATAAAGCAGAGGTTGACTCTTTTGCCTTCTCTACAGGATAATGTTTTGAGCCGAGTTTTTGATCAAGATTTCTTTTCCTGTAGCAACAACTTAGATACTTAAAAAAAAAAGTAGTCCCGCTTTAGGGCTCCTGTTCCCAGTTACTGTACTCCTGAGGCTCAGTAATAATCATACTTATTTTCTATCTTATCTTTATTTTCAGCGAAAAATATATGCCTGCATATTTTTAAGACTACTATTGCACAATTTACAGAGATTTGGCTATCGTTACCTGAAAATGCATATACGAGTACATAACATTAAAAAACTTATGGCATATAAAAGGCGTTTTTTTAGGGTCCGGTTTTTAAACTGGCAACACTGTTTCTACAGATTGTCAATTTGACAGTTGAAAGTTGATTTGTGGTTAGTACGTTTCACCATTTTACGATGAATAGATTTACACCAGAACAACGCCTGCAAATTGTGCAAACTTATTTTGAAAACCATGATTCGGTCCATCTAAGCAAGTTATTCGGAACACGATGAATCGTTTTCGCACCACGCACACTCAAGTGGATAATAGGCATCCCCAAAGGCGAAAAACAGTGCAAACAGAAGAAGTTATTGCCGTTGTGCAGCGCAGTGTTGAGGAAAATCCGAATGAGTCGATTCGCCATCGTACACAACAATTGGAGCTATGCCCATTCACTTTGTGGAAGATTTTACGGAAAGATCTTGGCTTCAAAGCTTATAAAATCCAGCTTGTGGAAGAGTTGAAACCGCATGACGTCAAGACGCCCTTACACAACCATTAAAACTCACTGTTTGGTGTGCTTTATGGGCTGGTGGTCCATATTTCTTTAAGAACGATGCCGTCCAGAATGTTACGCGCTATAGAAACATGATTTCTGACGTATTCGTTCCTCAGTTGAATGGCATTGGCTTGACAGAACTTTGGTTTCAACAAGATGGCGCAATATGTCACACAGCGCGCGACACCATCAATTTATAGCGAAAAACATTAGCTGAGCACAGAATTTCGCGTAATGGACCTGTGAACTGGCCTCCTCGATCCTGTGATCTCACACCTTTAGATTACTTTCTTTGGGAGTATGTGAAGTCACTAGTCTATGCCGATAAACCAGAGACGTTGGACAATTTAGAAGTCAACATTCGCTGTGTTATTGCTGATATACGGTCCCAGTTGTTCGATAAAATTGTCGAAAATTTGACTTCATGATTACGCTTCATTCGAGCTAGGTGTGACGCGCTTATACCGATATCATATTTAAGCACTAATGGCATAAAATTATCTATTAAATAAATTTAACATCATAGACATTAACACTAGCTTCAATTATTTAATTTTATATTGAATTTGTATACCTGTAAAAAAAAACACCCTTTGCATATTTAATAGACTGTTTAAGGAAAAGCTTAATACAAAACTTATTTTTCACGGATGTCGAAAACTATTGTTTTGGTCTGCCGATATTTTTTAGGGTCACCTATAGTTGTACTCAGTAGAGAACCGCATTTTAATTTGGCCTGTGAATCAATTATGCCCTCGGATCAATAGGAGACGTTGTTTTCATTCTCCGACTGCATTCGAAGAAGCCTCATGCTTTCGATTTTGTCAGAAATAGGCGAAAGATGGCATTAAGCGCAGCTTGGCTTTTCCTGTAAACATATGGGTGGATACCTCACGGCTTTTACTTATTACATATTTTCATTAGAAATGCCTACAAGGTACATAGTGCCACATTTTTTAGGAAGTTGAATAGCTGCGTTTTGTTGGCGTAGGTGGAAATGATTTAAAAGAAATTAGCTTCTCACCTGGTTTTGAAAATGATCTCAACGGCACTAATAAGCTTATTTATGATAAAATATGCCAGTGCTGTTGGATTTTCCATAGCCAAATTTTTCTACTCAGCGGGCCCAGGTGGGGAACGTCTACGCATTTTGCTTTGAAGGTATGACTACAATATGTGAATACAGGAACCCTTAATAGAGGCGATGCAGGCTAATCTATGACTATCTTGAAAGAACAACGAATTGAATAAATTAAGGAGTTAGCCCACTCTAGGTTTTTCAAAAAATCGATATATTTTTTATTGCTTTTCCCTTAGGACCTCAAAAATGATATCCTGAAAGATTATGGCCGGGAAATATCACGAAGCCCTTTTTTTCAAAGTATAGTATATGGCTGCCATTAAAATTAAATGCGTTACCTTAAAACTGAATCTTTCAAGCTGACCGCACCCATAACTTGATCAATTTTCCACCAACTCACTTCAAAGTTGAACGGTAGGAATTGGATTAATGCGTAGGTTAAACTGATTGTTGCTATCACTGCAAGTAACTACGGGAAATCGATTCGGAGACGTTGTATTTTCAGTTTACATGAAAAGAAACATGTGGTTTATGAACTCTCAACAAGTTGGGTGTAGGGTTTAAACACATCTTTTACTCCACGTGGCTGGCCGTGGCTCAAGTGGTAGTGAACTGGCTTACAAATCGGAAGGTTCGGTAATCGAATCCCAACCGCGCTCGAAAGGCATGCATTTTTTCAGCCAACTTCCACTAAGAATTTAGTCTCCCCATTAAATGTTGAATTCTACCCATGGAGCGAAATAACCACTGAGTTCAAACATCTTTCTCTTTTTCCAAAAAAAATTTAATACATGCTGAGCTATTATAAGTGCATTCATAAAAGTTTAAAAAAAAATAAAAAAAAATTCATGTGGCGAAAAAAAAAGTCAAAATGCTTAATTTCATTTTTAAGTGCCTATGGTATAAAAGCAACTAAACAACTTAAACATTCTCAAAAACTCTAAAGGATTCAAAACTACGACGCAAAATTTTTGAGAGTCAAATATCTTTCCCCATGGTACCGACGAAATTCACTAATTAAATGTCCCATCATCCTCGTTTAGATTCAATAATATCCTTTCCGTTCCGTCGTCTGTTCGGCTCTTTACTGTCATCAAATCTGACATAATCGTACGCATTGTCATAACCCAACATTGTGCTTGCTCTACAAAGTAGGGTTATGATGAATTTTTGCTACGGAAAAACATCCCTTCCGCAAGCTTTTATATCGCACTATTAAGATACTTATCTTAATGGGTTAAATTGCCAGAAATAAATGGCGCACATTAACGACTTTTTAACCGAACCGAAATTGCTCAGATTTCGGATGGTCCAAAGGAAACTGGAAAGTGTAAATCCTGTTAGACCGTTTCACTACAGACCCACGCATTTGTACGAGTATATGTACGAGTACGTACTGTGCCACATCGTCACATTGTTACGGCAAGCGTCTGATGCCATTTGCTTATTGGAATGTGAATCAGAAAATTCAGATACAGTAGCCGTATTCTATTTTCGACACCAATCAACTGTCAGCTATTAATAGTGAGAGCAAAAAGATGGACACCCAGATATCAGATGCCATAATGCTCATTCGCGTACTATGTATGTAGTACTCGTACCCTTATCTTCTCGTTTAATTTGGGGTGAGGTGATAAATACTTTTGCCCGCCTTTAGCTATTTATTTTCTGTCAGTCTAAATTTTTGTTTGCTTTTTCAAGGTTTTTTGGCAACCGCCACCCTGTGGGGTAGATTGAATATGTTGATTGGGGTTGGTTTGGGTTGGATGGCACTATTCTGTATATTATTGGACGCTTGTCCAAATGCATCACATTGAAAGACCTTAAAAAAAAAAAAGAAAAAAAAAACAACAATTATGCTGTGTACGAGTAGCGACATGGATGGGGAGAATTTGTATCCGTGCTCGTATACGTATTTGTACTTCTTTGCAGCCCAAGAACTACGAAAAGCTGGTGTAGGGCTTCATTGTCAGACCTCGGGCAATGAAAGTGAATAACGACAACGATGTGCATGTTATTTTCCGTTGCTAAATGTTGTTAATCTAATTGCTTGCCAAGTAATTAGCATATTTAGTGCTGCTCTCAAGGTTGCATAGAGCTTAAATGGTAAAACTGACACAATGCAATAAATTTACATACCACAACACATAACACCTATCTGAATAGATTTTTTAGATACCTATTTTAACGAAATAAAATATTACAAACATTTAACAGCAGTTTAAACGAAGAGTTTAGTAACCAAACTAATTTGTCCATCTTTGCTTTGTGTTGTTATTTTTTTTCAGGTGGTGTGAGGTGTAGATCCCATTAAACAAATTTTTTTTCAACCAACAAAATTTCAAGAAACGAAGACCCAAAACAACATAGAGAGAACGAGAGAATCACTCAAAACGAAAGGAGTTAAACAGAAGGCTTAAGAAACGGCAGACGGTGTTTTATTATTATATTTTTTCTTACATACATACAACATTTAGTTTATATAGTCTTTGCAACGGAAAACATTAGAATATAACTACCACTACAACTACCATCACAACCGCAAACAACAACAACAATGCATATAGAAATTCAAGTAGCGTTAAATTTTGTTATATCGTATCTGTATAATAAACTGCCACGGCGACGAGTCAATATTTTTGGCGAAGAGTTAGAAAAAGCTTTAAAAGACAAATTCCAAGGACACTGGTATCCAGAGAAACCCTTTAAGGTAAGTTTCTACGTATTTCTTCATATTTTTCATTTTCTAACATTTGGTTTTTACTTTGGAAATACATTTAACACTGCGTATTTTAATTTTCGCCTTTCAGTTAAAATTATCTTACGGGTCTCATTTAAGAGCTATAGAACTGCGTTTTAAACATGTGCGTAGTGATGTAGCTTACCAAATTCCACCACAATATAGTCCCTGTTCCAATCCGGAATTTAATTTCATGTGGTTAAAATTCCATCTCCGTATTTAAATTATCCACTACTGCTTTATTTACAGAAGCGCCAAACTGGACAGCAACCCGACCTTTCACGAGTCTGACTCCATTCAAAGAATTGTATCCCTGTATCCTCATACTGAAATCGGGATTATGGGCGATTTCAATATACACAATTCTTGGTGGTTTTGACGTTCTGTGTTGAGATCTTTGCTGCGGAAAATAATTTAACCCAGCTTGTAAATGAGCCCAAACGAATACAAGGCGTTGATAGTTATACCGCCAACACCCTGGACTTGTTTTTAACTTCTCACTCTGACAAGTACTGCGTTGATGTGCTGTCCCCTCTAGGCTCGTCGGACTATTGTGCCATATCAGCTAATTTCTTGTACACCCACCACACAGTTAGAGAAAAGATTCCTAAAAGAACCGTATGGCAATAAGAGAAAGCCAATTGGAGCGGTCTTAACAACTTCTTCAGGAATTTTAGCTGGTCGTTATGTTTCCTCGATAACGACGTGGATGCCGCTGCTGACATGATCACAGAAACTATTCTCTTTGGAATAAGATGATTTATCCCTCATCGGATGAAGAGTATCAAACCAAAAGAAAAGGCATGGTACGACTCGAGCTGTAAAGAGGCTATCAGGGTTAGAGATTTGTTTTTTCGGTCCTACAAGACCAAACCGACAGAGGAAAACCGAAAAAAGTTTAAACGAGCCAGAAATGACTGCAACGTCTTTCTCAAGCGTGTGAAATTCCAATATAACCAAAAACTGAGGCAAAAAATACTGCAATGTCCCAAAGGCAGTAAAAATGTTTGGTCGTTCGTCAAAAACATTAGAAATTCTGCCTCATCCTCCATCCCAACGCTGCACACTTTGCGGTTAGCTCAACACTTCCACCTTGTGCTTTGTCCCCGCCTAACATAGACTTGAGTGCGTCGAATCTACAATGGGACGAATCCACTTTCGCACTCGGCACAAGACGAATCTTCTTCTCTCTCCAAGGCCATAGAAACGCTGATAAACCGTCAGCTCATGAAATATCTCGAAACACGAAAACTTCTCAATGACCTGCAATATGGTTTTCGTAGCAACAGGTCCACTGATGATTTGATGGCGTGTCTCACCGAAAAGTGGAACCAAAGCGTACATCATTCTGGCGAAAGCAAGATAGTTGCACTTGATATTTCTAAGGCATTTGACAGAGTTTGGCATCAGGTTCTTTTGTCGAAAATCCGTGTTTTTGGGATCGATGACTCTCTTCTTCAATGGATTAGAAATTACCTTTCGGAACGTTCAATTCAAGTCTGACATTCACCAAATAAATGCTAGTGTGCCCCAGGGCTGCGTTCTGTCTCCGACACTCTTTTTAATTTTCATCAACGATCTTTTGTCTGCCACTTCTAATTAATTATACTCCTTTGCTGATGACAGTACTCTCTGCTTCTCATATTCATTCCCGGACTCACGCTCCTGCTCTTCAGCTGTAGAACGGGAACGGCAGCGTATGTTAAGCTTATTAAATTCTGATATTAACAGCATAACCAATTGGGGAACTATCAATCGAGTGGAATTTAATGCTTCCAAAACTCAATGCTGTCTGCTGTCATTAAACCGAAATTCAAATACCCAGCGATTTTCCATAAATGGCACTTGCATCGTCGAAACCGATAAACTTTCCATTGAACCTTGACCTTCCGAGTGAGAAGCGATAGCTAGTACCACTACACCACGGCCACCCCTGTATTGTATTGCACCTTGCCTTGATAGGAATCATTCATTGCTTCAGTCGACTCAGCAGGGAACTTAGGAGTGATTTCAATACTGAAGTCAATTTTAGTACCCATATTGGTTCTTCAACAAATTTCTAATGCTCTAAAACAATTTTTTGATTCTTACGACATAAAATTCCTATATGCATTTGACTTTCGTAAGTCCCCTTCTCGATTATGCAAACCATGTATGGACAGTGGACACCTTACTGGGAAACACGTGGCCGCGATTTAATGGGAAAGACAAACAACAACCGAATATATTTAAGCGCCTTAACCATTGAAGCGACACTTACACTATCGTTAGGTTTTCATCTTTCTCGAATAGAAAATCCGTCAACTCACTCAGAGTCCTTATTCGATTTTTAGGCTTAATTGAGCCAAAGCAGACACATGTGTGCATAATTAACATTTCGTCAACAAAAAATCTTAAATTTCATTTAATAAACCAGTTGTTAGTTTTCCAAATTAAATTTTTAATTAAAATATTTATTTTATACTCAATTATAACAATTACAGGGTTCAGCATTCCGCTGTTTAAAAACTGGCGATCCAATTGATTCCGTGTTGGAGCGAGCGGCGCGTGAAAGTGGCGTTCCAATAACTGATATTCTAGAAAACCTACCATCCGAACTATCAGTATGGGTTGATCCCGGTGAAGTATCATATCGAATTGGCGAGAAGGGTTCTGTAAAAGTAAGTATCACTTAAACTAAAATTAACTATACCACTCAAGCTATAACAAACAAAAAAACACTGTTTTCTTTTTTTATTATTTGAATAGATTTTGTTCTCCGAGAACAGTGAAAATCATGAAGACTCATCATCAGCTGATCGTGAAGTGACAAAAACCTTTAACCCCGAAGCACAATGCTTTCGGCCAATTGATGCTGTTAGCTCAAGTATGAATGGACTTAGTTTAAGTCCGAAAACATCACCACATTCGGGCTCATCACCTGCATCATCAACTAGTCCCACATATAAAGGTAGCCCAAATCCGGCTGGTAATTTCCTTCCACGCTCACAAGCACCGCTGACATTTACTACAGCCACATTCGCCCAAACTAAGTTTGGTAGCACAAAATTAAAAACCAGCTCGAAACGTGCTAATAGGTTAGTTCTCTCAAAAATAATACGCTTACAGATTTAGAAATATTCTATTCCGTTTAGTTCATATCGAATGTCACCAACGGAATTCTCTAACTACATCAAACAACGGGCAATTCAACAACAATTCCACCATTCCCACGGTCCAGCTGCCCCAAATAATCATTTTGGTCCAATTGGACCATCATCACCATCAAGATCTCTATCACCGAACCCATTAGCATTGGGTATCGCTCAGAATGATCCCTTCTATTTTCCCAACATCGGTATGGGCATGTATCCGCAATTTAATGGACACCGAAATATTTTCGATTCGCATTTCCATGCGGAAACCAATGGAATGTATAATGGCTCGGCCAACGCTTCAAATCCTGGTAATGCCGCTGCTCCAAATGGTCATGGAAAATTCTCATCATACATTGAGCCTCATGGATTCTATGGTCTCAATAATCAAATGCCCCAACAACCGCCATTACAACAGCAAAATGGCAACTCTAATCCACATAATGGTGGCGGAAATCTCAACAATAACAGCAATGCAACTATGTCAAACAATAATGCCAATAATAATGTATCTGCTGTCATTTCAGCTGCTGTTGGTAGTCTAACAGCAGCAGCTGGAAATGGTGCTGCATCTAGCGTTAGCTCAGCTAATGGACAGCAACAACAGCAGCAACAACAACAACAACAGCAGCAACAACAGCAACAATCGGTCTCACCGATGAGCTCACCAGGATCGGGCGGTAATCAATCAGATTCGAACAATTCGAAATTGATTGATGGTCTCAATTCGTTCTATTCCAATACAACAGGACCTTATCAGCACCTTTTGGTTGCTAATTAAATTTTAAGTTTAAATTTAAAAATTCAAAAAAAAAAAACATCGTTTTTCTTATAAGTTTCAACAATTTGTTTTTCTACCGAGTTACTAAAATCAGAGAGGAGTATTTGTAAGAGAATTTTTTTATTAAACACTTATAGCTAAAAATATCATAGATAATGTAAAACTAGCAAATTGTTTTTTTTTTTCTATTAATTAATTGTTTTTTTTTTATATATACTTATATATTGTATATTTTACGCTAATAGAACAATACTTTTTATATTTTTGATGATCTTCAGAACAAAAAAAAAAAACAAAGAAAAAAATCTATAACAGTTCTTTCTTAGTGATAAATTTTGTTTTTATATCTTAATCTAGACGTTTTGTTATTTATTAAAAAATATTTTTTGTTTATACATTTTTTTTTTTGTTTTGTTTTAAGTGGTTCATAATATGTATTTAAAAAATAAAAAAATAAATAAATTCAGTGAATGGCATAAAATGGAGAAGTTAATGCGAGCTACCCACCAAAAAAAATATTAAACATAAAAAGAATGCGTCTTTGCAAAAAAAAAAAAAACCATAAAACACAAAAACAACTATGAATTGATTTAAACAAAAAAAAAAAATTGTCCACTGTGAATAGTGTTAAGAGATTTGAACGAAACATTTTTGTATAACTACTTGTTTAAAAGAAAAAACAAAACCAAACAACAAATCTTAAGGGCGAATTAAATTTAAACAAATTATAATTTTTTCTACATTTTTTACTTAACACAAATTATTATAGTTATAATAATAATAATAATACAAAAACATATATAAGAAAATACGTAAATATAAATATATTTTTCTAATATTGGTGAGATAAATATACATATATATTATGTTTAAACAAGGCAGAAGGATACAATTCTAATACTTAGATAATTTTTTTTACATTTCTTTTTATAAGTTTTTAATTTGTTAAGTTTTAATAGTTTTATAACCAGAAGGGAACAATTAAGACTTTGATGGAGGATGTTTTTTGTCACTAGTTTTCTTTTTTTTATAATAAATTTGTAATTCTTTTTTTTTTCCATAAAATTCAAACTCTTAAGAAGACTATAAATTTTTTAAAACAAAAATAGAAAAACAGTTTTCTTTTGTTATATTGTAAAATTGATTAAAATTGGAGGACTTTATCGTAATTAGCACCCCAAGTGAGCATTGCCGTAAACTTTCGTGGTCAGGTCCATGTGATTTCCATCTAATCCGCCCAAGTATCTTTCATACTCGACAAGTAGATACACGTGGCAAAGTGTGACACCGAGTGGAGTTGTTGATTTTTCGAATGATAAGACCGATCTAGTTACACTTACATTACTAAATAATTAATAGAATGCTGTTTAACAAACCTTTTCTACAAAGAAATGCATTATTGTAGATCCCGTTCAACCTTAAGTCCGGTTAGAGGTTTTCTAGTGACGATGGCGGTTATTTTCACAGTGAAGCTGCCATGTTGACGCAATATTACGTTCAGATAATACAATTCTACTTAACGACTTGGTCATGAGATCACTACAACCGAATAAAATAAATAAATAAAAGTTTAGGTACATTGTTTTCATTAATGCGTTTACCTAATGAACTATAACACAGAATATGATGTACCATATACAGGAATCGTTTAATACTTAACATCATTCAAATCATTCAATTGCTCGAAACAATACTTATTCGGCTTTAGTGCTGATTTCTCCTAAAAACTTAGCACATGCCTAGTATTTAAACACTAGGATACCTATGTACGAGTATGTACATCTTTGGAACATTAAAGTAACAAATTATACTTAATGAGGCAACACCACTTTCGGACTTGCTTAATTGCGGGAGTACTTAAAAACTTCAATGTGAAAAAGCTCTAGAATAGGTAGTAATACATTTCCGCTTGTTCCGAAGCAAATCAGAATTTCTTTCAACCATGTCTTCGGCTCTTTCTCCGTGTAGGCCCATTGCATCTATGTAATAACCAGCTTAGGAAATATCTTCTTCGTTAGCTTACCACCACCAATTGATGGGATATCGACCTGAAACCAAAATGTACATCAATTCAGCGAAGGAAAGACTAATTGTACGAGTACAATATGTTAAAATACGAGTACATTTCCAGGAAATTTTACAGAATATGGAATTTAGCTTTATTGTCGAAAATACCATACATGCTTCTGAAGTCAATGTGATTGTATTTCTATGAGATAAAAATTTAATTCAAGTCGTTTTGGATGGCTTCAAATGGGATAGTCACAAAATAAATGTTGATGTGCCCCAGTACTTCAATCCAGTATACCATATTCCCTTGATAGTGGTCTCTACTTCTCATATTCATTCAAAGATTCAAAGATGAGCAGGGATCATCGGAGGTAGAGCATTAAATCCCGATATTACATATTATAACAAGATGACCAGTAGGGGCACCCTCAATAAAGTGGATATTTGATTCTTGCAGAATACAATATTATCTGCTGTCGTTAATGCGAACCTTGAATACTTAGCCATAATCTAACAATGGTACTTTCAGCTCCAAAGGGTATAATTCCTTGTCAAGCCTTCTAATATACCACACGTACAGAGCTGCATATACGAGTATCTTTTTGATAATGTAGTCTACTTTTTTTTCCAGCTGAGTCTCATATACACGTGTTATAAATTTGATTGCGTAGTAGATCGATGCCTGCCACATACCTAAACAACTTTGTATATGGTATAAGTGACTTTGTTAGAAAGGTAGACTAACCTATGGCTTTAGTCTTTGGTTATGGTGTGGCAGCGCTTTCCAGCTATTGAATTGCGTACTAACTACTCTGGTCATTTTAATCTATCTTCAGTCTATATCTGTTTCCATTTAACAAGACCGATAGTTTTAAGCAAGACAAACTTAGGCCGCCAAAGTAAAGTGGATATTTAAAATTCAATATCAAAGTCTATCATTATGGTGGGGTGCAGCTACTTTGCATCCCAAACGAAGGTGGGCTGCATCTTAAGATACTACTCCTAACCCTAAGCTTAACAATTTATTTATATAAAAAAGCAAAATTTTTAATTATAATTAAAAATATTAAATTTCATACAAAAGATTAAAAATAAAAAATAAACTCCAAACAGGTCTTGAAGTACCCTTCAAAATTCTTAACCTCCTTACATTTACGTAAACTTTTCTTATTGATTACATTTATTTTTTTACTAAAATTTGTTTTATACACACACACACACACACACGTTTGTAAATTAGTTATAAGACAAAAACAAAAAAGAATTAAGTTAAATGAATATATATATATAAAAATAAATATAAATATAAATTATATAAATAAAATACAACACATTTTATGTACCTATGTAGACTTTATCTTTTTGTATTTTTATACCGATTTTTTGTAGAATATTCATTAACATTGATACAATTAAAAATTACAAAACAAAATAGTTATATATATGTATAAATAATGTGAACAATATCATTCACAAAACAAAACAAAACAAAACAAAAACAGAGCAAAAATATAAGTGAAAAGAAGAAAAGATTAGGATTTAGAAAAACGACATTTAAAAAAAAAAAATCACAATAATTATTTATTATGATTAAACCGAAGAATGAATTATATATTAGAATTTAAAGTATCTCATGCGGTAATAATATAACCTTCCAAAACAAAAGCAATTACTAACAGTTTCTTAAACATACTATTAAGTGGTAAATTAAAAAAAAAAAATAAAAAATACACAAATATTTATAATACTGTTCGATATTTTTCAAGAGTTTTATTCTTAACAAAAAAAAAACAAAAAACAAAACTAAAACTCTTTGCAAAAATTGGTAAACACCCCAAATACGGTCACCACATATTTGATCTAAATAAATCGCCTTAGGTAGTATTTAAAAAAAAAAAAAAATAAGAAAGCAGCATATAAAATTGTATGCTCCCAATGAGTCATAGAAATAATACCATTGCATAAAAAGCGTCGTCATAATAATTACTGTGGTTATAGCCGTTGTCAAACAATAAAAGCTGTTAACTGTTTTTTTTTTTTTTTTTCCTTTTTGATTTTATTTAAGAGATAAAAAAAACACATAAATAATAAAATTAGTATTATTTCGATTTAATAATAATTAAAAAAGAAAAAATCTAATTAAGTGTAAAAACAAAATAGCAAGATACATTTTTTACGTAAAAGATTTTATTATAAATAAAGTTTAATATTTATTCAGAAAGTAAAAAGAAAAAAAACAAAAAAAAAACTTGAATATATTATTAATAAAACAAAAAAACAAAAAACATATTTTTCTATTTAGATACATAAAACATAAATGAAAAAATATATTATATATGAGAAAGCAGAGAGCGTATAAAACAATTCGTAGATTCTTTTTTATACATATTTATAGCAAATGAAAACAAGAAAGAGAAAATAAAATAAAAAATTAATTAGCTAATGTAGTTGTATACTTCATATAGTCAAAAATGTAGTCTGATTAAAAAACAAAACACATTACATTTTATTTTGTATTAAATAACAAGTTCGTAAGAGTTAATACATTTTTTTTTTTTTTTTTTATCATTAAAAATTACCTCTTAATCAATTTATTGAAGAAAATAAAGATCCGCCAAATTTTTATACAATTTTGAAAAATTTTCATTACACCTACATATTTGATAATATTGAGTATTTTATTTAAAGGCGGATTTATTGTTTGAATATATATTGTTTACGTTGTTTTTTTTTTTTAATTAATTAGTAAGAAATTTCTATAGTTTGTTGCTACTACTTTTAATATTAAAAAATAATAATAATAAATATGTTTTGATAAGTATAATAGACTTTTTTTTATAATTTTGTTATACGACTTTTTCCTATCAGTTGAATAATTTTAATTTGTACTTTAAAACAAACAAAAAACAAAAAAAATCACTAGATAAGATAACTTATATATTTTGCATATTTTTTTTCAATTTAAATAAAACTATTTTTTTATTTTGTATAAAAAAAAAATTTGTATTGTTTTTTTAATTAAATTGGTTTCTTTTTATTTTTTTTTTTCATTTTTAACATCAATAAAAAATGGAAGGTGATTTCAAAAGCAGCGGACATGGTCAGTCTGATTGATTATTTTCCAAACTATCATATTATTCGTTTTCTTACTGAACAATCTACAAATATTCAAAGGCCTCCTTTAGTTAAATTTCTAAGCAGTGTTGCCAGCCGATTTTAGTGAAATTTCCCATCACAGACCTTAAAATTCCCCTTTTTCCCCATTCTTTGTGGTGACATTCCCCATGGATTCCCCACAATAATTTTTCAAAAAGCAGTTGGTATAATTACAAGTTGGTATATATACAAGTAACAAAAATTCAGTCAGACTTCACTTCAAAATAAAGATTAAACATAATAAAAAAAAAATAAATAAAAATTAACCAACATTATGAAAAAAAAACAAGAATACTGTAGGATGACTAATTATTTGTATATTGAGTTATCAAGAAAAGAAATGTGGTCCTTGGTGGGTTTGAAATTGAAGCTCTCCTTTGAACCCTGATCTTATAAAGCAGATAGCGTTTAAGCAAAATTCATTTCTTTTTTTTATTTTTACGTCGGTTACTACAGAATTTACGCGTTCAGCGTCGGCATTCGAATGTGGAAATGTTAGTGCATATGGTATATAGCAACTACACTTAAATTCGGAAATAAGAAATTCCCTTCAAAATCCTTCATTTCTGTTACCTCCTTCCAAAAATGTTCGGCACTCAATTTCTGCATTCTATCTTTCTCTGTTCCAATTATCGAAATAAAAAACTCCCTCCATTTTAAAATTAATTTGCTTTCGTCACAGTTTGGGAATGTCACTTTTGGAGAAAGAAACTCCATAACTTGGTCATGACTTCTTATTGGGAATCGTTTTAAAATCTCTTCTTGTTTTTGCAGCCCTAACCTAATTTCTAAATTTTGCTGTAGGAGCTGTTCACACTCTGGCCCAACGTAAATGTCTTTGAAGTCAATTATACTATTTCCGTAGACTGAAGCGACATCACTATACTGTTGAGAAGCCAGTAGTTTATAGAAATCTTCTTCTTCAATAACATGTTGGGCTAGTTTGAGTAAGATCTTTTTCGACCACTGTAGAGGAGGTGCAACAAAACTTGATTACTCTGAAAAAGTTTATTAAAATCATTGAAGTATTTTAGGACAAACTTCAAGAAGTAGAAATAAGCATTAGCTTTCAAGTCTGCCAAACTTTCATATATATTTGTAGCCTTTTTTTTTGTTTCTATAAAGTCTAATAAGCATAAATACTTAAGAACTGTCCAATTCTCCAATAATCTCACCACGCAGGAGTGGAATACAAGCCACCTTGTCTTAGATGGACTTAATATTTTTCTTTTTTCAGCGTTGAAATAATCTCGGAACTTCTCCAGATTATTTTTGTATTTTCCCCTCATTTTGTTCTAAAAGAGAGAAGATTCCCCTTTCTTAAAATTTTGGACTACAATTCCTCACGGAAAGGGGAATTCCCCACGAACTGGTAACACTGTTTCTAATTTAACCTTTTCAAGTTTTTTGAAGCTTTAACAAAAATGCTCACAAGGAACTGCAAAGGTTCTCTAACAAAAGTTAACCTTGCTCTGTTTTTCCAAAATATTTCTCTGTTACAATATTTGTTGGCTCTTTACCTACTATTCAAAAGCAAACTCCCTAGTTTTAGTAATATCCTTCGTTGAGGAATCAATATTTCGTAGAGGTATTATCCTCTCCTTGGAGTCGCTAGTGGCAAGTTAACAGATGAGCAACAAATACTTCTTTGCCAATTCTAGGTTTCCCAAGTTTCTCGAATCAATAAACAAACGTCTTTGATGAATTATAAAACTCCCAGCGCACGCCAGAACGAGTAAAATTACTAAAAGGACGTCCAGCAGATTGATAGTAGTTTCTATATTTTTTCGGATTTTGCTCCTAATAAATCAATTTAGGCAAGACAAGACAAGAAGTCAATTAACTTTTTTATTTAAATTCATATAATTTAAATTACCTTAATTCATTTGGAAGATAATTAATTTGTATTAAAGTTTTAGTGAGGGTAACGGAGTAACAGAGCAATACTGGTTTTGTTGGTCAGGTGGGAACCAACGGAATTTGAAGTTTCTTGAAATCTTGGGGAATTTTCGCTACAATTTTACCAGAACGGACGTGGATATATGAGAAGTTGTGTCCTCATGCGGAAGCAAAACAGATTCCGGTATTCCCTTTCGGTGTAGCTCTGAAAATAAAAACTCGTTCAGCATCTTGCATTAAATTGCAACCGTTTTCTTCAAAAAAGAAATGCCCAATGTGACTCGAGCTGTATGATATACCTTCTTATAGAGCATCTTTGGGTTATGGTCACTTCATATTCGACAATATTGTTTGTTGGCAGTGCCGCTTAAGTCAAAATATGCCTCGTCGCACATAAAAATAATATTTCACATGTTTTCGTACTCTTCCACAATTTGAAGGATTTTATGGAATAATACCACACAAATCGACAAGTCTGCTGGATTGAGTTTGTTTTTTATTTGAACTTGGATGGAAATAACTTGGAATCTCTATGGAAAATTGTCTGTAGAGACTGTCTGTTAATACAGATTTAACTAGATAGGCTTCTTGTCGAAACGGAAAGATTGATTTGTACGCCAGTAACTACAGCAGCAATTGTTTCCTCCGTCCGAACTGTAAAATCCCGATGATAAGGTTTTCATGTGATTATCCCATGCTCGGCAAAAATGTTTATCAGCTTATTTATAGTCTCCTTGGTCAGATAGACGCGCTAAGCCCCTCTTGGGGTGGAAATTGGGGACTCCAATGCGCATCCAATTATTAATTTTCATTAAGTTTAAAAACCAATCTGTAATTTAAAAACAAATTAATTGATTAATTGAATAGAAAAAACAATGTAAATATTAGCGCCTTCCATTAGCCACCCAATATAAAGTTAGCCCCTCAAAGTGTTATTTTCTTGAAACCACGTTAGTCCTAGGACAAAATAAAGAATCCTATTATAATTATCGTTATTAACACAAGCCTCCCTTTGCTGTACACAAGTTTTTGGTAATCTTGTTGTCTTTTGCTTCTTCTTTAGAAATGCTCTTTATATAAAATATATGAGCCAATTCAAGTTTACGACAGTAGAATTTAATGTCCATTTGTTTGAACTGCAGACTGTATAAGAGAATACATTGTCCTGTTGAAATTGAAGGTTACGAAGATTTCGACTGTAAACATTTCATAAAACTGTGGATCGTAATAGTACCTTCCACGTATTTAAGTTTTAAGAGCAATGGCTTCTTCTTGCCTTATAACCTTTCTAATCACTTTCTCCAGCTATTCGACTCGAGATTTTCTTTCTTATTGTATTGAAGCAGGAACCAGAAAGCTTTGCAGGCAACTTCTTCGGATTTCGCACTGACACTTTATCTATTCGCAAGAGATCAGGTCTTTCTTTTTGAATGTGTCCTGCTTATGTGAAAATCTAATTTTCAGGTGTGCCAGAAGTCTTGAACGATAAAAAAAAAGAGCATACCATATTCTATTAGTCACTCATGTGGTATAATTTTTCAAAGGATATAGGTAGATCCTTCCGACCTTTCGAAGAGTTCGTGTTTAATTCTTTGTTATACCCTTTTTCAGCCAACATTGAAACCAACGTTAATCACGCCTATAATCTATATGCACTGTCAACGTACTCAATTCGTTGAGTTATTTATTTCAATCAACATAGAACAGCTGCAGGATGGCATTATTACTAGCAATAAGAAAAAGTAGTACATTTCGGACACATCTCGCTAGAATATTTTGAAAGCAGGTAGTTTATACAATTTCGGCTTTGTCATACAAAGCAACTCCGAAAAATCAAAAAATCTGGCATAGCTTAGCAAAAATTATCTCGAATCGTATAAGTCCGGTCCCTTTAAAATATGAGAATCAACAAGAAGGATTTATTTTTAATTATCTTCCCAAATTCGACATAATACTTTCATGAGTCACATATTTTTGTATTTTACTAGTCTTTTACATTGATCATTCAAATTTCAAAAAATCTAAAAAGTAAGTTGGCTTTTAAAAAGGATCTGCCAGTCATTTACTCTGTCTGATTTACTAAGTTTTTAATTTTTTTTTTTTCTTTTGATTTTCTTTAAAACAGAAAAAATACATTTTTGACTTTGTCATTTATTTAGCTAAATTAACTAAAATATATGATTACTTGTGCATATCAAATGATACAATAATTAATATTAAAATAAGTAATTATTAAAAAAAAAATTAAAAATATATAAAATTCAGAAGTTAAATATATTTTTTTTATTTCTTCCTCTATGTGGTATGGACAAATTTTTTTTTGGAATCTTATTTTATACCATGTGTGGTGTTTTGTACATATATTTATATGTGTATTAATGTTTAAAAAAATATTTAATTTTGCTTAAAGAGAGTATTAACAGTAATAAGAGCGTTTTTTTATATTATATTGGTCTAATAGAAGTGCTTGAATGCCAAATATGTAAATAAATTTTCATTTTAATTACATACGAGTGTATATGTAAATCTGCTATTTATGGTAGACCCTTTCATTACTATGAAATTTTGAGATAGTTTCATTCTCAAGTATTTAATCTACGTCATTTTCATAACAATTTGCGAAAACTGTAGCTTCTCTGAGAGCAGGCCCCCTCTGATTTTACTGACATCAGACTTTCTTATGCGATATAGATACCATAGATACCACAGCAGATATTTTCTTATGACTTATTGAAAATTTGGATAACCATAAGAAACTGGTTACTTTAAGTTCCTTATAATGTTCTTTCTGCTCATTTCAGTTTTCACGATTGAGACATAGTCTTCGAAATAGCCGGAGCATTATTCTTCATTCCTCCAAGCTATTGTAGTATACAAAGTCGATGTGTTTTGGCTTTTAGTGAAAGCCATAGATTTTCAATGCCATCTTCTTCGCATTTTGAATTTTAAATCTTTTTCATTCTCCAGCTTATCGTAGAGCATTTTGTATTTAACAGCTGTATTGGCGGCGATTTATTCATCATGTATCTAATGGAATGTAGGAATTCTATCGCAAAACGCTCTATTTATAGTTGTTAAGAACTTTTAGATATGGATTACAGATACCATGTACATTCGTCAGGATTTATGATCTTAAATGCATTCATTCTATCAAGTTTTCATCCTCATAAATGAACAGATTTGCAACAAGCCATGATATTAGAGTTGGCAATGTTTCTGGCCTTCAACCATTTCCTGCTTACTTAAGTGGGAATGACTGATGTGTTATATCCCCTTCGGGTTCTTGTGGCCTCCGTCATCATCAGGCGTGCGGTCATATATTACTTCTGGCAAGATACTTTAAATTTTTCCAATTCCTAACTAATCACCGTAGCTTCTCTTTGCTGACCACATATTCCTACTAAAAATGTATGTTCCATTGCATTGAATGACACCCAATTCAAGTTTCGATTTCTCCCTCTCGAAAAAAAATTTAGAAAATTTGAATCCCTGATGTGTCCATTTTTTACACGAGGTGTTCCCCTAAGTCGGTTGAGATTGTCTGTATCTTTATACAGTGGATTTTCTGAACTAATGCTGCATGTAATGATAGAGGCACCGTTATAAGATGATGTCCTTCGAATAAGTTCTGCAAATCCATTGTTACATTGTACGAGGGCGGGTCAATAATTCTGTGCATTTTTGAATTTCTGACCTCTTTACTGAAACAGCAACACTGCTCCTGTCAACAGGCATTTGTCAGTTGACTCCTGTCAAAATTTAAACTTGCTGCGTCAGTTAGTTTGTGTTTGACAGCTATTTTTATCAGACTACTCACTAATTTGAGGAGAAAATGGAAAAAAGTGAATTTCGTGTGCTTATTAAGCATTATTTCTTGCGAAAAAAAACCATTACCGAGACCAAGGCTAAGCTTGATAAATACTGCACCATCGATTTCAATGGTAAAAAAGTGGTTTACTGAATTTCGTTGTGGCCGTACAAGCACTGAAGATGCCGAACGTCCTGGACGCCCAGTTGAGGTCTCTACACCCGAAACAATCGAAAAAATTCACGATATGGTGTTGGCCGACCGAAGATTGAAAGTGCGAGAGATTGTGGAAGCCGTAGGGATCTCGCATGGCTCAGTGGTTTCAATTTTGAATGATCACTTGGGCATGAGAAAGCTTTCCGCAAGATGGGTGCCGCGTTTGCTCACAGTCGACCACAAACGCAATCGTGTAACAACTTCACAGGAAGGTTTGGCGTTGTTTAATCGCAATATGGAGGAGTTTTTGCGCCGTTTTGTAACCGTGGACGAAACATGGATCCATCACAACACACCAGAGAACAAACAACAGTCAAAACAGTGGGTTTCTAAGGGTGAATCGGCGCCAAAGAAGGCCAAGGTGGGTTTGTCAGCCAATAAAGTTATGGCGACTGTTTTTTGGGATGCACGCGGGATAATCCACATTGACTACCTTCAAAAGGGAAGAACAATCAATGGGGAATATTATGCCAACTTATTGGACCGATTCAATGACGATTTGAAAAAAACACGACCTCATTTGGCCAAGAAAAAAGTTCTTTTCCACCAAGACAATGCAAGGGTGCACACATGTGCAGTTGCCATGGCAAAAATCCATGAATTGGGCTATGAATTGCTCCCTCATCCACCCTATTCTCCAGATTTGGCTCCGAGCGACTACTTCTTGTTCCCAAACCTGAAGAAATGGCTTGGTGGAAAAAGATTTGACTCCAATGATGAAGTCACCTCGTCATTTTGAGGACCTCGACAAATCATTTTTTTTGGAAGGGATAAAAAAATTGGAGAAGCGTTGGACAAAGTGTATAGAGCTCAAGGGAGTCTACGTTGAAAAATAAAATTATTTTTTTATCAAAAAATCTGTTTTAATCCAAAAGTCACGGACTTATTGACCCGCCCTCGTAGAAACGTTTAAAATTCCAATACGACTAAAAACTGAGGCAAAAACTACTACAATGTCCGAAATGTAGTAAAAATTGTTGGTCGTTCGTCAAAAATATTAGAAGTTCTGCCTCATCCTCCATCCCAACGCTCATTTACAATGACATTCCAGCTGTCAGCCAATCTGGTTGCTGCACACTTTGCGGCTAGCTCAACACTCCCAGATTGCGCTTTGTCTCCGCCTATACTCGAGTGCGTCGAATCTTCAATGGGACAAATCCACTTTCGCACTCGTGTAGTAGCAAGAGGACTTAAAGATCTTAACATTCCCAAATCCGCTGGTCCAGATGGTACATCTCCCCTTCTTCTGAAGAAGTGTTCTTCCTCGCTGGCAAAACCACTGCGTAAGCTTTTTCATTAATCCTACTCTTTAGGACTCTTTCCGAGCAGATGGAAAACACCATTTGTCCAGCCCGTCCCGAAAAAAGGCGAATCTTCTCTCTCTCCTCCTACAGACCCATTGGACTTACGTCCCTTCTCTCCAAGGTCATGGAAACGCTAATAAACCGTCAGCTCATGAAATATCTCAAAACACGAAAACTTCTTAATGACCGGCAGTACGGTTTTCATAGCAACAGGTCAACTGGTGATCTGATGGCATTTCTCACCGAAAAGTGAAACCAAAGCGTACATAAATCTGGCGAAAGCAAGACAGTTGCACTTGATATTTCTAAGGCATTTGACAGAGTTTAGCATCAGGCTCTTTTGTCGAAAATGCGTGCTTTTGGGATCGACGACTCTCTTCTTCAATGGATTAGAAACTACCTTTCGGAACGTTCAATTCAAGTTGTCTTGGATGGTTTCAAGTCTAATATTAGCAAAATAAATGCTGGTGTGCCCCAGGGCTCCATTCTGTCTCCAACACTCTTGTCTGATACCTCTAATCCAATATACTCCTTTGCTGACGACAGTACTCTCTGCTTTTCATATTCATTCCCGGACTCACGTCCCTGCTTTTCGGCTGTAGAACGGGAACGCCAGCGTATGTCAAGCTGATTAAATTCCGATATCAACAGCATAACCAATTGGGGAACTATCAACAGAGTGAAATTTAATGCTTCCAAAACACAGTGCTGTCTGCTGTCGTTAAAGCGAAATTTAAACACGCATCCATTGTCCAGGAATGGCACTTGCATCGTCGACCCCGATAAACTTTCCATTCTCGGAATGTACCTACATATATGTCAATGACAGCTTACGTTGGAATGACCACATATTCGGTGTCGTCAAAAATGCTGCGAAATGTCTAGGTTTCTTCAAGCAATGTAAGAAATACTTTACCCCCTCTGACATGGCCTCAATATATAAGGCATTTATCCGTCCGAAATTGGAGTACAATGCCCACATCTGATCGGGTGCGCCCAAAACATATCTCCACCTGCTAGATAGGATTCAAAACCGTGTGATAAAACTCATTGGTGATACTAATATCACTCAAATTTCACTCTGTTTTATCCTCTGTTTTATCGCTATTTCCACCACCAGTGCTCCGTAGAAATCGCCAGTAGCATTCCGCCCCCTCAAACTTTTAACCGTAACACACGTCTCGCTGTGAATGCTCATCAGTATACCCTCAAGCCCATTTTCGGACGTACTCTAAAATATCGTGATTCATTCCTAAGCCGTACAACTCGCTTATGGAATGCCCTGTCTAGCTCTTTATTTCCTAGTCATTATAACCTTCAAACATTTAAAACCAACGTTCACTGGTACCTCTCTTTCCATCCTCCCTGATTTTCCTTCGCCCGCGCTGTGTGCAAACACGTTAAGGGTACTAAAAAAAATAACCCCTTGAGCGCGCGCAAATTATAAACAAAAAAAAAGGACGAGGAGTCAGTTAACGAGTAACCCGTTCGATGACGTGAGGCGCTGCAGTTAGTTCATTAAGGGCACAACCGCCACCATCTCCTTTTCAAGACCCGGATATTGGGCAGCTTCTAAGCCGTCAACATATCGCCATATAACTAATCTGGTTGTTTAATCCGTTACACCCAGTTGATTTTGTGAAAGACATTGGGCTCAGACGTATTGACTCTTAGACGTATAGCATTACGGAAATCGAAAAATCTTTCGTCGTTTCCAAGACATTGTTTGTTCATATAATATCGGCAGACTTGGTTGTCGTCGTTCATCTAGCCATTCAAATTTTAAATCACAATGGCGACATCTTCTTTCGATAATACAGTCAAAAGATTCGTTAGAGCACTACGGTGTATGTGACCAAAAGGATTCTACAGTAGAAACGGTTATGCTTTCCGAAGCAGGTTAGGACAATGGTAAAACTTGTAACAATAACTTCTAAACAGTCTACTTTATAAAGAAAAAAATTCACGTACGGTTAGTATCTAAGATTGACAAGTTATTCGTTGTCATTCGAAGTAGAACGCTTTCTGCCATCACTGAATCGGTCAACATCTGATGCCAGATGGCAGTTACAATATAAAATGATTACAATTACTAGAGAATTTCGTATCGACCCCTTGGTCAGTAGAAAAATGGTCGCATGGAATACAGATATCCAGTGT